>OX401421.1:11630995-11844966 GCA_947846245.1 Cerastoderma edule | reverse complement strand
TTTTTACATAGGCCGGCCAAACTGCTAAAACCGCGCTATCTACAAAGCGGAGAAATTACACTTCTCGCCCGCTTTACGGGCCCAGCTATATACGTGCGGCTAGACGACAGACAACTTTTACTCTAGGCGGTCGGTCACCATTTATAACGACACGCGCTCATGTTTGTTAAGGAGCTGCGCGGGTCGATTGCACTATCGATTTTTTGCTTAACCCGTTGGACTCGGTGGTTTCTAACCTTCATTTAAAGGCACATAAAAGGAGATAAGTAGAAATAAATTACTAGAAAAATATATGGATTTCTTTTATCATTTTCATAAAAGTCATGACAATTAATTTACAAATGCATTGAGATCCTCTTAAAAAGATTCCTTTAACGTAATTTATTTTGTGCTTGAAATATGGTAGTCTCCAATTCAATCATGTTTATCAACAACCTGTTTGTTTACATATTCAAAATAACGAATTCTGATTGGTCGGTTCAAACATTTGTGTATCAACTGTCAAGGTCAGGGGTGAAGAATCAAACAATTAAACTGGTTAATCCAGGTTAATTCTTGCTGGCTTTCACGTTTAAGTTGTGCTGATGTCTTTTTTTGTGATAACTATTTGAATCTGACCAAAAGTTTACCAATTGATATAGTTTTATATAGCATTAATCTCCTTTTATGTGCCTTTAAATTTAGTGTTTAACCTGCATCTTTATCCAATGAGAACGCGTCAATTTGAATTTTTTGTTGGTTTATTTTCCATAAACTACTATTCGAGTGTTCTATCTGGGCCCTATGAGACTATTACTCTGGTATCACGCATGCGCATAAATATGTAGTTTTATGGTTCCACCTCCAAATCAACGACACGTGTAGCCTACGGAAGCGATGGAAAGATCGCTGTGTACGTCGCGGGGGAGAATAAAGAGTTATTTGAACTCCTTATGACATTATGAAATGTTAAAACAATGTGATAAAAGGAGATCCCGTTTGTCGCGGACAATCCCCCCTTTCGTCACAATGCTTTAAAAAACTTTATGACACAGAAATAAATAAAAAGGATCTACGATTAACTGGGTTATAGGGTTTAATCCTTTATCCTAACACCGTTGTGAAAAAAAAGAAACTAAACTGTATTAACCTTTTACCCCATTAGGAATAATATGACGAGTACAAATTGAAAGCAAGCTAATAATATTATGTGAAGTTAAAAAAAATGACGTTTTTATCTACTTCACTGGGTAGTGCAGTTTTCTTCTTCCAAATATGGTATGGCAGATTGTATGGCAGATTGTTGGCATGCAATTGACAGCCGCGGAAGGCGCGGTTTATTTCGAATTTCATAATACTGGGCAGCAGTTTTATGCCATTCGCCGGTCCGGTTCCGAGCCCCACCCACCTCCATCCCAGGCTTGCTGGACTGTACGAGCAGACGACCGTTTTCACTGACTTTAGTGTAGAACGAGAGGAAACTCATTCAGTCCATCAAGTTTGTAATACATCAATTGTCTCCCATCTCAGGTTGAATTCATCCAGAAAAGCGCCGACCGAGAACTCAAAAACGGATTGAAATTTAACCAATGAGAATCGTTGTTACATTGGGAACAACCCTTTCAACACTTTACCTAGCCTACCTTTACCTTTATTAGCCTGGTAGAGCCTGGCCCGTTCGTATATAGCTTGGAGTCCTGGCCCATGCTAACCCGTATGCGGGTATGCATGGGTCAGGCATCCAGGCTATACCTTTATCTCAAAGCCTAGTCCAGCCCGACCCTTCCCTTTTTCAACACCCTTCACATATAAAACCCGCAATAGGTTGAATCATTATCCATCATTGATCATATACCTTTTTACATTATATATCCTTTACACCCTTTATTATTTACAATGACTGATCTTTTGTCAATCACTTTGACTAATTAATTGATTTCAAGATTTTTAATTAGATTATTTAATTGATATATTTCAAATAAATATTTATAGATTATAAAGATGAATTAATATATCAATATATTTTTATCATAACTTATAGAAAACAAGATGAGTATAAATAAATTTGTGTATATAATGTATTGTAATGAAATATTGCTCCTCAGGTACTTTGATTTTTTATCAAAACTTTTAATATGGTCCTGGGGCTGTTCCTATCTCAATGAAAAGTGATTGTCCAAGTAGCACATTTAATTTTTTAATATATGGTTTTAGCCTCAGTGGCAGAATGTATGATTGAATAGAGACAAAATAATCAGAAATGAATAAATGGCAAATATATATATATACGTATATATAAATGCATTTTTAATGAAAGAAAATAGTCATTTCAACTCATTGTCCACGTAAACAAACAATGGCTGCTCACCGAATGGCGTATGCCTAGGTGGTGAGGATAAACCGTTAAACAAAGTAGAGTCATTCGTTATTGAACAGGAAAGACAATAAAATAAAGATTTCCGATTTGAATGATGATTGTTTATCAATATCAACAACATATACTAAAATACAATACAATATCTATAAACTGTGGTAAATCATTATAAATATGTGGCGAATCGTTATCACTCTGTGGTGAATCGTTATATGAACTTGTGGCGAATCGTTATTGGCGAGTAGTTATTGTGGCGAATCGTTACATATTCTCGCTTCCGAATATCCGGGCATTTCCACCCGATTTCCCAAAATGCAACAGTGCGAAACCAATAACAAGGGGGTACAACGTCGCGATTCCCTATGTGTTTACATAGTGAGAAGGGTCGATTGCCTGATTAAAACATTAAATAAAGCTTAAAAACGATGTGTTAGCTCTGTTGGGCGATTGCCTGAATCTAAAATAACATTTATTAGAAAGAATTCTCCTTTTAAACTAGTCCAAATTATCTTACAACATGGTAAATGTAGGTAAAAAGGGTAAACATATTTGAAGCAGAGATATCGTTAGATACTCATTTACGAGGGTATGTGACGTTTCATAAAAGCGCATCTAATAAGCGTGACAAATATAACAATATTAATTATATGTTGTTGAAGTTATTCCTATTTTACTTTGATCGGACGTATTGTGTGATTTAGTACATTTTTGAAGTTAAGACTAGCTTCAGACATACCGAGTTACTTTTGGATTCCTCTGATTATAAAAAAAATCCATAAGTTAACTTCACATTGACACATTGTTTTGAAGACTATCAATGAATAACAGGTAATCCGCATCTAAATCTCAAACACTAACGATGCTTTGTATTTCGATACTAAGTAGCACCCAATCACCTACCCCGAAGCCATAAAATACACAACTGTGTGTCAACGCACGACTGACTGTATACACCACGGCATTGTTCTAAAGTAACATCCTTATCAAGTCGGTGGTTTTATTGCCCTAGTATCTGTTCATGAATCAATTTAACAAGTTGACCATTAGTATTCGTTCTTTATGACAACCCTTTATCCAAACAACCATATCAACCATTTGAATCCGAAATTCCCGACCTACAAGGATAAATGTTAACGTTGTATAAGATAACAACAATTATTGATAATTCTATGTCTTACATTGCAACTGGCTTTTGGAAGCAGTTTCGCAAGAAAATGATGTTGATCTTACCTTTAGTTTATACTATAATAAATAGTACAATTATGCCATTGGTATAACCGTTTTAATGTCTCTACCTCTTATTTGAATAATCGTTTTATTTTGTGTTAAGGCACTGACGAACCATTTAAAATAAACCAATTCGTTTTATTTGCCATTCGACTCAAATTTGATGTCAAAACATTGATTATTAATTACCTGTTATAGAATTTGCCTCCATATTTGACACCGCAATCGATCATTTATGAACGATTTAAATTTTGATTTTAAGATCATCAAGGGTCCGTTCTGCTGAATTCTTATATCACAAACCTCAAATGTTTGTCATGATTAAATTGGTTTTTTATGTTGTTGGTCACACTCAAAAGCCGATTTTCAAACATATGATGAATAAAATGATGTCGTGGTTTTAAAGCCAGTAAACCATTGAATAGATAATTCACACATTTCTGTATACAACTTAATTGATTCTCAACAGATTCACAATCCCGATCAACACAAGAATTAAGGGTTGTGGTATAAGTTAATGCCGATCTGCCACATTTGCACCGCATCATAAATTTACAAATTCTTTCTTGTTAAGCCAATCAACAGCCTCCTGACATAAGTGTTCCTTTAAACATATCAAATTCAACCCAGTGTCCTTCAATCATCTTGATATGTGCAGTGTCAATAGGTTGAAAATAATGGATTTGCATTTTTTCATTGTCATGTGCAATTATATACGAAACGTCATTAAAGGTAGGCGGATCAAAGTTCTTATTTAACATGCATTTATCATTCAAAGTGCTTTAAAGCAATATTCATGAACAAGCTTTGTTTAATTTGATTTTAAGAAATGTTTCATGTATTGTAAATGAACTGGAAAAACATTTAGTTTTAACCCTTCACCTTTATTGACTAATAATTTGCGGGTAAAATTTTGATCATCAAATGCAACAAATAGAAATGTTCAAGTTTGTCCCATATTCATTTTTTCCTCTACACCAAACTATCGTTTAGGACGTTTTCGTTTTCAAAGGACTAAATTCTGCCAAAAAGACGTATTTTATTGCTATGGAATATCACGGTTATGACTGCACCGCGTTTTGTTTATCAGCACTCATTTAATCCAATTTATGGCAATATCTTAACATTTCGAGCATTGGCAACACCCAAAATCAAATCTTTATACCTAAAAGACCAGATAAAAACACACTGGACACAAAATAAACGTCTTCTTATACTGATTTTTATGTAATGAATAAGGGGCTCGCTTCTGCGACAAAGCGTTGCTAGGCAGTTGTACCCCCCTGATTTTTACTTCCGGTTGAGATGACGTCACGTTGAAAGCGAGAATTCCTTCCTGTTGATCCAACCTGCAAACTTTGTAACACGGGACCAGAAGATAGAGAACATTTCATAGCATCCTGTCGTTACAATACACTGTTCCGGATCAAATATAAGGAAAGGATTGTTAACATACTAAAGAAGTACCCAAGCGCAGATATATATGCTATCGTAACGAATCATAGACCTCCACACAGGCTGTCCTAGACTGTACCCACCCCCACATACTGGGATAACAACTGTCAGAAGATGTTTCAAACATCGAGCTGGTATCCAAGGAGTACATCATGAAGATCCACCTCGGTTCTTCTGCAATGGATAAACACATTCATCACTCAATAAATCACAATTATTCAATTTCTTTATCTTAAATAATTGTGAAACTAGCATTTGTTTCTTTTAAGGCTTTGATAGAAAAAGTCGAATTTACAAATAGTTATGAAATCGCACTCTGACACAACTTTCGAGATGCTCACATGATAAAAGCGTCGACCCATGTTGAAATCTTGAGTCCTAAACGCTCTTATTATTACATACTTTTCGATGGATTACCCTGTTATATCAGTGGATTACCACAGGGTAATTTCACTGATTCAAAGTGTGGGATTATCAGGAACTACTTTCTTTTCCCCATGTAGCCTGGAGGCCTGGCCCATGCATACCCGCATTAGGTCAATCTGAACACATCGGGTTTATCAAAAGAAAACACCTCTGAAATAATAGGGATGGCGCCATATTGTTTACCACGGAATGACGTCACTTCACTTTCGTTTTCAAAAGTAGATCTTAAATGTGAAATCTTAAAAGTCTTTTAATTTGTTTAAGGAAACGACTATATATGTCACAACTTATAATTTCGCCATTTCGTTTGAGTAACCGATAAAAAATGATTTAAAAGGCTTTCCATCACTTCCATATACATTGAACTAGTTAACGTTCACGCTAAGAAAATGTGTAATATGCCGGGCCGGTTTACCCGAAAAGTGTAACCCTACACTTATATCCGAGGTGTATTTATCAGCTCACGGAAATACCCGAGTAGTTCCGATTGGCATTAGGTGTCAGAGAATGACATATAGAATGTTGAGATGGTGTTTGTTTTTGTCCGATTGGATTGTGTGAAGTTTGAACTAAAACTTTTCGGGTGGGGAAGAGTGAGTCAAAATAATTCGACGTGAAGATTGAAGATTCGACGTGAGATATGCACAATATACAACAATATCTCAATCATTGCCCGATCGCATCAAATAAGTTTGACTAGTGGAGAGTTTAGTAGAAGTGATGATGATGATGACGGTTATGATGATTAAAACAATAAATTATTTTCAAAAACAATGGCAATATGGGTCTTCAAACAGTGCGACAAAATTTTTGTGGCATTTGTCCTCCGTTTAATGAATCGTTCGAAAGTATGACGTGACGGGAGATATTCCCTGATACAAGATTTTCTCAATATTACCCGATTGCGTCAAATTAATTTGACTAGAAATACCTATGCAAAGGGTGATACTTCTGCCATAACCATGAGCAAAATAAGAGTACTATAGGTAATAACGTTACATTAATAATAACAGTAATGACGTTAAAAATGTTCAGTAAAATTAGGAAGAAAAGATATTGAAAAAACTTACGTTTTCACGTTTTAAATAAAAAATTGAATTATTGCTGACTCTGAAAACACAATTTCTTCTCAGTTTTGGTCGCTCGATTCACAAAAGTTACAACCGATACGAGACTATGCCTAGCAGGAAAGGAAGTTTCGAGATCGAGGCGAGCTTATAACTCTAGCCTAGTAGAGCATGGCCCGTTCGTATACCGCGACAATACATTGGCCAATCAGAAGCAACGCTTCATTCTCTGACACCTGGCCCTAATGCGGGTATGCATGGGCCAGGCATCCAGGCTATTGGATCATGTGACATACAATGGAAGTGGGCGTTTCTCATCGTGACCAAGCAGAGTTATAATAGCCTGGGGGCCTGGCCCATGCATACCCGCATTAGGGCCAGGTGTCAGAGAATGAAGCGTTGCTTCTGATTGGCCAACGTATTATCACTCGCATATTGGTCACATTATGAAAAGCAAAATGACGTATGAAATGTGCATTTACGCTTTTTAACCCTTATCTTTTTTTTTGCCATTTTTCCATCCCTAATTCAGGGTTACCTTTACTCGGTTCTTATAAAAGTAATTGCACTTTGATCGAATTGGTTCATTTCATTTTTAATCAATTTATTGTTTGATTTAAACATCAGGATTTAAAATATATTAAATTAATAGTTTTTCTAAAATTAAAAAAAAAATGCATTATTATAGCTTTTCTCTCTAAAAGAATAGTACCAAAACATGTTTTTATTGAAACAACTCCTATCTTTCCAATAACATATTTTTTTAATACAGTTCCACAGCATGGTGCAAATTTCCTGTATATTACTTGATAAGGAATGGGGTGTTAGTGGTCAGATTATGCAAAACCCCAATCCTTCAGTTTCTTATAATGTAAAATACGGATAAGAAATAAGTCTTTGGTTATAATTTTCTTTGTCTAAAACAATGATTTACATGATTTTTTTAATAAACACATAAGAAATATGAAAAAATAATTAGTTATTCATTGAATAAGCACTTGTTATAATTATAAAATATGTGATGATGATGATGATAATGATGATAAACTATGAAGATGATGATATACTACAGAGGAACTATAACATTCCCTGTTGCAAGTCATTCCTACATAAATTAATATATATATATATATATATATATATATATATATATATATATATATATATATATATATATATATATATATATATATATATATATATATATATATATATATATATATATATATATATATATGGTGGTGGTGGTGGTGGTGGTGGTGGTGGTGGTGGTGGTGGTGGTGGTGGTGGTGGTGGTGGTGGTGGTGGTGGCGGCGGCGGCGGCGGCGATATCGACGACGACGACGGTGATGATTATAATGATGATGATGATGATGATGATGACTTTGTTCCCAATGCTTTTTATGTGTTTGTGATTTTTTGCCGAGAATAAAATGAAGAAAATAAACGAAAAAAAAAAGATCTGCTGGTAATAGCTTTTTTCATGAAAATGATCATGTTGTGCGCTGATGATGATAATACACATGATTATAAAGCTAATGAAAATAATAAAAGTAATGCAAACTGATAATGATTATAATATATATTGAACAACAATGATAATTACAGCAGTAATAAAATCATATACAGTCAACTCGACAGTTCCGAATCACTAATAGATAAAAGATCGTTTTTTCTTGTATTAACCAATTTACTGTAGAAATCAACATATGAATTTAACGAAAAATTCTTCCTCTGTCCATTCATACCAATGATTTACCACTTATGTTTACCATTTTTCAGTTTTTGAAGAAAACAAGATCGGGGTCATCACGACAGTTTTGGATCAAATGTGACAGTTCCGAATCACGTTAATTGGCGTGATTTTGCGAGACTTCGTAAAATCAGTTAATTAGCATAACAACAAGAGAGCGATTGGTCAGTACAAAATCACTCAAGTATATCATGTTATTCTGCACGTGAACAACAAGAATTTGATTGGTCAACATAAGATTACTCATGTATATATTGTAAGTCCGCACGGGAACTAATTACAGCTTTGTTAATTTACGGACAGTCGACGTATTATTATTTGTGTTCTTTTTCAATAGGAGTAGAGTTTTCGCTGTGTCTCTCCTCGTCTTTTAGACAATATTTTTTCGATGTATTTATAGTGATCGTTATCCAAACCGGAGTCAGTGGATTACTTTTTCATACAGTCTTTCCCTTTGGGGAGCCTTCAGGAGAGGAACTTAGTGAATTCATAAAGTGAAGCAGTACCTTTTTCTTTTTACACTGTATTTAATAATGTCGGAAAAACCTTCAAGGAGTAAGGCTACGGTGGATTACAAGAAGTTGGATTCCGATGGGTTTAGTTCTGTGTATACTCCTCCCGGTAGTCCTACAAAAAAGGACTCTTCAACGGGAGGTAGAGCAGGGGTTGTTACTTCCGGTACAGACGATTCGGCCTTTAGAGCAGGGGTTGTTACTTCCGGTACAGACGATTCGGCCTTTTTAAACGAGAAAGCCCGGCTCGTTAACAAGCTAACCGAGCTCAGACAGAAACAGGAGCTAGCGGCACTCCAGAGGGAAATTGAAAAGACTGAAAAGGAAATGGAATTACCGAGGACCGTGGGCGGCAAAGGTAATCCAACCTTAGATACTCTTCGTTCTGACGTACGGTTAAAGTCCCGAGCTAAGTCTGAACTGAAGTCCCTTGGGTTATTCGGAGATGCCAGTGATGATAGTGATTCGGACAATCTGTCATTTACAAAAGGAGAGCCGAAAAGGACTTCAAGTTTTAAATCGGGAATAACAGCCAAGTCTTCGGATTTCGTTACAAATCCTCAACGTTATCCCCATTCTCATTTGAGATTTGAATTTGTAAATAATTCAATAGAATTTGATAATCTTGAGTTGAATCTTTTTGTAGCTGGGGAATTGGAAATAATTTCCCAGGCTTCTCCTTCGTCAGAGAAATCGGCACGTCTTGAGTTGCTCAAGAGAATCATGTATTTAAACAGTTCCTTTGAGTTTTCTCTACTCAAGTCATTATACGCAGCCATTCTACGTGAGATAGAACTGGGTTACAGAAATTGGGGGGATGATTTTATGTACATTGAAAATGCCATTTTGGCCTCGGATAAAAAATTGAGGCCACAAACAGATTTTTCTAAGGGGTGTTCTACACCCAATTTAACAAAGTCAGACGAAAGACAAAATCAATGGTTTTGTGCCAAATACCAAAGAAACAAATGTCAGTTTAAAGAGTCTCATACTATCCAGGTGAAAGGTCGAATGCGTTTAGCCAAGCACATTTGTGCTTCGTGCTGGATGAAAGATAAAAAAGAGTTATTTCACCCAGAGTGTTCATCAGTATGCCCTCTTTCGGCTTTATGACATAATCTGAAGGTTAAATTGATGAAGCCCAATAAAATCGTAAATGTATTTTTTCCAAAATTTTGTAATAATTTGACTGGCTCATCTAAACCTGTTCACTGTAATCACTCTTCTTCATGTAGGCTGTGCTCAGATGTTAAACCTATTCTTACTTCTGACACATTGGATAAATTAAAAATTTATGAATTAGTCAGAAAATCAGGAAAATACAATTATCAACAGTGTCGCATTCCCGTTAATGACAAAATAAATACAGAGTTTATGCGTAGAATGCTTCAAGGTTATAGTGATAAAGCAGTTCTCGAATTATTAACATTTGGTTTTCCTATTGGTTTCATTCCAAAGGGGGACATGGATTTGAAAAAACACGAGTTTAAAAATCACAAAGGGGCCTCAAATTTTCCAGAGGATATCCATAAATATATTTTAAAGGAGGCGTCACACGGGGCTATCATGGGTCCTTTTGTGAATAACCCGTTCAAGGAAAACATTTGGCTCTCTCCCTTGAATTCTGTTCCTAAAGCAGGTTCTCTTGAGAGAATGGTAATTTTGGATCTTAGTTACCCAATGGATGGGGATAATGTTAACAGACACATTCCTAAGTATCATTATTTGGGAGATCAAATAGAATTAATTTTTCCTAAGGTTGATGATTTTTCTTCGTTAATTCAGAATAAAGGTCAAGGTTGTTTATTGTTTAAGCTTGATTTAAGAAGAGCTTATAGACAGATTAGTATCTGCCCTTCCAATTACAATTTAGTTGCCTTTGAATGGAAAAAACATATTTTTTTGTGATACTGTTTTACCTATGGGATTACGTTCTTCAGCTCAAATATGTCAGAGAGTTACAAATGCCTTCTCCTTTATGATGTTAAATATGGGGTTTTCCGTTTTGAATTATTTGGATGATTTCGGTGGAGCAGAAAAAAGAGAAATTGCCTTTTTCGCATTTAGCTTGATAAGGGAAATTTTTAAACGTAGTGGTCTTGAGGAGGCCTTTGATAAAGCCAGTGAACCGTCCGAGGTTATGGTTTTTTTGGGTATTTTATTTAATACCAACGACATGACTATGTCAATTACCCAAACTAGATTAGACGAGATTCGTGCCTTAATTTCAGATTGGCAGATAAAAAATGTAGTTTCGCTTAAAGAAATTCAGAAGTTATTAGGCAAACTGAACTTTGTTGGAGCTTGTGTAAAGTCTAGCAGGGTATTTGTAAATAGAATTTTAAATTGGTTGAGAGAATGTTATTTGTTAGAGCAGACAGGGGTTTACCATTTCAGAGTTCCGGATGAGGTCAAAAAAGATCTTAATTGGTGGAATAAGTTTTTGCCTATTTTCAATAGGGTATCCTTAATTGATCACGGGTTATGGTCCGGTCCGGATTTGGTGTTTAGTTCAGACAGTTGTTTATCAGGTTGTGGTGGTATAATGGGGTTTAATTTCTTTCATGCCCAATTTCCTGAATTCATTAGTAAACAGAATTTGCACATTAGTGCTCTAGAAATGTTGGCGATAGTTGTGAGTTTGCATGTTTGGGCCTTTTTGCTAAAAGGTAAGAAGGTTCAAATCTATTGTGACAATGTGGCAGCTTGTATTGTGATTAATACGGGGAAAACTAGATGTCCATTTTTACAACAATGTTTGAGAGAGATTTGTTTTCTGTCCTGCGTATTTGACTTCGAGATCAGAGCTAGACATTTACTTGGTGATCACAATCGGTTGGCTGACAGCTTTTCTCGCTGGCATCTAGATAAGAAATACAAAGATATATTTCATTCTTCGTTTGATACCTTTTCAGAATTGTCTGAGTACAATATCAATGAAGAGCATTTTAAATTTTCTCACGATTGGTAGTTGTTTCTTTTCAGGAGTAAATTTGAAAGAATTAAAGAAACAAATGAGATACTCGACCAAGTCAGCCTTCGCCTTAGGCACTCATGCTAACTTGAAAGTTCAGTGGGAAGCCTTCATTATGTTTTGCTTGTTTTATGAATTTAATTATTTACCTGCATCAACCTCTACACTAAGATTGTACGCTCAGTTCTTGTCCCGTTCCTTTAAATCAGTTGAGAGCATTAAGAATTACTTGGCTGGTGTCAAAACTTTACACGCTATGGTAGGAGTTGACACTAGCCAATTTCATGAACTTGCATTAAATCTGACAGTGAGGGGTTTGGCTAGATTAACTCCGCATATTGTTAAAAGAGCAGAACCTGTTACTGTTGAATTGTTACATGCAATATATGAATTACTAGATTTCAGTGACAAATCAAACATAGTGTATTGGTGTCTTTTTCTTTTTGCATTCTTTTTGGTTGCTAGAAAATCGAATTTGGTACCTTCTTCTAAAAATGATATAGGAGCAGGAAAGTTTCTACATTTGGATGACATACAAGATCAAGCAGATTACTTATTAGTTTCATTTAGATGGACGAAAACCATACAGTTCGGAGATAGAATACTATTAAGTCCACTAGTTCCTGTTAAAGACAAACGTATTTGCCCTGTTACAGCTTTTCGTAAATTGATATCGTTGCATTTTTCTCATCCTTCTGGTGCCCTATTCGTCTTACCCAACGGAAATTACGTAACATACCATATGTTTCAACGTAAATTGCGAACATGCATTAGTGATTTGGAATTGGATCCTACTCTTTTTTCTACACACTCTTTCCGTCGTGGATTCGCTACTTTAGCATTTCAATCTGATCTCCCTTCAGAATATATAAAGATTTTAAAAGGAATGTTTGATTAGCCATTAATATTTTTATAATTTAAAATCCAAGGTCAATATATCTATATATATATAATTTATTTATTTTCAGTTAAAATCTTGTCGGATTCTATCGCCAAGTATGAAGATAAGATAAACTGCACAGTAGTTCACCCATTTCCAGGAATTAACATTCTTCGTCTAGCTAGAAGGATTGAGCGATATCCAGAATTAGTGTCTTGTGACTTTCTTATATTACATGTAGGAACTAATGATATCACTTCGTTGTCTTTGCCCGAAATTTTGTCAGCTTTTAAAGAATTATTTACCTCAATTAAACAAATTTCATCAGCCAGGATTATTTTGTCAAGTATTTTACCTAGACCAGTAGATCATTTACAATACGGGAACAAAGTTAAAACAGTCAATGCTCAATTAAAGTAATTATGTTTAAGTAGAAATATCCAGTTTCTGCATTCTTTTCGCCCCTTTTTTAAACATGGGAAACCCATCAGAGAGTTGTTCGCCATCAGGGATGGTGGTTTACATTTGAACAATGAAGGTACCAGAAGGTTGAGATTGTTTTTCATAAACGCAGTGGCTCATTTATTAAAATAAGCTATTTTTCACTTTAAGTAAGATATGGATCATCAAATTTTGAAGCAGCTGTAAATATTAGTTATAATTAAGGTACTTGTGTATGGACGATCATTGGATAAATGGGGATCCTTCTTAAAAGAGGTATCTAGCTAGATATTACTCCTTTGGAGGTTGGTTCGTGTAATAGTAGTATCTTATACTCTTCTCGGATGGGTTTGAAGTTAGGGATCTTCTTTAATGGAGGTATTTAATTTAGATATTACTCCATTGGAAGTGAGTTCTGGTGATAGTAGTATTTTATATTATTCCTGAACAGATAAGGGAGGGGTGATTATCCATACATTGGTCCTTGATTATTGAGAATAGGTTGAATAGTTTTCTTCCTTTTTTCCCCCTTTATCTTTAAATGTGTTTCATTTTGTTTGTGATGTATGTGCTGTTAAGTGTTTAGCTTTTGCTTTGTTTGGAGGGCTTAATTTTGGCGGAGAAAAGACAATAAGTTCATAACAGATTATATTCATATGTAAATATTGCATCATTTGTTAATTTGTCAGCATCTCTAATCTGTTCTGTGTTTATTGTATTTATGTGTTTTGCATTGTTTGCTTGTCAGTTCGAATACATGTATGTCTATCAGTGCTTGTGATAAATAATGCTTATGTATGTTTTGATATTAAACTTGTAGTGACTGTCTATGCTACCTCATAAATCATCAACCTTTATTCTGTGTTGCTTGTTCTTGATTGCTAATTGGCGTGATTTTGCGAGACTTCGTAAAATCAGTTAATTAGCATAACAACAAGAGAGCGATTGGTCAGTACAAAATCACTCAAGTATATCATGTTATTCTGCACGTGAACAACAAGAATTTGATTGGTCAACATAAGATTACTCATGTATATATTGTAAGTCCGCACGGGAACTAATTACAGCTTTGTTAATTTACGGACAGTCGACGTATTATTATTTCCCACCCGCCCTACCCTTTGGTTCTGGTATACACTTACTTGATAATGAGAATGCGATAATTCCGGTTAGAGTCTTGTATTCATTTAAAGTATAGCGGCGGAGAAAAGACAATAAGTTCATAACAGATTATATTCATATGTAAATATTGCATCATTTGTTAATTTGTCAGCATCTCTAATCTGTTCTGTGTTTATTGTATTTATGTGTTTTGCATTGTTTGCTTGTCAGTTCGAATACATGTATGTCTATCAGTGCTTGTGATAAATAATGCTTATGTATGTTTTGTTATTAAACTTGTAGTGACTGTCTATGCTACCTCATAAATCATCAACCTTTATTCTGTGTTGCTTGTTCTTGATTGCTAATTGTCATATCATTTATGGTAAAAAGGGTTAATTTCACAAAGAGACAATAAGAATAGAAAATAAAATCATCATTTAATACTTTATTTTCATCAAACACATGGCTTGTGTGATTTCCCTTTAAAGAATTATTTTACTTTTTCCTTTAAAGGCCTAGTTTAGTCCTTCTTTAATTGACCCCCCCCCCCCAAAACCAATAACCAGATACCCACCCGGTGTGATGACCAGCTGTGATAATTAATTGGGATTACGTAATACCATGTATAGCACTGTGTCAAACTGATGGGTTTCTTTTGACATTTTTTTAAAGAGGACATTAAAGCAGCAGAATTGATTTTTTTTTTCAATTAGGCTTCAAATATTTTTTTTTGAAGTTTGAAAGGTATTTTAGTAGGTTTTTCTTTTTTTTTCAATTTGTGCCTTACATAAAGATCATTTTATGTAATTATGACTTGCAGCATAGTTATAGCTCCTCTGTAGTATCATCATCATCAATATCATCATCAAAATCATCATCATCATCATCATCAACATCAACATTATCATCAAAATCACCATCATCATCATCAACATTATCATCAAAAGCATCATCATCATCATCATCATCATCATCATCATCAAAATCATCAACATTATCATCAAAATCACCATCATCACCATCAACATTATCATCAAAAGCATCATCATCATCATCAATGTTATAAGTATAACGAGTGAAAATTTATGGAAAAACTTACTTATTATTTTCTTCTCATTTCTTAACAGTTTTTTAAGAAAAATCCACTTTTCTTGTAAATCATTGTTTTAGATAAAGAAATCAAGAATTCAACATTTATTTCTTATTGATATTCAAACATTATGAAAATCGAAGCAAAATGACATTTTTTTCTATGTAAGACTTGAAATATATTTTTGGAATTTTGGATGGGTTTTTAATAGGGGACTGTTTTTTAATTTGTACCTTGAATAAAGATTAATTTATGTAAGAATGACTTGCAGCAGGGAATGTTATAGTTCCTCTGAAGTATATCATCATCATCACCATAGTATATCATCATCATCATCCATTTTATAACTTTGACAAGTGCTAGTTCATTGAACAACTAACTCATTTTTATTTTATATTTCTTGTCAGTTTATTAAGAAAAATCTATTAATCATGTAAATCCTTGTTTTAGATAAAGAAAGCTATAACCAAACACGTATTTCTTATCAATATTCTGCATCATGAGAAACCGAAGGGGTAGGGTATTGCATAATCTGACCACCCATTCCTTATCAAGTAATATACAGGAAATTTGCTCCATGCTGTGGAACTGTATTGTTGCCCTGTAGGGTGCCCAGTGGGAGATAAGATACCAGACATTCCAAAGACTAGGCCTTTAAAGAGGGTACGAGAATGACCGGAAGTAATGTTGAGACAACCCCTATATAATTAAATAGGTGATCCGAAACTGTCGAGTTCACCTGCCTTCATTCATCATGCAATTTTACAATCCCAGACCCGTTTAAGCGTGAAAATTCTGCATAAAAACAATCTATTATAATTTTTTTTACAAATGATATCAATCTTTAGTGCATATTATCTTTTTAAATGAGCGTCTAAATCGCCGAAAAAAAAATATCGTTGAAATTAGGTCAACTTCCGGTGACATGTTTTGGTCTCAATTAACCGTTCCAAATTGATTGTGATCGCTTTACCAGACGTGGAAATGTCATATTGGTTTTGTCAAGAGCTTAATGAATATGCTGAATGACTGTTAAGTTTTTAAGGCCAGAATTTCTTCGCATTCATAGAAATTTGACAACAAACATAAGATGATCCGGAACTGTCGATGATCCGAAACTGTAGAGTTGACTATACTTAAGATAGTAATTAAATTGAAGAATATGACTGAGAAATAATATAAAATAAAACTTACGGTTACTCTTTCAACAACGTTTTCTGTCTTGACAAACAAAACTCTTCACTGTGCCTCTTTCACTTGGTTTTCACAAAATTTCAAACTGCTTAAAGAGAGTGCTGCGGAAAAGGAAGATTCGAGATCTAGGGGGATATAACAAATACTGCCTTGCCACGTGTCGAGAGAGGGAACATCCATTCGGAACACCTCGGCCATTTCTTAAAATAACAATCTACCGACTTGTTACGGGGATTGCCGAGTAGATACGATTGCTCGGATATACGTGTAGGGTTACAATTTTTCGGGTAAATCGGCATCCGCCAATTAACACATTTTCTAAGCGTGCACGTTAAGTAGTTCAATGTGTAGGGAAGTGTTGGACATCCTTTTTAACAATCGTATCTACTCGGCAATCCCCGTAACAAGTCGGTAGATATACCTCGTAGGCAGTACATGAATACACCAGAAATCCTGGGGTAATTCGCCTTATTTCCGGCGGTTAACTCAAAATGCACACAGGCAATAAATATGTATTTTAGATACACACAAATTGGCTATATAACACCATTGAATGTTGTTTTTACCCTTTTCATTAAAGATGATCATATCAACACATCTTTGTTTCATATTTTGTCAATCGGCTCTTCTCGGCAATCCCCGGGGATTTCCGAGTAGATACGATTGCAAACGGACATGCCCTTCGTTGCAATCGGAACACCTCGGCCATTTCTTAAAATAACCTCGGAGGCAATGGGGAGCCATTTTTGAAAGTAGGTCAGCAACGAAGGGCATGTCCGTTTGCAATCGTATCTACTCGGAACAAGAGTGAAATATCCCCGTCTGGATCATTCGGACTACGTCATCCCCAATCTCCCATGCAGAGTTATCGTCCCCCGGATACTACCTCTGCAACGGGCTCACGCCATCTTTGCCACGAATCGTGGCAAACTCTGTAATATTGCGATTCAAACTGTTATATGCATACAATTAAGTAAAACACTATATAAATAAGTCAAAATTACCTTCACTTTATCCATACAGTAGAAATTGAATATGTATTTCACTGATTTTTGCTAGAACTATTTTAAAGCCTTTTTACGCTATTAAAAATTAATCCGCGGAATGTTTACATCTTTGGTCTCCCGCTCAATGTGTAATACATCTTGGTTATCGCACAGTTTGGATACCAGTGATGTAAACAAAAAAGATATAGGATTTGGGAACGATGTCTTCACTTTACAACTGTGTTTTTAAAGAGTTTGCGTCTTGCAAAGATTAACGTCAAAATACGTAATGATTGTCTTTGGAATAAGGCAAAGGCTTCTTAAATGGTACATTCTAATCATCTGAATGGGCGCAGATCTCTCCAAATCGATGTTCTGAAAACTTCCACGAATGTAAGATATCGATGAGATGGTGGTTTTAAAAAGGTACATTCAAATAACCCACAAGTAAGCTTCACATGCTATGAAATGAGAGCTGAATGAGATAAAAAAAAAAAGAGAAGATACAAGTTATAGGCTGCCAGTGTTTGAAACAAAATGGATATTTGGATGATGTGTTCATGGTTTGTGGGGCCACAGGAAAGGCATGGGCATAGAGACAAAGATGAGAGGAAAGACCTATGTTGAATTAACTGCAAGTACCTTTTTCTAACTATACTTGTGTTTTATTGTATATAATACATGGTTTACCTGTAACTTTATGATGTATACATGTATGCTCATACTTTGTGCAAAAGAATAGACAAACCATTAATGATTCTGAAGAAATAAGAAAGCTGTACACCCTTGGTTCTCCCCTCTATAAAACTGCCACAGCTGTTAATCTTTGTGGGGGGTAGGGCTGGGGGGTGGCGAGGATGAGGGGGAGTAAGGATGCGGTTATCTTAAAACAGGTCGATGGATCAAGGCAAATTTATGCTTGATTTAGTGCACTTTGGGGCATTTTGGTAAAATCTCCAACAATAGTGAGAAAAGCATTGGAATTAAACTAAAAAATGACTGACAGATTGTCATGTTATATCAAATCCCTTTATCAAACTGATTTCTACACTTTTCAACGTTACGAATGTAATCTTTAGTTGCTTACTATTTGGATAATTTTCACTATTCATATCTGAGAGAATTGGTCGATGCTTCTGTTAATTGTAATTTGAACATAACGTAGCATTTAGTCTATCAATTCAGATGTCCTTATATTTTTCACAATCCTCTCTCTGAACCAATGAATGCACATACTTTACCATGTCAACAATCTTAAATTAGGGACAAGAGACTAATAAAACATTCCATATTTGATTCATTCAATGCAGAAAAAGAATTTCATTGATTACCATGATATAAATTTGTAATAAGAAGAGGGACTCGATTAGAAAGTGGGCCTTTTGCATAAATCATTTGGACGAAAGAGTAAGTTGTTAATGATAACCAGATTTTTCTTTTATCGAAATGCTTTCACAAGCATGAAAATGGGTCACATACATTTTTGAAGCATTGTTATATAACTTAATAAATCATGAATTGTATGTAATTTCAGAATATTTGGATGAACTGTATAATGAGCAAATTTAATTAGTTATTATTAACCTCTCTAATGAAAAAAAAATGATAGAAAGAATTGATAATTGATAGGGTTAAAGGTGGCCAGTAATATGATTCTTTTAGTGTATAGGATGGTCTAAGGTACATATTCTGTAGATATTTGTTAAATGAAGAAAACAATTAACAATTAACAATTAAGTTTTCATTTCAGATTTTCACTTTACTTCTTCACATGTTTTGAATTTTACATACATATATCAGCTATAGTTGAATGAACAATACTCATGCTTTGCATCAAAATTCATCATGGTTTTTATAACTGCTAAGCAATGCCAAAACAATTATGACAACAGTTTATTTCTTAAGTTTCTTTCATAAATACTTATAACAAATTCACAATAAGTGACTAAATGATGATTGCAGGGAGCATCCCCAGATATGGTTATAATTGCTACTTAGTATTCAAACAGTTGCTTGTTAATAGGAACTTAAATGACAGATTGTAAGAGTTTCTTTTATAATTCAAATGTGCTCTATGAATAATCTTTTAAGACAAAAATATACATGTATTATTATCATTACAGCATACAACAATCAAAATCTTTAAAAGACAAGTTCTCATCATGAGAATATTACTGTTTAATGATGTGATGATGAAATATTGAATTAACAAATAAGCTGAACTGTTGTTTGTTAAAACATTGTCTAGTTTATACATAATGGTTTTCATTCATTATATTTCAAGAAAGATGATGTTAGAACAGTGTTCATAAAAGTTGAAAGCCTTTCAACCATAAATATTATTTGCTGTATAAAATGGAAAAGTAACTAAAGCAAAATTACTCAACCAAATACAGTTTCACCTGAGGATCACCAAATAAACAGAAACAGTGTCCACCATGTGCATTATCAAAGCATGATTGAAGAATATGGTGTAGGTGAAGAGATAAGATAGGAACTTTCTTATCAGTAAAACTAGGTAATGAAAAGCTGAGATTGATCTGAATAAAATAATGATTGGATCTGTTTGATGAGTTAGATCTGGTTAATGATTCATTTGTTCGTTCTAATGTCTCAAATGAGTACCCACAACATAGGATTTAAAGAATCAATAATTGCTGAATATGCCTTTTATCTGGACATCTGCTTCACACATTCCTCCATGTAAAATTTGTGACTTGATTAATTTGAAAGCAAAAGCAGATGTTAGAAAATGGTTTTAAAGCAATTAACTCAGAGAGTTGTGTATTTGGTGAAATAAACATTAATAATTTGATATGAAAAGGACAATCTCACAGATTGGGATCTTTTAACTTTTAAGAAAAAAATGTCTTTTACAATTGAAATGACAACATATTTTCTAAATCAATATAAGACTAGATTATTGACAGCTTTCTAACCCAATCATAATTATTTAGAAAAGATAAAAATCAAAAAATCATTAATTTTGCAGATATTACAAACCATTTAAACTGGTGTTTCTCTAAACAACAATCTAAACTTAAAAGGCATTTAACTATTTTGTTGCAGACTACTCTGGAAGCATTGTGGGAAAAGTGGAAATTGTTCTTATCGAGCAATTTCTACTTTTCAAGCAATGTTTTCTGCCTTATCAGAAGATTATTTTCAATATCATCACATTTTGAAATGTCACCTGCAAACTGTTTCAATTTGGGACAGTCGAAAATTTAGCGTTTGGTAAAGGGTTAATCCTTTCCAAAACAATAATGACATTTGTCCACTTTGTTGCAGACGACTTTAGAAAACATTGTGGGAAAAGGAGAAATTGCTCGTAACAAGCAGCTCTTTCTGAAGAATATTTTTCAATTTCATTACATTTTGAAATGTCGTCTGCAAACTCTTTCAATTTGAAACTGGCAAATATTTGATGTTTGGGAAAGGGTTAAACGGTTTGCAGTATCAACAATATACACTGTAAATATTCTTTATAAACTTTTCTAAACAGTTAAGAATGGTATTGGAAAGCTGTCAATAATCTAGTCTTCTGTCACTTTAGAAATTTGTATTTTCATTTTATTGAAAGAAAACTTCTTATTTCAAATTGTTAAAATCATAACATGTGAGATAGTCTTTTCAAATAAGTCTTTTGAGGCCTAACAGTATGATCAATGTCCACTTAATCAAGGTCTGGACTGACTGAAGGAAGACTTAAACTCGAAATGAAGAGGAATGGTGCTATTTGTTGTTGAGAAGGTCACCAATATTCTCGATTCATTGAATTTTCTTGAGAACGTTTCATTCCGACTGACGACTCATTTGTTAAACTACGTGGAGGTTTGATTTGTATTGGAGAATGTATTTTCTAGCTATCATTCACTTTGTTTTGATCGAGGGGGTGGGTTTCGAGTCTTATGGAGCGTCGCCTCAATTCTACTCATTAAGCTGTTGTTCAAAACGCTTCAAATGTAAACTGCTTTGTGTGTAAATAAATGTCTTTATTTTTTTTAACTGTCCTATCTTATCTATCTTTATATTTATTGTGATACGACTTAAGAGACTTCTTAATTGATCTGAGCGTTAGTCTGGAGCTCGCTTTTTGCAAGCCGCTAGATGCAGTATTCTACTACACGTCGGTTTCGGTCACGTGACCATGCCGGAAAAGTGGGACTATTTTCTGAGCCCGTCACAGAGATAAATGTGGGAGCATAGCGGAAACCAATTTACTCTGGTAGAGATTGCGTCATCCCTATTATTTCAGAGGTGTTTTCATTGGATAAACCCGATGTGTTCAGATTGAGCTTCCGGTTGATTGAATTGTCGTTCTTGGATTTGAGGCTTAACGCTGATAAATTGTAATTATGTACTTTTTATTTGATTGAAAATACATGCTTACGATGGTTGAAGAAAGGAAATTTCTTTCATTTCTTTATATATAAAATCCATTCATAATTGATTACACTTGTACATTTGTGTTATGTTGATGTACATACACCAATAGTCCTGAAGTAAATTTCGTAGTGTGAAACTTATGCGTCCTTAGATTCCAGTAGGTACACGATTTTGCTTCTAACGATAATGGTTATATAGGTTTTCGTCCTATTTCTGGATATGAACTCTTGGCTGAATTGAAATTTGAACATCGTTTTCACAAAGTTACATAGTTAACGTAAGCATCTAGTCTAAATTGTCATAGTTTTATCAAATATTTTCTCTTCGTCATTGGTTTTCGCTTCTTTTCATTTTGTTTACATCTGTTTTGGTTTAGTTTACTCTTATTTAGTTTTACTGCAATACCCTCAATTATTTGGTACAATGTTGCATATTGGCTCCCTGAATTTGAGTTAAAGATCTAGCATAAAATTTAACTTTTGATACAGTTGACCTCATATTTCTTGACCTTAGCCCAATTTAGTTTTTGGACTAAGGGTGCGTCAGCACCTTAGTCCATTGAATTTACATATCACTTTTAGAGGGACAGGTACTTAAATCGATACACAAACAGTGGTCTGACCCCAATTACTCATTAAAAATCCGCCTTCACTGTGTGGACTAATAACATCTTGGAACTCGGAATGTAGTCCGGATTTACTCGTGTAACATGTATTGGGTCCCTCTCGGAGTAAAGCCGACGTGGGTCACCCATCCAGGTTCTAACCACTTAGTATGTTGCTTAACTTCGAGAGATAGCCAACCACTCTACCGAATCACCCATAAAAGCTGGCTTCCACAGTGAGACTGTAGAAGTAGTATTTATACATAAACCCTATTTCTGTCACATTTCTCCCACCTTTCTCTTGACTTCGTCACAAAGACATACATGGGCAGTTACCGACTTTTTTACATTTCAAGAAGGAACTATTGCCACTATAAACACTGCTACATAGCAGAAACAAGGATCGAGAACATGTGACGAACTACTAAGGGTACGGGAATGATGGTGATATCAAACCAAATCCCACTGCTGCCACCAATTTTGTAATGTGTATCGGGTCCCTCTTGGAGTAAAGCCGACGTGGGTGACCCATCCAGGTGGTTCTAACAACTTAGTACGTTGCTTAACTTCGAGAGAAAGCCAACCACTCTACCGAATCACCCAGAAAAGCCGGCTTCCACAGGGAGACTGTAGAAGTACAGGGTTCTCTCTGGCTAAAATTTTCTTTGCGCCAACACTTGCGCCAAATTGAAAAAGTTGGAGCCAAATTAAAAAAATTGGAGCCAAATTCAATAAGTTGGAGCCAAAAATAGTCTTTTGTAGAAGGGGAAATCCTTCATCAGGGTGACCTACGGTTCTAAAGAGCTAGGTTCTCAAGTGTTTGTTTGTTCTATCTATTTCTATGTGCTGTTTTCATTAGGTTCTATGGATTAAATCCTCTCTCACATTCAACATTTGAAACAGGACATAGCAGACACATGATTTTCACCTTGGCGTCATATTATAACCAACTATTTCCTGTCTTCCAGGACTCCTTGTCAGATGTTTATTTGATTTTTAGTGGGAGGCATATTCAACGATTGAGAAGATCGATTTAAAGTCACTCTTGTGTTGGATCAGAATTAAGTGTCACTTAAAATTGCGGATTTTATATACCAAAACTTTGGTGCATAAAAGAGTTTCATTTATTTGTCAATCAACACAACTGACTTCGTCGATATTTGATGTCAACTTCTTTGAAAGGAGTGTGAGTGCAAACATTTTGATTGAAAAGCAATTAAAGTAATCAAAGTCATAACTTCCATATAATTGAAGTTGTAAAGGCTGTCGAATGACTAAATGGTGTACACAAGAAAGTGTCACCTTCAACAAACTTATCAATCAACAGATAATGAACTGAACATGTGTGAAAACAGGAAATCCCATTTGATAAACAAGCTGGTTCCCGAGTTCTAATTCAAAGTACTCCGATTACGGGAACCATCGATACATGGTTCTCGGCTCTACAGTAAAAACAAATCGATATTGACTCGAGATCGGCAACCATGCGGTAAACAGACATCAAATTCTCGCGGAAAAAAGTCGGCGCCAGGCACTTTCGCCAAATTTGTTTTTCTTGCGCCAATTTCTTGATTTTGTCGCCAATGGCGCCATTTGCAAAGGCCAGCGTGAACCCTGAAGTAGTATTTATACATAAACCCTATTTCTGTCACACTCGCTTTGTTCTGCGCTATATTATTATAACTGCTGCCTCATGGGAAATCGTTAAATTTCCAGATGTTCGAAAAATAGACTAACATTCAGTCTCTGTTCACAGAAATAATTATTATAGTAATGGTGGTAAAAGCAGCAGCTGTTTTCCTCGAGATGTTGCCCAAAGAAATTTTCAAATGTATCTGCAATCATCTTGCTTTAAATGCACCTTAGTCCTTCAGCGCTATCAGCACTTTGATTAAAACTATGCATACAATTTTTCTATACATCCTTTAATTGCAAGAAAAATGATACTGTATGGTTCACCAACATTCCCCGTCTGTTGACCTGCCTGATTGGCATGAATTACACTTTACACTGATTATCTAAAAGTATCCTAGAGGCCGTCCGTAATATTCGACAACGTGGTTTGTAAGGCTGACACTGTTACCACGAGAGCATGGACGCTGTTATACACATGGTTGTGTATAAGTGTTATTTTGATGTTATAGGGTTATGTTACATTGCTCGTACCTCAATTTAATCTGTTAAAAATTATTAAAATCAATAAAGTAGTGAACAACAGTCCATTAATATAACTTTATTTCGTTTGGATATGTTTGCAATTGAAAAAAGAAGATCAATTGTGACGGGTTTGTTGAATGGTCTTGGCTGTGGTCGGAAGGCTGTCGGATATTAAATATACCGCGTAATAATTATTCATGCGTAAAGAGCAACAGACAGCGAATGTTGGTGAACAATACCCACTACCCAGAAATATTTGCTTACAGTGACTACACCAGTTGGAAGATTAAAAACAATTTGATAATTTGAAGACTTTATTAATGATTAAAAGCAATGGATGACATTGTTGATGGTATTTAAATAATCATATATAACTTTCATTTTGAAATTAGATTTTAATAGGTATTTTGTGCTTTTTACCCAAAAATGTAAGTTTAATGAAAGTCCTCCACTATTTTGGTCTTTTGAAATTTTGTTGTTTAGATTGCCCATCAGAAATAATAAAAGCAATCTGTGCATCAATTTTTTTACATAACATAAATTGGGATAAGAAAATCAACTAAGTTTTTCTTATTTCAGTACCAGGAGAATGTCTGACTTTTACTCGGATGAAGATTTTGATGGAGAGGGCGAGATCGGGGCAGAGCCCATGGTTGTGGAGGTCAGAGGTCATGGTACAGCAGGAAGCCCGCTCACAGCCCGACGAAGCCCAAGTCGAAGGTCTCATAGAGACAGGGGTGATGAATATTTATCTGAGTAAGTTTATAGTGATAAAAAAGACAATTTTTTATTGTCATTCATTAAGGGTTGGGAGTAAATGATATATAACAAGCAGGTATCAGGAAATTTCCAAATCCCAATCTGTCAGAAAGACTGCTGTCCAAAACAGCTGGTCCAAAAGCAGCATTTTCCGCATCCCTAGTAAGAAGGCAGGGATGAGTTTTAAAAAAAGTGCATCAACCAAATTTGCCAAATGGGGAAATCTTTCACAAGAATGAGAAAATTGTTGCATTTGGCCCCTGTCAGCATGAGCCCTGAAGTTACCAATTAACTACTTACTTTAATTACTTTTTCCTATCTTTATTTGTCATTCACTTGGGTGTGCAGCAGGCAGCTAGATTAAGTAAGAGGTTTTAGACACACTCAACTTAAGATGTTAAGTAGAATAAGGGCCTGGGATGAAAAATGACATTGTTATCAAGTTCTATAATAATGATCCCTGGTGTAATTTTCTGTATTTTCTTCATTTGTATTCAGTGAAGAAAGTGAAGAGGAAGATGATGATGATGAAGATCATTACCCTGTGACAGCGCGGAGCGGTGGGCGCAGTGCTAGACGACCACAATCACGAAATCTAAAAACAACAAACGGGAAAAAAGGAGTTAATATGACTCCACCAGACCAGCTTCTGGAGAAAGCATTGAGGCATGCAAGTAAACTCTCAAAGTCGAAAAAGGTATAACTACATGTAATTACTTATTATGCAGGACTTTTTCTTTTCCTTGAACATAAAATTTCTTGAAAGACAATTGTGGTTATTACTATCAAGAAAATTGGATTTATCCTATAAGTTTGAAAACATTACATGTTAAAAATTCTGGTAAACCCGTTGTCTTTATTGCTGAGCCTTTATTCATCAAACCACTTGTTATAGCCATAGGCCTATGTACCTGATATTGAAATAGAACTTTGCTTCTAAGTTATGTTTATTTCATTTTCATTCAGGTTGATAAAGCAATTCAAGAGCGTATCCGAATTCTGGCTCTGACCAGAATTGTGTATGGTAGCAGTCATTGGAAGCTGGCACAGGCGCATGTAAAATTGGCACAAGATTATCTGGAACTGAAAGGTAAAGTTGTTTAGTGTTAAGCATGTAAAATTGGCACAAGATTATCTGAACTGAAAGGTAAAGTTGTTTAGTGTTAAGCATGTAAAATTGGCACAAGATTATCTGGAACTGAAAGGTAAAGTTGTTTAGTGTTAAGCATGTAAAATTGGCACAAGATTATCTAGAACTGAAAGGTAAAGTTGTTTAGTGTTAAGCATGTAAAATTGGCACAAGATTATCTGGAACTGAAAGGTTAAGTTGTTTAGTGTTAAGTATGTAAAATTGGCACAAGATTATCTGGAACTGAAAGGTAAAGTTGTTTAGTGTTAAGCATGTTAAATTGGCACAAGATTATCTGGAACTGAAAGGTAAAGTTGTTTAGTGTTAAGCATGTAAAATTGGCGCAAGATTATCTGGAACTGAAAGGTAAAGTTGTTTAGTGTTAAGCATGTAAAATTGGCACAAGATTATCTGGAACTGAAAGGTAAAGTTGTTTAGTGTTAAGCATGTAAAATTGGCGCAAGAATATCTGGAACTGAAAGGTAAAGTTGTTTAGTGTTAAGCATGTAAAATTGGCACAAAATTGTCTGGA
This sequence comes from Cerastoderma edule, assembly GCA_947846245.1. Lineage (NCBI taxonomy): Eukaryota > Metazoa > Mollusca > Bivalvia > Cardiida > Cardiidae > Cerastoderma > Cerastoderma edule. The sequence goes on along the minus strand of OX401421.1, from coordinate 11,817,934 downwards.
ACTAAAAGGTAAAGTTGTTTAGTGTTAAGCATTACTTCATTCCTAGGTTTTTAGTCTCAAACAAAGCACTTCTATCATTGATATCATTCTTATTTAGAGCGGTTTGTTTGACCCTGTATCTTTGTTTTTCTCTTCTATGTGTTTTAAAGTTCAACCAACACACTTTGGTCTTTGATAACATTCTTATAGAGCTGTTTGTTAGACCTCAATATTCTGGTTTTCATCTTTCATAGATCAAAAAATCAATTAACGCACTTTGGCCTTTGAAAAAGTTCATATGATAAACTCTCTCTTTGAACCCTGTTACCTTTTTTTTCTTTTTCATACGTTTTAAAGCTCGATCAAAGCACGTTGATCTTTGAAAACATTCTTTGTTTGTCTTCTGTATTCTGGTTCCCCTCTTTGATAGGCTATAACATTCAGGCGGAGTACCATACGGAGAACGCAATGGCCATCATGTTGAACTCCGTCACCACGACCTCAACCGAGAGAGAGAAGGCAGATGTGTTTGGAATTCTCTTCACCCTTAACTATATCCAGGGCAAGGCTCAGTTAGGCCTGAAAAAGTACAGTGAGGCAGACACAGCATTCCTTAAGGTAAATAGTGATTATAATTGTTGAATTAGATTGAATGGTAAAATTTGTTGAATGCAGTTTAATCTATAAAAACAGTTAAACAATCTGTAAAAAAATATTGGAAGCTGATCATGAATTAAATTTGAAACATTTAGATAAATTGTGTATATGTACCCATGCCTTCTTGTAGTAGAGATAAAATAACTGAATGATTTAAAAGATCATTGTGTCGAGAAGAAAATGGATTTAGATATGCAATTTCTTCTGTTGTAACAATGAATTCTCAATTTGGTTTTGAAAGAATTTCATCCACTTATAATGAAGATATGTCAGATACATGGATGAATGCGCTGACTTATGAAACTGGCAATCCTACAGAAATATTTACATCCTTCTACTACAGGCTGACCGGGCCTACCAAGCCTGCTCCAAGCTCTCCTGTGTGACAGATGACGAATGTGACGACATGGAGATTAAACTGACTCAATGTACTGCCAGGTATGTTATACAGAGTTTTATCAGAGTTTGTTTTGTTTATGGGAGATAATTCCCCAAGTTAAATATTACTTGCAATTAATAAAAGAGTTTGTTTATATGCAAGTAATGGTCACTTTCAAAATACCAAAACATACCATTAAAATGTTATGCTCCATCGCAAGTCAATCACAATACATTGGCCAATTCATTCACGCAGAATGCATTGGAATACATTTTATACATTGATTTTCATAACCTACATACATCATCATCGCTAAGATAAATCGGCCATGTACTGCCATTTTGCTATAGCACTGGCTATGGCCCGTTCTTATACGCATTGGGGCGAACATTAGGGAACCAGGCATTTTTATCGCCAAAAATGTAATATATAGAGAAAACTTTACTGTATATATATATCTATGAAGACTTGGTATAATTCTCAGGAGTGCCCTTCACGTTAAGCGTCAAAAATGAGTGAGCGAAGCAAACAAGCTTTTACTCGTTAAACTGAAGCACAGGCATTTTTTACACTATCTTGATAGATGTGCTATAAAATAGTCTATTTGTTTAACTGCCTTACCATTTTCAAGACCCCATACTTAACTCCCATAAAGGATAATCAAGTCAGGAAGAACCAATGGCATTCCATAAGTCAGCCGTGTCAAGGGTTCCTCAAATGAAAATCAAAATGCCATCACCAGGATTTGAACCCATACAGGACCATTTAATTTCAAGTTTTGTACTCTAACCCCTATGCTACAGAGGCCTCCTGGTTATCTTTTAGAAGGTAAAGAAAATTGTTTCCTGTGATGAAATTTTGTACAGAGAAGTTTGATTTGTAAGATTGTTCCTTACTATGGTATTTTTAAGGTTGTCTTGGAGACAAAAGAAGTATGCGGTGGCTGGTACCCAGTTTGACAAAGTGATCGACCTCACTCGACGTAAATATGGAGACGACGCCATCGAGCTGATACCACTCTACCAGGAAAGTGGACGAATATCCTTTTGTTAACTTTAAGCCATTCCCCCCCCCCCTGAAATGCTGGTTATTGATTGGTCCAAATTGAAAGCAAAAGCAGACAACAATAACTAACATGAAGACAAATTACATTTACTTGTTTATGACATCAAACTTATACCATCAAACTTAACCCATTCTGCCAACATGCTTTTTGTTTATGATTGGTCCAAATTGAAAGCAACAGTTACTGCTTGTGACAATAATTGGACAATGGTAAATACTTGAGTATTTCTGTGACCTGAAAAATACTTGTATATAGGTGTAGGGTTACAAATTTTGTGTAATGTCCCCGGCTAATTACAAGTTTTCTGTGAGTCTCCATGTTGAGTAGTGCATATATAATATATGGAAGAGTTGAACATCGTTTAACCCATTACCAAACGCCAAATTTCCTACTGTCCCAAATTGAAAGAGTTTGCAGATGACATTTCATGATGTGAAGAAATTTGAAAGTACTTTTCTGATAGAATAGAAAACATCGTGTGAAATTTCTCCTTTTCTCACAGTGTTTTCCAGAGTCTTCTGCAACAAATTGGTCAAATGCGGTTATTGTTTGGTAACGGGTTAAAGAATTATTTTTGGTCGGTAACTCATGTGTTATAGTAAAATCACAAGTTGTTATATGTTTTTGTTTCCTCAATCAAATTAGATAATTGTTTAGATAACTCATTTGACATTTTTATTTGGAAAAGAAAGTTGTCTTGCAAGAAGCAATTAGGTGGCTTCCATGTCATATTCATGTTTGTGAAGCGCTTGCTATAGTCTTGCTTTGAACCCTCGATATAATGTCAGGGTTTTCACCAACAAATTACATTTACTTTGAGACAGGGCAAAGAGGGTACATTTGAGTAAGGGGTAAATCAGGGAAGCAGAGGAAATGGTAAATTGTTCATACTATGAATGTTCATTTCAATATTATTCTTATTTTTAAAGGCAATGTTTAATTGTTTAGTGAATGATTACTTATTTTAACCCATTCTTCTTGTTGATAGGCAAAATACTTTTGAATTAAGATTTTTTCACAATTTTCTTTTCATAACTATTATGAATTCAATTGTCACATAGCTTTATTCTCTTTCTTTCATGATTTTTTTTTATATTTTGTTTCAAGTATATTTTTGTTGTCTTTTGCTTATTGATTTGACCTTAACTGTTATGCTCACCTGGAACAAGCGAAGGGTCGCCATGCCAACCATGACAAAGCTATTGAAATGTTTCTACAGGCCCACTCGATTGCTGGTGCAAAGTAAGTTATAACATTTATCTATGCTACAAGGACAGGCTATGCAAGCAAACGGTGGGGTCTATCACTTTTATCATACAGTCCACTTCCCTTCCTTTCAAATTCCAGCACCATTTATTTATTATATGTTCAAATGTGCATGTTCACATATGTGAGGAAATTTTAAAGTTATAAAATTAATATATTTCTTTAAAACTGCATATCAGCTTTACTGTTATATGATATGCACTAAAAACTAGTCATTGGAAGCAAAGTTAGATGGTTTGTAATTCTTTAAAGTGTATACAACGAATTATCATGTATATTAATCCAAAAATGTGACATTTGCTGCATATAAACTGTACATACTAAGCTTAATTGAACCTTCCTGAATTATGCTTTCAATTGCTACTTTTAATTGTATATCAAATAATACAGACACTGTATTGTTTCAATGACAATTTATTTTCTCTTCTGTGAACAAGCACCTTTTACGCCATGTCAATCATGTTCCTTTTTATGACTTAGATTACCTGGATTCATCAGAACTAGGCAAGTGTGTAAAGTTTCTTGCCAAAGCACTCCCAAGAAACCAGGCTGCTACATACCTATTAATCACTTTCATTATTTGTTTGATGGGAGTTTAACAAGATTTTTGGACAATATGTTAGGATTGATTTTTGTAAACTTTATACTATGTAATAAACTTTATTAACATAGTTATGACCCCAAAGCTTGACCGTAGTTTCCACAATTGTTTTTTATGCAGTGACAGTCCACCTGTTTATGCTTCCTTGTCTCTTCCAACAGTTACAAGTATGCGAGTGAAGAGATTGTTGATACAGCCTTGGCTCTTGCACAAGCTTACGCAAACACGGGAAGGGAGGAGGCAGAAAGTATGTTGTTGTTGTTGTTGTTGTTTATCCATAAACTGATATTTAGTTTTGCATGGGTGAAAATGTTCAAGATTATTACTGAATTTCAGCTTTTGGAGACTTTTTGTCCCTATATAATGCTTTAGCAAACATGCCTTTTTAGGATAAAGAAATACAAATTTCAGGTTTTTGAAATTCTTCAACTTTTACCCATGGTTTCGTGTACCAAAAATATAGGAGTAAGGTAGAAAACCCATAATCCGTCATTTTGAAACTCTGTCATCATGTTACTTTTCAGTAAACAGTCTGGGCCGTAACTGTTCAGTTAAAGGGGAATCTTTCTGATATTGATCGAAGTAATCTGAAGAAAGAATGAGTTTCATAAATGGAAAATTATGGGTATTCTACCTTAAGTGTTTAAAAATGTGATTAGATTCATGATTATTTTTTTTTTCAAATTCGTGTAACATAGATTGTGAAATAAGTTCTTTCAACTTCTGCTACTGTCTTTAATTGAAAGCACATCCATTCCATCCTACCTTGAAGCTGGTGCTGTACCCACTTTGAATTTTAGTCACTATTACATTGGTGTTTTAGGGTTAAGTCTATGATCCTGAACTTATCTTAACCCATTACCAAACAATAATGACATTTGACCAGTTTGTTGCAGACAACTCTGGAAAACATTGTGGGAAAAGGAGAAATTGCTCATGATGAGCAATTTTTTCCCTTTTCCCACAATGTTTTCTGCTCTATCAGAGGTTTATTTTCCAATTTCATCACATTTTGAAATGTTGCCTGCAAACACTTTCAAATTGGGACAATTTGGCGTTTGGTAAAGGGTTAAACTCACATACTTTGTCTAAAGGGGTCTCGTGACCTATTGGTTAGAGTAGAGAACTTGGAATCACATGGCTCCTCTCCGCATAGGTTCAAATCCCGGTGACGACATTCAGATTTTATAGAACATTTTACAGAATCCCAATGGTTCTACTTGGCTTGACCAGCCCTTATGGGCAGTTCAGTATGAAGTCTTCTCCATTGTTAAGACTCAGGCATTGCAACATAACTGAAATAATGTTGACCTGATGTAAAATCCATATGAATAAATAAACACTGTTTGTTTTAGAATATGCCTATGAATTTGAACTTATTCTAAACTTACATTCTTTTTCTCAAATTTTTCAGTTTCTGCAGAGAGCTATTTAAATGAATGTCTGTCGTCATGCCAGACAGTGTATGGCCCGTTACACAAGAAAACAGTGGAAGTGCAGGATGAACTTGCTCGGTTGTTTGTGAGAACAGGAAGGGAGGGGGTATGTCTGATATACTTTTTATCATGACTCTATAGAATTTCAAGGGGCCTCCGTGGCCTAGTGGTTGGAGTACAGGACTTAAAATCACATGGCCCCTCTCCGCGTGGGTTCAAATCCTGAGAGGGATATGGATTTTCATGAGAGGCAGTCTCCCGACTGACTTACGGAATGCCGATGGTTCTACCCGCCTTGACCAGCCCTTATGGGCAGTTGAGTGTGGGGTCTTCCTCCATCATGAAGAGTCGGGCATCGCTACATAACTGAAATAATGTTGATGCGATGTAAAACCCATATAAAAAAAAAAAAAAAAAAAAATAGAATTTCAAAATTGAAAGGATGGATGTCAATCTAAACACATCAGGTTTATCCAATGGAAACGCCTCTGAGATAATAGGGATACTCTTAAAGAGCAACTTCTCCTTTTCCCACAATGTTATCTGCCCTTTCAGATGATTATTATTCAATTTCATCACATTTTGAAATGTTGTCTGCAAACTCTTTCAATTTGGGACAGTGGATAATTTGGTTTTGGTAAAGTGTTAATAGGCTTATTTTAGCATATACAACTGAGAAAACTCAAGAAACAATTGTGATAAAAGGAGAAATTAACTCATTGTTATGATTGTGTATTTTAGGAAGCCCTGGATATCCTCCGATCAACAATCACGACAAAGAACGAAGTTTACGGGGATTATTCTGAGTCGGTGGCCGACACTCACAAACTGATCGGCTCTATACATCTTGCGCAGGAGAACATAGAGAAGGCTCTCAGGTCATATAAAAAGGTACTGAAATCAGTCTACTTTTCTGGCACTGTGGTTAAGGTGGCAGACTCAGTGTTCTCAAAAAGAACAAGCTGCAGGCCAAAATGACCGCTTCAAATTATATCTTTGCCAATTCAAATTTGCTGAGATATTAAGAACCCCCATGGACACCCCCTCCCAAGTGTGCTGTTCAGGTTTTGTTTTGGACTGTTCAACCAATTCTCCTTGAGAACACTGCAGACTTAGAACTCTAGGGTCCAAGGTTCAAGCCCCAGTGACACCTCTGGTGTTGTATGAGTGACCTATGGTAAGTCACTTCAGATCCTTAGCCTAGTACCATTCAATCTGGAAAATCTTTTACATAAATGTAAAATTGTTGATAAGGCATAAAGGTCTTTATGATTTCCTTAAGTGATTATCTAGCAGAATGTGATTTTTATCTTTTAACTTTTTTAAGCATTAAACTGGTTAGATCCAGGCCAGTTGCCAAGTAAATTTGTGGCTGGCCAGTAATCTTGCCTGTTTGCTAATCTGAGTATCTTTCCTCTACAAAATTTAGCAAATACCTAAGGTTTTGGTGTGCAGGCGACACAAAAATCTTTTTTTAGAAAATTACACAGCATTCTAGGGTTAAACTTAGCAGTTTCAAGAATTTTTAAATGTTTTTTTTATGTTTGTATTTCAGTGTCATGATATAGAGGTACTTGTTTTGGGTAAAAATCATAAAAAGACAAAAGACACAGAGAGAACAATTGACATCTTAATGGCGTAAGTATACTTCCTCCCCAATTGTAACTACTCAAGTTTTTCTGTGACTTGAGAAATACAATTGTTACATAAGTGTAACCATACCTACTCTGGTATTGATTTGAGATATTCAACTGTCGGGTTTCAGATGTTTTGTTATGCGTCACCAGCTGATAACACATTTCCTTTGAGCGATTATGTTGAGTAGTTCAATGTATATGGAAGTGTTAAATAGCATTTATGACTTTTGGGCGATAATGTTCATAATAGTGAAATTATAAGTTGTGATATATGTCTGTTTTCATAATGAGATTAAATGACAGTTAAGGTTTATATTTAAGATCTATATCTGGGAACCGAAAGTTGTATTTCAAGAAACAATATGGCTGCTTCCTTATTATGTCAGTGATGTTTTCATCGGATAAACCCAATGAGTTCAGATTGGCAACACACCCTCCACCCCACCCCCATATAGAATCCTTTTGTGACTTGTCCAATCATGAAGAATTAGCAAGTCGTAATTGTTATGCATGAGAAACTATGATTTTCTTTGTGACTAGTTAAACAAGGTTGTGCGAAATGACTTGTTGTTTGTAATTTATATATGTTTTACAACAGTTGAAAAAAATTATCTGCTGCTTCAAAGTGGGAAACAGTAGATACATGAACCTCATTGTATCATTTCTAAACTCATGAAAGAGTAATTCTTTTTCTTATTTTTTTTTACTCAAAAGTCTGTTAATATGACATGGAATTTCAGTGCAATCCAATTATAATGAACCAAGCAAATAATGCTCTAGAGACAATCACAACCGATCAGGTAAAAAATATTGTCACCTTTTTGATCAGTTGAGCTGTCTATTTATATCACTGTGACTACCCCATATAACATTTTGTAATCTAGAGCGGTACTTCGGATGTAAACACTGAAGACTGAAGTGACGGTGTTTACATCCAAAAATTACTGCCCCAGATCACAAAAAGTCATGCAGGGTTTTCATTGTGTATATACTAGCGTGTTCTCTAAATAAGAGTGTTTCTTTTATTATTTCTATATCTGAAAAAAACAGTTAAATATGGCATTGAACTTTAACCCTAAGAATGCTGGGTAATTTTCTAAAAAAGATTTCTGTGTCATCTGCTTTCCAAAGCCTTAAATATCTGCTGAGTTTCAATGAGGAAAGATACCGAGGGTAGTAAACATGTAAAATCAAAGGCAAGTCGCCAATTTACTATAAGGGTTAATGCTATCCTATCATATTTTTTTATTTGTATTACAGAAGCCCTGGATTATCAAAGAAGTTTGTTCTCAACAAGGAAGATGAGCTGAAGAAAAGACCAAGGTTTAATTCAGTGGGAAAGACTGTAAAATCGTAGAGAGAAAACGCAATAAGGAATATTTTAATTATTTCTATTTCTAATATAATATTGTAGGAATCATGTCTCCCCACTAACAGACCCAAGTTTAGTATTCATCATGATGATTATTTCAACAGTTTGCTTGGCTATTTTGCACGCTTTAAGTACTTTTCTAATCCTCATCAAACTTTATGAAAATATTTGTGATTATATTTCACTCTATTTTGATATTTAGTAAGATTACCCAAATAGTGTCAAAGATTTCATAAACTTATTGAATTAGGCAAGACTTACTGAAGAGTCACTTTTCTTTCCCTCGTGTATGGCTTCTTTTTATGAAGTAGATTCATCTATTCTGTAGTTTTGTCAACATGAACCCCTTATTTGTATATTGACGTTTTAGTGGGTGTATACATAGAAGTACTATATAACTTTCAAAAGATCAACTTTGTTCAATATAAATTTGATCTTCATCTGGTCAAAATTAGATTGTTGTTAATTCTCTTAAGTGTGAATACAAGGCATTAACATATATTTTAATCCGAAAGCGTGACATCACTTTTGAAATCAGCCACATATGAACTGTACATACTTAGATAAATTGACACATCCTTTATTAGTTGTACTTTTAAAAGCTTCTTTAGTTTGTATATCAATCAGCAATACAAAAACTGTATTGTTTCAACGACATTTTGATTTGACTTTCAAATTATCTCTTCTATGAACAAGAAACTTTAATGGCTGGACTTTGGAGAGTCCTGGGTACCATTTTACTAAACAGTCTACGCTTTTATTCCTCTTAGTGCAATATTGTGCGAAGCAATATTGCAAAGTAACACATCATTAGAATCGTCTCTCCGAGATGCTTCCAATGACGTGTCACATTGCAATATTGTACTTTCTTTGAAGATACTATCCATGTGTATCAATTAGGAGCTTTCTGAGTCTTGCATTTTGACAAAGTGTTACTGATTTATATAAATCCTAACCTTAACCTACTTCATACTTATGCAAAGAGGCTAGATCTGGGCCAGCAGACAAGAAAATTGGTGGCTGGTCTGTGATCTAACCTGTTTGCTACTCTGAGTATCTGTTGGCAATACAGTTAAGCAGATATTTAAGGTTTTGGAAAGCAGCTGACACAAAAAATACTTTTAGAATTCACCCAACATTCTTAGGGTAAAAAGGGTCTCAATCCATTACCAAACAATGATGACAGCTAACTGCTTTGTTGCAGACAACTCTGGAAAACAATGTGGGAAAAGGAGAAATTGCTTGTAAGAAGCAACTTTTTTCCCACAATGTTTTCTACTCTATCAGAAGATAGCTTTTAAATGTCATTATATTTCGAAATGTCGTCTGCAAACTATTTCAATTTGGGACAGTAAAAAATTTGGCTTTTGGTAAAGGGTTAACTCATATCTCGTGGCTGCAAATTGACTTTAATCAACCTGATCACTATGACATGTTTATGTATTGATTTGTATGTTTATGTAGTACATAAGAGATGAAAATTCATCAAATTAACAACAAAAACAACACCATATGTACAGTACATATGGTGTTGTTTTTGTTGTTAATTTGATGAATTTTCATCTCTCAAGGGAATATTGTACAGTAATAGAATTCATAGATTCCTTGTAGAAATACTGTAGTTGATTATTTTAATTACAATGTAGCTGTCTGTAATATTGATTAAATTATATATCTAGAAAAGAATACTTTTGATGCTAATTATTTCCTAATGACGACAATTTTGAACAACAGTTTAACTCTGCTATTAAATCTCAAATACCTGTCCATAGTCTGTAGTCCATTCCGTTGTCCAATCAATGGTCCTGTCTGTTGTCCAATCTATAGTCCTGTCTGTTGTCCAATCCATAGTCCTGTGTGTTGTCCAATCCATAGTCCTGTCTGTTGTCCAATCCATAGTCCAGTCTGTTGTCCAATCCATAGTCCAGTCTGTTGTCCAATCCATAGTCCAGTCTATTGTCCAATCCATAGTCCAGTCTGTTGTCTGATCCATAGTCCTGTCTATTCTCCAATCCATAGTCCTGTCTACTCGCCAATACACAGTCCATTCTGTTGTCTGATCCATAGTCCAGTCTGTTGTCCGATCCATAGATGAGTCTGTTGTCCGATCAATAGTTTAGTCTGTTGTCCAATCCATAGTCCAGTTTGTTGACCAATCCATAGTCCCGCCTCTTATCTAATCCATAGTCTTGTCCAATCCATAGTTCCGTCTGCTGTCCAATCCATAGTCCCTTCCATTGTTGAATCCATAGTCCTCTCTGTTGTCCAATCCATAGTCCTCTTTGTTGTCCAATCAATAGTTCTCACTGTTGTCCAATCCATAGCCATGCGTGTTGTCAATTCCATAGTCCTGTATGTTCTCCAATCCATAGTCATGTCCGTTGTCCAATCCATAGTCCTTTGTGATGTCCAATCCATAGTCCTGTCTATTGTCCAATCCATAGTCATGTCTGTTGTCCAATCAATAGTTTTGTCTGTTGTCCAATCCTTAGTCCCATCTTGTCCAATCCATAGTCCTGTCTGTTGTCTAATCCATAGTCCTTTCTGTTGTCCAATCCATGGTCCTGTATGTTGTCCAATCCTAGTCCTGTCTGTTGTCCAATACATAGTCCTGTCTATTCTCCAATCCATAGTCCTGTCTACTCTCCAATACATAGTCCTTACTGTTCTCCAATCCATAGTCCTGTCTGTTGTCCAATCCATAGTCCTCTCCGTTTTCCAATCCATAGTCCTGTCTGTTTTCCAATCCATAGTCCTGTCTGTTTTCCAATCCATAGTCCTATTTGTTCTCCAATCCATAGTCCTGTCTGTTCTCCAATCCATAGTCCTGTCTGTTCTCCAATCCATAGTCCTCACCATTGTCTAACCCATAGTCCTGTCTGTAATCCATACTCCTGCCTGTTGTCCAATCCATAGTTCAGTCTGTTGTCCAATCCATAGTCCAAACCTCACAGTAGAAAGATGCATTACATGATTCTGATTGAAAACTCAAGTGGAAATCCAAGCTTTACCGTAGGAAGAGAGAGGAAATGTATTCAATCAGTTTTCAGGAGAGATAAATCATGTAAAAATGAAAACAAGGGAGATAATAACAACAAATTATACCACAAAATGATGTGTTAAAATGGTCATGATGTTTGATTATCAGGATTCATCAACCTTTACACCTCACTCCATGTTGGTAGCACTGAAGTTGTACTTTGTAACACATTGTCATAAAATGAGGGTTCCATTTCGCTTCCTGTGTTCAAAATATCCTTACAGTGATTGAAACTCAGTACCTTGTGGACAGAGTACTCTGTTCAGGCTTCTTTGCTGTCTGTTGTTGTTTTAAAAGTTTGCTAAACACACATTCCCATATGGAGGAATGGGTATTATGCCAGTACTATCAAAATTAGTAAAATAAATGAGAAACCAACTTAGGCTTCTTCTTAATAACAGCTGACATTTGTAATTGTATATTTATCAAATCCTGTCAAATTTCTAATATATGCACAGAAGCATGTCTCCTTTTACCATCATGGTTTGGTCTCAAACAGTCAGGTAAAGTTCAATTTGGATTAATCCAAGTAACTATGGTGGGGTTATTGGGTCAGTCTTTGACAACAAAAGACTGATTTACGCGTGGTGAGTTACGCCACATCCTCGTGACAATGTAGTTCGTCGACGATCGGACCATCAAAGCAACGGCTGGATACAAAAGTGCCTTATGAGACTCATTGCCGATCAAAATAGCATATTTAGATACATAATTTGAGGAAATCAGATATTAAAGATAATCATTGGTGAAGTCTAATTGAGACTCTGAGGTCAACGCGTAGGAATGCAGGGTTGAAATTGTTTACAATTTGGACGAGCAATTTCTTCTTTTTTCACAATGTTGTCTGTCCTATCAGAAGATAATTTTTTAATTTCATCAAATTTTAAATAGTCTTATACAAACTTTTTGAATTTGGGACAGTCGAAACATTTGGCGTTCAAGGTCAAGGGTTAAGGAATAGAAGAGCAGAGATTGCTAAACATTATGAGCATCTAAAAAATTAATCGTGAATTGAATTCATTTTCTATACTCTAGACAAAGTGAGCATTTTTTCTGTAGACGAAATATGAATTGATAGTGTATACTTAATGGGAATTTGACTTGCAGACGAAATGGGTGTAGACGAAATGGGTAGTCATCTACCTAACATAAATTGTCGGATTTTCTACTCTTTCCTTTTCTCATTTGACCAACATGGGTTAAAGGGTAGAACGTATTGTACGCGTGTTTCAATGTTTCGGATTTAGGAAAGAAGCTCAGGACAACAGGTTTATCAATAATGGTAAACTTATTTGGTGGTTGAGGGAAGGTGAAAGACGTCCAAACATGAACTCGTTTATTTGACATTGAGATATGATTTATACGCACGTGCATATTGTGCAACTTCGTCACAACATCTTTCACGTGGAATAAGTTATTAGATCTTTAAATATGTTCTTGTTTTAATCAGGAACTTATTATAGGTCTATCTAAGTCACAGACTTTATCGGCATACGTCTAACCCGATCTGACCTCATCGGGTTTTATCCATGCGTGTATTTCTCAGCTCACGGAAATATCCGAGTAGTTCTGATTGTGTCTGCATCTGAATGTCGTCTTCATCTGTTCACAAATTGGGCTATATTTAAGTGTAAAACTGATGATTGAAACATATTTGAACTCTTTGCCTAAACTAACTTTGGTGATATAAGCTGTAAAGATGCAAGCTACCTTGGTAACCAGCCTCAAATTAATAATATTATGCTCTCATATTGGGGTAGGGTGAAATCAATGTTACGTACACCTGCGTACACGTGCGTATCGCCCCTGCTATGGACTGGAATGGAATATCAACGTCAGTGCTATAATCCGGACTAGATCTATCCTAGAAAAGATTTAAAGACCTTACTAGTCAAAATAATTCAACGTAAAGATTGCATTTTTTTTATTTTCTGATGGGGCCATCTTAAGGGAGATATTGCACGATGCAAACATTTTTCAATATTTTCCGATCGCGTCAAATTTGTTTGACTAAAGATCTAATAAATAATTCGATACCGTCAGTACTTTGAACCATGAGAAAGTCCTTCATTGAAAAATAAGGCGATGATTTGGCTCTCTTTGCCAAATATGTCAATAAAATAACTATCCCATATAAATATTATCTTTATGTGTGGTTTGAAAACCACAACGCTTTGATTTTAAATTTCCCGCAAATATTCTGGGAATTTCCGCCTTTGACGTCACAGGCAGCCATTTTTAATCGAAAACGAGGGCAGTGGAGAAATGAAAGAAAACAGAAACCTAAACATCTCCTAAACTTGGGTAAGTCTCTCTCGTTTTACACCGGACACGATAATTTTCACCAGTTAACAAGTTAATCAAATAACTGTAATGATTTGATCACGGCTTTTCGAGAAGAAACTCCTCCAAAAGGATTTTGTCAGCTACAGATGCTTTCCCAGACTCCGAGCCGAGGAGATCCATCGCTTGACCCACTTCCTTTTTTGGGAGTAAAACCTATTCTTAGATCGTTCTGTCTATATGCATGCCTGATGTAACAAATGGCTAGCCTTGTAGAACTGTACCAAACCGTAGAATTGTCTTGCAATGACAGGTTTGTTTGCACAACCCACTGTCTGCTTTGTTTTCCGACGATTTTGGATCCGCTGGTAGAAAAGTGGGTGGGGTGTATCATAAATAGTTTCGAGTACGAAACTCATAAGCCGGAAATAGACTCTTAGCCCTGAGTCGTCCGACTTATCTTATGTTGTGTAGAAAGGAATGCATGAGCCATACATAACGGATATCTTTTCTCATCAAGGGATCATGGCTTGTGTTTACTTTCAGTCACAATGTTAGACGAAAATCAGATGTTATGATTTCAAATTTCATTAATGTACAGGACCGACTGTTAAGTGTTATTGTACATGTTTCCTCAATAACCTACCACTAATAGGCCAGGAAAATGTCTTACCAAAGGAATGGTGCAATGATTGACAGGAATCAAACCCTTGGTACTGTTTTACTAAAAATTTTACGCTTACTCTTGTTTCAATATTTGGCTTAGCAATATTTCCAAGTAACACATCACTGAAATCATCTCTCCTAAACGCTTCCAATGATATGTCACACTGTAACATTGTACTTTCAGTTAAGATACTATCCATGCTTAACACTTTTTACTTATGCAACTGTTTTCCTTAAGTTTCTAAGTAAAATGGTTCCCATGTCTTTAGTCCCTAAAATTGATAAATGCACAACCACCGATTCCTGCAGATCCTTTTGACAGTACTTGTTTTGTACGTAGGATACACTGTTGTGTACTATAAATGGGTACTATGAAGGAGTACTGCACCCACATAGAGAATGACTTATCAAGTCTTAGTGGTGTCCTTGTTCTGTTGGAACACTCTTTCTGTAGAAGAGTGACGCTGTTGTTTATTAAGTATCGTTTATACATAGGCGTAGGAGCCGGGGGGCCAGGGGGGGCCGGCCCCCCCAATATCCAGACTGGGGGGGCCAGAGTATACTTTGAAAATGCTCCTACGCCTATGTTATATATGTATTGTTTCAATTCTTTCAATTCAACCAACTTTGAGTCCCGTTGACAGGCAGGTTTTCAACATCATTCCATTGTTTGTATCATTCAACTCTCTTTAAAAGTTCTGTGCGATTCCTCACCATTAATGAACAAAATTCCTTCCAAACAATGGACTGTTTTTCCCACATGGACATAATTGATCATCAGTACTTTTAAGAAAATGCTTTGGTAATCTGAACCTCACTAAATTGAAAATTGTTTTGAGTAACGCAGTTTATACATATAATTGAATGGGTAGTTTAAATTTTGATTAAAAATGATTGAGGAATAAGGAAATGGTTTGATACATGCAACTTGATAGCATTTAATCTTATTTATTCAATAAGTATTACTTCTGTGCGCAAGAGTTATGCATTGGTAGAGTGGTGATCTCTGTTACAGAGAGTCTTGGGTTCAATCCCTGTAAGTAGTGAATTAAGAATGCCCAACTTTGAATATAAGTAGTGTTCTGACTAACCCACAAATTGTTGTGAGTTCTGGTCAAGTATCCAGGAAGCATGCATTGTATTTGATAAGCTTCAAGCTTCTGTCACAGTTATCATAAAATGAGTAAGTTTAAAATAATACTTTTCACATTAAATTTTCTCTTATGGATTAAACCAATTCTACTTATAATGTGTTCAAGCTTTGGTCATAATGTTTTCCTCACTTGATGCATCGACTGCACTATGTATCAGTGGTGATGAAAATAGAGGTTCATGGCTATTGAAGTATTTCAATTGTTGCAATTTTAGATCCATTTATTAACTAAGTATCCTCTTATGGGATTTTGAAACTGATTAAGATTGAATAATGAGACTTAAATAAGTGTGATGTTAGATTTCATGAGTTGTTTTGTTAACACTCATTAGACTTGTTTAATAAGATAATTAATTAAAGTACTGAAGTGAAATCTTGAAGGAGATGATAAAGAAAAATGGAAATACCCATCCCATGGTCTTTGCCAAGCCTGTGAAAATGATCATTCCCCTTGCGCATGCAATGATCCCACTGCACAGCCTGCAACCAGTCTACTTGCTGCTGATATTGTTCGATACATTTGATTTTGTTAAAAAATGATATTTTGTCTTTTGATTCCAAAGTAAAGCTTAAAACTCACCATTTTGGAATGCATATATATTTAAAAATGAATGGACAGGGGAATAGGGGTAACCCCCCTCTCGATCAAGCACCACAGTGCTTTAAAACAATCCTGGGGAAGACCCTGCCTCCAATTGGAACCAGGAAACAGTTAACCCTTTGAATGCTGGGTAATTTACTAAAGATAGATTTTTGTGTCGTCTGCTTTCAAAAACCTTAAATATGTGCTTAATTCTGTTGCAGAAAGATACTGAGAGAGGCAAACAGGTTAGATCACAGGCTAGCCACCAATTTGCATGGCGGTTAGCCTGGATCCAACCTATTTGCATAAGCATTAAGTTGGTTCCAGCACTACAAGGCTTAAAAAAATTGTAGTTAGCATGATTGGAGCTCACTGTATGAATGTTTTGTGAGGTCGCCGACCCAAATATGTGAAGGTGTGATACACATGGATCAGTGACATTCATAAAAGAGAAAGCAACGGGGTATTAGGACTGAGTTGTATGTGCATGAATGAATTGAATTTGAGACCCCTTTACTGTGAGGATAGACTACCCCATTTCGTCATAGAGGATCTAATGATTGCACTTATTAGATATCTCTGTCATCATCACTCATGAGTTAAGGACGAGGAGGATAATAATTTCAAGGGTTTTTCTCATTATATTACAGGGGCCCCATAAAACTTAAAAGGCACCCTCCCAATTGGAAATTTCTTTAAAATCATGTAGTTTTCCCAAAGAATCAAAGTTACATCAGGTTTTGATTTCATAATTCAACAGTTTCATCAATAGGATCTCCCCAAATCAACAGGCCTAGGCTGCGTAAGCCTCTTCCCAATTTTAGGAGAAAAAGGTCCATGAGTCTGATAAATGATAGAAATCATTGTGAGGAAAAAAGGCCTTGCTCATATAAGTAAAATACCTTGTGTTGTAGTGGTTTCTATGATATCATTATCCCATTTAAAACTTCTTCATGTGGGTTTTAATGAGAGGTAGTCTCCCGTCTGAATATAACTGAAATATTGTTGATGTGATGCAAATACCTATATGAACAAAAAAAACCTTACGCCAAATGTTTCCATAGAAATTACACACATAGTAAGAAATGATGTACACATTCTAGCAGGACGTCTGGTTTGTGTATAACAGAACCCTTTTTTTCAATAACTGTATTATTAAGGGCCATCTGGACAATGTTCCTTGTTTTATTTTTCCCTCGCTGTCTATAAACATCTAATTGGAAATGTCAAAATATCGGGGCCTCAATGGCTTAGTGGTTAACCAACCACCAATAGTCTGTTAATACCTGAAATATATAGATCTATCTGACTTTATTAGAATTGTCTTGATTGAGGCTGGTGAGTTTCATGAGAACCCTTGATATAGAGCTAGAGAAAAAAAATAAATTAAGCAGCAAAAGTCGTCTTTTGACCATCTTTTAGACAATTTGAGACAACTAACAAATAACAATATACAGTTTGGTGATGAAATAAAGAAATGAGCTGGGGTATTACACATTTTACACAATTTATGTCCTTATACTATAGTTTCTTGATTCTTCCGCCAAATCGTCTTTCAGATGAAATGAAGGGTTGCATTTGGTTTTAAAGGTTTTCCTTGACCCCCATCTTACAAAGTAAATGAGCCCTCTTTCACTGTATATAACCATTTAAAGATCATAACTTTCCATTTATTATTCCATACATAAAGGGTCAAAAGTCCCCCTTAAACAGTTATAAATAAGGGGTAAAGGGTAACATTGGTTTGAAGGGTTGAAATTGATTGACACAGTGTATAATGCATCATTAGAGATTGACATGCCTTGCCTTATGTTATGTACAAAAACTCATTAAACTGACTGACCACGGTCAGCTGTCTGCAGGCAGGGGAAATCAATCAACCTTTTACTTCATTTAACTTAAATGCATTAACCCATTACCAAACAGAAAAATTTTGACTGTCCCAAATTGAAAGAGGTTGCAGAAGACATTTCGAAATGTTATGAAATTGAAAAATAATCCTCTGATAGGGCAGAAATCATTGTGGCAAAAGGAGATATTGCTCTTTAAGAGCAATATCTCCTTTTCCCACAATGCTTTCCAAAGTTGCCTGCAACGAACTGGTCAAATATTGTTATTGTTTGTAATGGGTTAATTTAGTTGTATCATGGCTCAGGGTTTTCCTTGACCCCTAGCTTATGTAGCAAATGACCCCCAATTCCTTGATATAACTCATAAGACCATAAGGGGAAAATGCTATCAATCTGCATTAGAATAAAAGGCTATACATAGACCAAAATTACAAATACTTCTTAACTAAATAGTTTGCTGAAAGCCGATAAAAAACCAATTTTAAACCCCCATAACATAAAGGTAAAATACTGCTTATCTGCATTAAAAAACAAAGCCTATAAATAGATCAGAATCACAAATGCTTATTAATTGAATAGATTGCTGAAATCTGTGTAAAAACCAATTGTACAGGCAAGTACCTTGCTCCAGAATGCAATTGGTGGTTTTTGGGGGAATGAAGACGCCACTATGGAATGATTTGCATGTTTTGTACACATATACTATTGACTTGAAATGCCTATTAATTAAATGAATTGCTGAAAGCCATGTTAAAACCAATCTTAAACCCCCTCCCCCTATAACGAGAAATTGTATAGACCCCCATAACAGGCAAATACCTTGGCTCCAGAAGGCAATTGGTGGTTTTGGGGGAATCAACTACAGAATGATTTGCATGTTTTGAACACATACTTTTGACTTGAAATGCCTATTTTTGAATAAATTGCTGAAAGCCATGTTAAATCCAATCTTTTTACCCCCCTCCACCCCCCCTCCACCCCCCTACAACAGGCAACTGTATAGACCCCCATAACAGTCAAATACTTTGGCTCCAGAAGGCAATTGGTGGTTTGGGGGAATCAAGACGCCACTGTGGAATAATTTGCATGTTTTGTACACATATACTATTGACTTGAAATGCCTCCCAAGAGGGCCTGACAGAACCAGTAGGCTATCCCATTGTATGCCCAACCATTACGGAATATTGATTCAATATCAAGAGTTCATAATTTTCAAGACAGAATTCATAGATACAGGCGGGTCGGTGGTGTTGCTTTTATTTCCAATGCTTTAACACACTCTTTGGCTCAGGGCGATATACCCAGCTTCTTCCTCAGGCCTTTTATCCCATTACCAAACGCCAAATTTTTGACTGTCCCAAATTGAAAGAGTTTACAGACGACATTTCGAAATAGGATGAAATTAAGAAATAAACTTCTAATAGGGCAGAAAACCTTGTGGGAAAAGGAGAAATTGCTTGTTAAAAGCAATTTCTCCTTTTCCCACAAGGTTTTCCTGAGTTGTCTGCAACAAATTGGTCGTTATTGTTTGGAAATGGGTTAAGCACTGTGGGGTTGCATCTATTTCCTATGCTCAGTCTCTAACCCTCTCCGCGGCTCTGAGGGATACCCCACCTCTGAGGGATACCCCACCACATGCTTGGTTGGATTCTCTAAACCCCTCTCCATGTTGGTTTGAACCACCAACTTGACCAAGCATAGTTTCATAGTTAAATTTTTTTATTCATGTATTATCTTACATACATAAGAGTTTAAAATGTTCATAAGGAAGTTAGATGGAGGTGAAGAGATAGCCTGGGATAGTGTGTAACCCAGGGATTAAGGGTGCGGTCTCATAACTTGGGCGGGGGGGGTCTAGATTTTGAGACCCATAGGTACCTCTGGTTTTATTGGAGTGTCCTTTAATGTTCATTTATATGATTTTGAAATTCATGAACAGTTCAAGAACATATTTGTGTTTATGAACAGCCATTTGTTGTTTATGTCTATTCATGAATTTCATGAACCAATTTTTGATATCTTAGCAAGGGACCCTTTCTTCATTTAGGATTTCTAAATTGAAAGTTACAGTTGTGCAGTGATAGAGTGACAGCCTCTTGTATTGAGGGTCCCATGTTCCTTGTTAGTGGCAAATTTGAAAATTGTCAGGAATAGCTTACAAATCAGTGGGAGTTGGAGTACTGCTTTAGTTTCCAGGAACCAGCCATTCAGATTGAATTAATTAAGCATCAAGCTTAAATCACAAAGGCTGTTAAACTAAATAAGTATCAACTAAATTGAAACAGAAAGCAACGTTTTTATCTATTAATAAGTAGTCTTTTAAAGAGGAAACTGTTTTATGATAGAACAATCATAAAGTTCTCGATTCAATTGTCCATTTAATTTCCTAGTCAGTGCTCCAGATAAGTCTTATAAAGGAGTTATTTCCATGTTAGTTACTTTTTGTCCTCTTCAAATACATGTCATTGGGAACATTGTAACTGGAAATCACATGGCTTCAGGCTCTTACCATGTGGTTTCAAACTGGCTATTTATAAAACAATGAACTTGTATCATGGTTTTGTTTAAGATCAAGGCCATCATCCTGATGGCTTCTACTCCATGTTGGTTCAGGATGGCAAAATTGATGGCCACCATTGT
The DNA here is from genome assembly GCA_947846245.1 of Cerastoderma edule. Taxonomy (NCBI): domain Eukaryota; kingdom Metazoa; phylum Mollusca; class Bivalvia; order Cardiida; family Cardiidae; genus Cerastoderma; species Cerastoderma edule. The sequence continues at coordinate 11,797,326 of OX401421.1, read as the reverse complement.
CCTAAAGCCTTAACAAACAAATGAAATTTTACTGAAATTTTCAACATAGCCATTAAACCTACAAGTGCAGAAAAAGATTTTGCTTTCATGGGCAAGTAAAGGAAAATCTGATAGAGAATTGTTGATGTTAGAGAAAAAACCCAATAAAGCTTACACATCAGAAAACAAACGGACAGAGTGAAAACCTCTCATGGGATGTAAAGGGATTATTTCAATATTCATATTTTTTGCAGAGGCAACCTTTATTTGGCATGATATTGGGCGATAGATGATGGCCAGAAATGCTGAGTTAGCAAATTTTTTGTTTTGCCCTTCCAGAATCCTTTACTAGAGTAGTTGGATTGGCCATGTTTTTCAGTTAGCACAAAACTGAGTTCACCTATCAATTTATGCTGATATTTACTCACTAGTTTAATAGTCTGGATAAATTGGTGTAATATGCTCTTCTACCACACTGCAATGTATTTGGAAAACTATTTGGCCTGTTTTGTTGTCACTCATTAGAATTGTATCATTTAGACGATATTAAGAATGTCTTATCTCGAATTTAGGTAAGAGGGGTTTCATTAATATTTGTAGTAGGAGGGTGATTTGAAAAAGTAGGCGGGGTATAGGGGACCACATCAGTAGGCAGGGTATAGGGGACCACATCAGTAGGCGGGGTATAGGGGACCACATCAGTAGATTTATCATTAAAATTGGCACAGTAGTCGGGTTTTCTAGTCAAAGTGAAATCCCTGGCCCCCTGGATCTTAATGAAACCTGAGTAAAGAGAAAAAGCAAAGAATATACAAAGGGGACAGGGCCTAGAAAAAGCAAAGAATATACAAAGGGGACAGGGCCTAGAAAAAGCAAAGAATATACAAAGGGGACAGGGCTTAGAAAAAGCAAAGAATATACAAAGGGGACAGGGCCTAGAAAAAGCAAAGAATATACAAAGGGGACAGGGCCTAGAAAAAGCAAAGAATATACAAAGGGGACAGGGCCTAGAAAAAGCAAAGAGTATACAAAGGGGACAGGGCCTAGAAAAAGCAAAGAATGTACAAAGGGGACAGGGCCTAGAAAAAGCAAAGAATATACAAAGGGGACAGGGCCTAGAAAAAGCAAAGAATATACAAAGGGGACAGGGCCTAGGCAAAGACAAAGGGCCTAGAAAAAGCAAATAATATACAAAGGGGACAGGGCCTAGAAAAAGCAAAGAATATACAAAGGGGACAGGGCCTAGAAAAAGCAAAGAATATACAAAGGGGACACTTAGAAAAAGCAAAGAATATACAAAGGGGACAGGGCCTAGAAAAAGCAAAGAATATACAAAGGGGACAGGGCCTAGAAAAAGCAAAGAATATACAAAGGGGACAGGGCCTAGAAAAAGCAAAGAATATACAAAGGGGACAGTGCCTAGAAAAAGCAAAGAATATACAAAGGGGACAGGGCCTAGAAAAAGCAAAGAATATACAAAGGGGACAGGGCCTAGAAAAAGCAAAGAATATACAAAGGGGACAGTGCCTAGAAAAAGCAAAGAATATACAAAGGGGACAGTGCCTGTGATCACAATTTCTCTGTAGTAATTTTCTTTTGACTTGTTAATATTGGTTCCTGCATTGCCCAGTGATTAAGGTAAGAACTAGGGGGTCCTGGGTTCGAGCTCCACCCACACCTCTGGTTTCATGGGAGTTACCTTTGACAAACTTTAAACTTTAACTTTAATTCCGTACTTAGGCCACCACCCATATACAATAAAGAATACATAATATGCAATTACAAAATGACATGGAATGATTAATATGTTTACAATTATGAAGTTTTCAAAGTGACATGAAATGAAATGGTGTCAAACAAAGGAAAATGAACTATGCACCAACCAACACATACACCCAAATAAGTATAGACCCGCTTATAGTATTAGAAAAATAACGGTTAGGCTATTTATCAATTTTGTAAAGGAGAATCTTTTTTAGTCATTGCATAATAGATTAACATTGCTAAACGTCTAATGACATTTTCATTCTTACATGATAAAAGACTGTGAAACTTATAGATAGTTAGTGAAGTGTAGTATTTTTCTGGTTTGTGCAGTTTACGTTAATCATTGTATATGGTACAAATGAAAAGATAATGATATTCAACCTCTATCCGATCACAGAAGGGACACGTTCTCAGTTCTCGCGGTAAAGCCATTTATTTACCTTTCTCTATCTTTAAAACATGAGCAGATGTTCGGAAGGATGAAAGACTCTTCCAAAAGTTTATAATGTCGACACAGTTTAAATAAAATTCAAGTGACAGGTTTGTTTTGAAATTAATGTAAAGAGTTAACTTTCTATTGTTTGTGCATTCATTGAAGTTATTTAATATGTTTAGCCTAGTAATGTTGGATCCAGGAAAGCTGTTACATAACTGAAAAATTATTGTTGTTTTTCACACTTTCTTTCTGTTGTCTGCTGTTGCTTTCAATCTGGCTTGAGGGAACTGTTTAAGTTTGTCTGTTTTCTGAAAAGGGTATTGACCTTTGACCTTGTCCGATAGAGTTTAATCCTTAGAATGGTGGGTAATATTCTAAAATTAGATTTTTGTGTTGAATGCTTTTCAAAATTGTAGATATTTGCTTAATTTTGATGAGGAAAGATACTCAGAGTAGCAAACAGGTTAGATCACAGGCCAGCTGCCAATTTACTTTGCACAAGCAGGAAGTGGTTCCAGCACTATAAGGGTTAACGCTTTCCCAAACAACACATTTTCGACTGTCCCAAATTGAATGTTTGTAGATGACATTTCACAATGAAGAAATAATTTCTGATAGGGCAGAAAACATTGTGGGAAATGGGAAAAATTGCTCGTTACGAGCAATTTCTCCTTTTCCCACAATGTTTTCTAAAGTCATCTGCAAATAAGTGGTCAAATGTCGTTATTGTTTGGGAAAGGGTTAAGACACCATCTGCAGGTTGAAGTTACATGCAGTGCTTCAAAAAAGAGGTTTATATCCTTTACTTACTCCATTTTTCGTTTTTTTTATCGCTTTTGTTGAGAGTGAGAGAGTTGTAAAATTAAAAAAAATACTTTGAAATTTTTTTAGGTTTTTATTGTAATTGTCCTTTTAAGATGGTTGCATTGAGTTTCCACAATATTAGTTTTTAACTGGATTTTATTTTTCCTGTTGATATTTTGATATTACCCGTCGTTTTTCTGGATCCTATACTAGCTATGGTTAATTGAATTTAAAACATCTTATCAAAATGTGTTAGATATAAACCGGAGGTATTGCGCCAAATAGGTTACCTGCTGAGTTATAAATGGGATTTGTGAGTAAATCAACCCCTGTTTCCTGCTTACTACTATTATACATTACATAGAATTTGAGGAAAGGTTGTGTTTAACCCTTTACCAAACACCAAATTTTAGACTGTCCCAGATTGAAAGAGTTTGCAGACGACATTTTAAAATGTGATGAAATTGGAAAGTGACCTTCCGATAGGACAGAAAACAATGTGGGCAAAAGGAGGAATTGCTTGTCATGGGCAATTTCTCTTTATCCCACAATGTTTGCTAGAGTGATCTGCAACTAACTAGTCAAATGCCGTTATTGGTAGTGGGTTAAAGCTGCATATTATTAGATCTGATGAAACTTTTGTTTGGTTGCTTAATGTAAGCTAATAGTTCAAAATTCAATTTAGAATACAGAATTTTCAATACAGAAAATTTCATATGTTTATTGTCATCAGTTCCATTGTGAAAGAGCATAGTATTGATTTATAAGGGTTATTTATTAAGTTGTCCATTTTATATTTTCAGCTCAAAAGATGTCTGGATTGTAACATGATACTGACCTTTCAAACTGTTCTGAAGAACTTAGATATATACATCTGCTGAATACAAGTGCGAAGGTATGTCATTATTTGATTCTACTCAACACTTTTTTTTCCAACCATGGCGCAGATATCTCACTCCCCAAAATGTTCTTTTTTGACTTGTCTTAAATGAAATTAATCACACATCAATTCATACAGGGCTTTTTCTTGTTACATATTTGGGACCTATTAATTGCACCTCGGAAGTTTTCCCCAGAATTCTGAGTCATGCTAGCTTTTTGGATTCCCCATTCACTAATTTCATTGATAGAATATTATAAAATTTGTTGAAGAAAGATACTCAGACTAGCAAACAGGTTAGATCACAGGCTAGCCGCCAATTTACTTGACGACTGGCCTGGCTCTAACCTCTTTGCATAATCATGAAGTTGGTTACAGCACAATAAGGCCAATCTTTTTGATTGCTGTTGAAAATACTTTTTATACACACTTGATAAATAAGTCACATCTAGTCTTACAAATAGCAGATGATATGTATAACTTTAATATTTCTGTTGTGTTGGTTTTAAGACGCAATTACTCATGTCTTAGTGAATACACAGTTGACCCATTCCTTTAATTTGCCATTGTTACTGGTACTTGGTAGAAGCGCTTGATTATAAACCCCATTTGAAGGTTACAGCAGTCATGTTGTACACAACAAAAAACACTCATACAGGGCTTTTTCTTGTTACATATTTGGGACCTATTAATTGCACCTTCGGAAGTGGAAATTTCTGTGAAATCATGAAGTTTTCCCCAAAATTCTGAGTCACGCTAGCTTTTTGGACTCCCCATTCACTAATTTCATTGATAGAATATTATAAAATTTGTTGAAGAAAGATACTCAGACTAGCAAACAGGTTAGATCACAGGCTAGCCGCCAATTTACTTGGCGACTGGCCTGGCTCTAACCTGTTTGCATAATCATGAAGTTGGTTACAGCACTATAAGGCCAATCTTTTTGATTGGTGTTGAAAATACTTTTTATACACACTTGATAAATAAGTCACATCTAGTCTTACAAATAGGGGAGGATATGTATAACTTTAATATTTCTGTTGTGTTGGTTTTAAGTCTGATATGTATAACTTTAATATTTCTGTTGTGTTGGTTTTAAGACTGATATGTATAACTAATATTTCTGTTGTGTTGGTTTTAAGACGCAATTACTCATGTCTTAGTGAATACACAGTTGACCCATTCCTTTAATTTGCCATTGTTACTGGTACTTGGTAGAAGCGCTTGATTATAAACACCATTTGAAGGTTACAGCAGTCATGTTGTACACAACAAAAAACACTCTTTTTTCTTGTGAGAGGATTCTGTATAAATAGCTCTTACACAAGGAGATGCTCTAGGTTTCATGAGCATTATCTCCTTTTTTCACCATAGTCTCTTGAATCTCATGGAATGGGGGTTGGTGGGGAGTTATTGCATTAACCCATTACCAAACAATAACGATATTTGACCAGTTTCTGCAGACGACTCTGGAAAACTTAACAAGCAGTTTCTCCTTTTCCCACAATGTTTTTCTGCCCTATCAGAAGATTGTTTTTCAATTTCATCATATTTTGATTTGTCATCTGCAAACTCTTTCAATTTGGGACTGTCGAAAATTTGGTGTTTGGTAAAGGGTTAAAAAGAATAATGTTGTGAAGGATAAATAACGAAGAACAATCACTATTTGTTGTGATGAACTCTTTCTCTATGGTTATACAGTCTAACTTGTGTTAAGCAGCCACCCTTTTAAGCAGCCAACCTGCCTTAAACAGCCACTACTCAAAGTCCCATTGTTAGATTTATAGTGTACATCAATTTGTGTTAAGCAGCCAACCTGTCTTAAACAGCCAATTTACTCTGTCCCATAGGCTGGCCTCTTAACACAAGTTTGACTGTAAATGTCTTTATAAATTGAAAGCAACATTTGAAAACATTGTGAAGAGAAGGGAATTAGTCCATGTAGACATACTTAAGCAAATTTTTAAATATATATGGCATGTCTATGTCACTGTTTGCTGGCATAAATTTTGTATGAAACGTCATTGATTAGTTACTATGTGTATTCAATGAACCAATCTGAACAACTTCATCAAGGATAGGGCGAACCCTTAGAATGCTGGGTAATTTTCTTAAAATAGATTTTTGTGCTGTCTGGTTTCCAAAACCTAAGATATCTGCTTTATATTGATGAGGAAAGATACTCAGAGAAGCAAACAGGATATATCACAGGCCAGCCGCCAAACTATTTGGCGGCTGGCCTTGATCTAACCAGTTTGCATAAGCATGAAGTTGGTTCCAGGGTTTCAAGGGTTAAAAACTGTGTAGGACCTCTAAGTAGATTTGATCCTTTACTTTAAGCTGACTCAACTTACACAACAACAACAGAAGACTTTCAGAAACAAAAGTTACTGTGACAATCAGGGAATTTTCTCATAACCAATTATTACACCAAAAGTTTTTAAAAAATATCACATACATGAGATTTTAAGAAGTTTCATTACTATATGTTGTAGGAAGGTGATTTGCAAAAGTAGGCGGGGCGTTTCTGGTCAAAGTAGATGGGGGAATCCCTCGTTATGAAACATCTGGATTTCTCAATCTCAATGAGTTGTGTCATTTCTTTTGATTTCTTTCACTATATAGCAGAAGACAACAGTGGTTGTCACAAAAAGAGAAACTTCTCTTATGTAATTTAACCTTTTGTCATAATGGTTTTTTAATTAAAATCGTATTCAAAAAGGAGTTTTTCATACTTTATAAGACTTAGTTATGTCTGTCTTTGAATTTGATTACAGTCAAATCTGAGGGAGCGGTCATACCTGAACAACGGCCGATATGTCAACAACGGCCAGTTCAGGCCCGCCCGTGCATTAACCTTCTTTAAATACACTGCACCTAATGGGAGTCTGTGCAATGCAGCCAACGGCCACACCAATTGGTTTATTTGTACTGTATGTCACACATGCGCAACAGCCACTTTACATGCGACGCGAAAGTTTCGAAAAAAAAAGTGAGCACATGCAAACAAAGAAAGTTGATAATGCGTGGCCTAACTAGTACACAAACTGTGACCCGAGGGATGATTTAAACCTATGTGTACACTTTGTCAGTAGATTACATAATATGTCATAGTTTGTACACGCTAATGTAGGGGGAATTTTTTATGCTTATTAGGCTCAAGATATTTGCAGAAATTGTTTTCCTAGTACGGGCGGTGTTTTCTTTTTAAGTAGCGCAACTGAATTAAGTATTATAAGTAATTTGGAGGGTTAAATATGTGTTTCACAAACAAAGCATATTAATGCCTCCGAAACAATACAGATTTTCTTTGTTCTCCCATTCTTCGCCATCATATCGGCACAAAAGGCAAAATTATCTCGAAAGAGGAACTAGTTCGAGTTTTTTTGCGTGTGTTAGAATCAGAATATTCTTCGCATTTTATTGGTCATGAGTTTGGTAATGGATGCATCCCGATAGAACGGGTAGCCATAGGCTAACAGATTATTATGGAAGAATTTGAATGTGGCTACCCTAGTGAAAAGACAGACGAACGTTGTTACAAAGTGGTTTTTAGATGCTTCTCTATGCAGATTAATTTGTCCTGACCTCTTCTGTTAGAAAAACATTTGAAATTTGCGAATGATTCCAATGAATATGACTTTCAATGGTTTTTATGGTTGAATGTTAAAATGATGTATAAAATTGAAGAGTAAATTTGTTACATGATCGGCAATGATAGGAAACTCAAAATGAATCACTTACCATCTCTTGATTTGTGTTTATAAACTTATGTAACATCATTGTTTTTTGGGTATTTTAGGATAAAGTGTGGATTAATTTGCAAAGGATAAATGGTTTAAACAATGCTTATTTTTACATGTACATTTTTAATGTGCAATTCAACTACCCCGTAAGATATATATAAAATGGAGGGCTAATATTTTGAACAACAGCCAGTCTGTGCACTGTGGCCACTTTGGGTACTTCCCTTCACTGGCTGTTGTACACAGATTTTACTGTATAACAATTCAAGATGTAGCATGTAATTTTATGAAGCAAATGGTTAAGTGGCATTTTGTGACAAATATACAGTTGTGTAAGGAGTTGTTACTACACATTACCTTAAATACGGGAGGAATTTAAAGCATTCAATGTTTTTGACAATGTTTGGTGGTACTAACTGTCTTTAAAGCCTCGGTGGCTCCCCAAGTTTTCCTCACTACAGTTCTCATACAGTTCTGATTCACTCGTAATTAATCTTTTTTTTATCAAAGCTGTACTATGTTGTTGAACAAGGGTCGTGCATGGCCCAGTGGTTTAGGTGATGAATTGGTACACAGAGATGGCCGGTTCAATCCTTACCAGGGGCACTGCAGAGCCCTGTCTTGTTCTGATCAATATAAGAAAGCAGTCAAATAATTGAAGTACTATTGACATGGTGTTAAACCCCATATGAATGATGATGTGGAGTTACCAATTACAGTGACTTTAGAAAGATTCATCTATTGTTTTTTATACTTGAATTTATGGTTTAAATGTGAGAAGAATTTCCATACAATATTGTGTGGGTTTAGAACATCTAGTATACAAAACTTTTGCTACTTTCAAACATAATTTTTACAGAAGAATGTCTGTATAATTCATTAGACCATTCCAATGAGAACCAGAAAACAGAACTTAGTGAAAGATAACTCATGTTGTAACCTATAAAGTTCCAGTTGTTTCCCCTGATTTTGAAATTATTTGAATAAAGAAATTTCTGATTTAAAAACATTCTTTTCATGGTTCTATGCAAGGGTTCACTATACATCATTAAACATATTCAGGGGATTTCCGCAACTAATAGGTAAAGATGTTGAAAATGGTCTTCAGTGACAATGATTGTCAATACCACGCTTTAAGGTTTATAACTCCCAGAGCACAAATCTCTTAGTTAGTCCCTGTAACAAGCTATGTTACACGTTCAGCTTCTTGGAAAGAATATAAAGCAGTACAAGTAAACAAATACTAGGAGCATTTATTAATGTGTTGACATGGAAATATGACAAAAATACTGTTAAAAATGGCATATAACCTCAATAAGGTTCTATCAACGGAGATGTGGACTGCAAAGGGTTCTAGTTAAAGCTAATTAAGTGTCCCTTAAGTGGGTCCCTTTACTCAGCCTTCCACTACTATCATCATGGAAATGACAATAATTCTGAAGGGCATAATTAGTGTTTAACCAAAATTAATACAAATAGTCAGAAAAATAATGTAGCTTAGCTTTTGCTCTGCACCGCAAAGTTTATCTAATAGGTAGAGTCTAGTTTTGCCGGTAACTGAATTATTGTTCACACGGAACTAAAACCAATAAGAACCCTTTAGAATGACAAAATAATCCACGAAGACCAATGTTAAGCTCAATTATTAACATTTAGATTGCTGTAACAAACCAAATTAAACTCAACACAAGATTATTATCATACACTCATTACAAATTTGTATCTACATTTTACCTGTAAATGAATTCTATATACTTTTATCCTCAGCTTTGTTATGCATGCTAAACACATTTCCAAGGATTCAATACAAGATTATGGTTAGTGTTTCATGTTTGAAAAGCACTTACCAGAGTCTTGTATTGAATCCCTGCATAGCTGATGTGTTGTAAAACCCCATTCCTTCTTTTTATTCATTTGATTAGTCATTGAAGTCTTAAAGTGCTGTTAAGGTAGAATATCCATAATCCAAATATTTGAAAACCATTCCTTCGTTTGATAACCTCAGTTATTCTCGTAAATCATTGGTGTGGGTCGGAACTATTCGCAAACTTAGCTTGAAGGTCCAATGCAAGACTATAGCAAGTCCTCCATAAAGATGAAGCATTCATTTACAGTCTTGTATAAAGTAGGAAATAGAATGACTCTAATATTCAATGCAAGACTATAGTAAGTCCTTCTTGAATATGAAGCACTTACAATTACTTAGCATTGCATTAGACCCTTAAGCTGCTCGCTGGTTGTCAAGTTTTGGTTTTCTATAAGGGGAGAAGGGATAAAGTGATAAGGGATAAGTATCACTTATAGCAAGGAACTAGATGGACTTCCGGCCAAGGCAGGGACTTGAACATTAAACCCCACCCTTAACCCCTTTACACTATGAAAAAATTGTCATTTTTCCTCATCTTCAGTAAATTATGCTTTGGGCATATAGATTCCTGTTTACCCAATATCTTAAAGAAAACAGTTTTCAGCAATATATTTCTTTTATTGCCTTCCATTGCTTTCAATTTGAACTTAAAACACAAATAGGGGATAATTTGTTAATTTGTTAACATGTTGAACTTATCATCAAAGATTATTTCAAGATTGATAGACTCTAGACATTTTTCTTTTGACCTTTTTTTCCTTCTCAAAATATCGACATGTTTATCTGGGTTAATAATCAAATTAATCCAGTCAAGATTATTAATAGGACCTTTGATTACTCTCAAAATATGATTTTACTGAACTTCTTTCTTGAGATGCTGTGTTCTGAATCCATAATCCATGACAGCAGTTCTTTATCTGCCTTTGCTTTTGTTTGACAAAGTAATCTAAGTAAATTCAGAATATTTGAACAATAACATTGTTACAAAAGGAGATTTGTATTATATGGTGCAGTTTCTCCATTCTTGCATCTAATGCATTTAATGTTGTTTGTATGGAGGAATTGTGAAAAGTATACTTGCTAAATGTATTCAAAACAGAAGAAATAAAAAGGTTCAAAGATACTGACTGTATGGCATATAATTCTATTTTAGTAATAAAGATATTAAATATTATCTTCCATTAATGCTTTTAGTTGTTAGTAATAAGAAAAGGGTCTGAAGCGCAATGTATACTTAGTACTTGTATTCAGAACACATGGACCATAGATATAAATTATGACAAAGATACTGACTATATGGCATAAAATTATATGAAACAATTTCTCCTTTGCGTCATAAAGATATTGAAATTGTTTTTCACACAAGCATTTAAAGTTGTTATTAAGGAAAATGTCTGAGGCACAATGTATACTAAGTACTTGTTTTCAGAACACATGAACCAGTGAAACAAATGTAACCAAATTGTGACAAAAAATACTGACTGCAAAGCATAAAACAATTGAATAATACGTACATATTTACGTTGTTAATATCAAACGTCCCCATGCAAGAATATAGTAAGTGGTCCAAGTTTGTAAGGGGACTTAGTCGAGAAACTATGTTATTGTACTGAACCCTACTAATGGTATATGTGACATTTGAAAAATGCCAAATACTGCCGATGTTAGAAAGAATATGTGCATATCGGCCTTTTCTTCTCAATGATTATCCATACAATATTTGTAACCCTGAGAATGCTGGGTAATAATTTCTGAAAATGGATTTTTTTGTCATCTGCTTTCTTAAACCTTAAATATCTGCTAAATTTTGATGAGGAAAGATACTCAGAGTAGCAAGCAGGTTAGATCACAGGCCAGCCGCCGATTAACTTGGCGGCTAGCGCGGATCTAACCTGTTTGAATAAGCATAAAGTTGGTTCCAGCACCATAAGGGTTAACAAGCTTGCCTTTTGTCTTGATAATTTCTCGAGCTAAAAGACTAACCAGGCAATTGTTTTAATTACAGATTCCATTGATTAAACTTTTAGAAATCTAAGCATTTATTAGATTTTAATGGCATTTTTCTTTTGTGATCTCTGATACATTTGATTTTTGTGAATGTTTAAAAACATAGTAATTATATTATATTTATATCTGAATTCTTTACATCTACAGACAACAAGGGTTTCTGTGGTACGATATTCAGTCTTAATGTATACTAATGGGGGCCTCCGTGGCCTAGTGGTTAGAGTACAGAACTTGAAATCACATGGCCCCTCTCCGCGTGGGTTCAAATCCTGAGAGGGATTTGGATTTTCATGAGAGGCAGTCTCCCGACTGACTTACGGAATGCCGATGGTTCTACCCGTCTTGACCAGCCCTTGTGGGCAGTTGAGTATGGGGTCTTCCTCCATCATTAAGAGTCGGGCATCGCTACATAACTGAAATAATGTTGATGTGATGTAAAACCCATATTAAAAAAAAGAAATGTATACTAATGATCATAATGTGATTCTTATGCACTTATTTATGGGTTCAAAGTACATGTAATACATTAGTAAGTTCTTTTTAATTGGTGAAGGACATACTCTAGTCTTGCATTAAACTCTTTGTTATTAGTCAATTCATTAGCACTCATAAGACAAATTTCTAATAAGGACTTTGTAGCTTTTAACCTATCACTTCATGTGTTTCAAACTTAACATTTCTTAGGCAAAAACTGAGGTTAGGATCTAGAAATTAATTACCACAGATGACTTAGAAATCCTTTTCCCAATACAGATTGTTTTCTTGTTATTAATTTTCTGATGGAAATGTTCATTTATTGTAAATTTGCAATAATTGAATTTTATGTTTTTCAAATTGAACCATTTGAAAAAGCTTGTGTGGGGAGATTCATTATACAAGAGCCAGTCACAAATACAGAGATTTTGCAAAAATTTTTAACTTATTTTCCCATTATACTGTATAGAAGAAAAGCATTGTGACGAAGGGGGACAGTTGTTCATGTTATTACTTGAAAGGATAATGTTTCTCTCACAATGTTGTTTGTGTATGGTCAACATTGAAAGCAACAAAACAACAACAGGCGTCCCAAAATGGCAAGAAAACCTTTAACATTTTCATTGTTATATTGGATAGAAACTAGCATAAAGAAAGACTTAATAGCTTATTAAAAGTAATTAATCCTTTTGGCCCCAGTGGTTTTTAGGACCTTTGGGCAGATGTGTAAGAAAAGGTTTTTGTTTCAAAAAGGGAGTAAAAGGTAAAGAAACAAAATGTCTCAAAACAAATTAGGACCAAATTTTTTTGGGGAACAAAAATTATATGATAGCAATTAATAAAGGCCATGTTACAAAGTGATTTTAAGACAAATTTCTCCCCAAGTCAATTGTGAGAAACATTAATAGCCAAAAAAAGAGGATAATTATATAATACTTTTTCCTGCTTCCTAGTACAGTTTTATCCTCCTTCTATATATGATGAACCTATTTTTCCTATTCTCTCATGATATGCTCAATGACTGGTCCTAAAGTGACTGATCCAAACTGAAAGCCTGTTTTCCTCACATAAATATGTTTTAAAGACCTTGTAGCAGATGCCTTAGAAATGTTTGTGAATAACTGAAGGATTGTTTAGAATCAGGGTTATTTCTCTCTTAGCTACAGTTGTGTATTTCAAACTTCAAAAATGAAAAGTTGTCTGGCACTTCATCATCTGTTGCTTTCCAGGGGTAGTTAAATATTTCTTCTATGGTTTGGCTTATATGACATGGGTCCATAAAAGACACCATCCCAAATGGATTTTTTTTTATAAATCATCCTGTTTTCCTACAAAATTTTAAGTCAAAGCAGTTTATTGGTTTCCCAGTTCCACAATTTCAGCGTTAAAACTTCCCAAAATTAACAGGCCTAGGTCTCTTTCTAGTTTAAGGAAAAGGCCCTGGTTTTAAAAATGCTGCTTGCAATTATCTGGCCCATGCAATCCTCTATTGTATGCAACTAAATGAGCCTCAGTTACCAAACAACTATCCATTATCAGGAATGCCATTGTAAGAACCAGGATAATTCTGGTTGCGACTGTATGGCAGTCTAATTTTATAGCCTAGGCAAGGGTCCCAGATGTAATTTACAATTTTAGGTAATTTGACAAGAGAGCCGCCTTGCCTTGTGATTTCTAAACAATGAAACTCAGTTACGCCAATTGATTCCTTTTTTATTCATCCTCTATTTCTATGAGTTGATGTAATTCTTTTTTATTTTAGGAGAATTACACGATTTGTTTCTTCATATCGGTTCATATCCCTATATGGGTCCTTGTGGCATGATACAAATTGAAAGCAATGGCCTATGCCAAATACACAGTATGAAAAAAAGCAAACATTTCTTTTGTGATTTTTAGTTTGATCTATTGTGCAAAACTGAGAATCACTTTGTTACAATTAAAGCATTAAAGTGAAATATGTTAACCATTTACTCAAGATCCATTTTGGGGATAGTGGCTGGAAAAGTTTTTTACCCTGGAAAAAAAGGCATGGTAGATATCATAAAGCTTTACTTTAGGTAGAATACTTATAAATGTCCATTTTGAAACTCATTCTTTTGTCTGATTACTAAGGGCGTTCTCGGTATACATTGGTCGGGGCAGTAAGTATTTGTTTAAGTTTTGACTCGGACGATGTAATCCAAGAACAATTACCTATGTAAACCGACATGGGAATGAGTTTCAAAATGGCAGATTATGGGTATTCTACCTTAAAGTCATAAATAACTTGAGCAAAAACTGTGGGCCTGTATGGCCTCTGTACTTGAATAAAATATGTATGTGTCTAAAAAAAAAATTTTTTTTTTTTTGAATAATTGGCTCTTATCTTGGTGAATCTCTGACCATTATGTTGATAAAACAACCTTTCACATTTAGTTCTAGATTGTGGGTACTCGTTGGAATAGCTCACCGACCAACCCAAATCACAATGGAACCCAAATAATAGATAGTTATTATAGAGCTTTTTAAGTACTGCAGGAAAAGTCTTTCAATATACTTATATGGAGGTAGTTATTCGGTAGTTATTAAAAATGTTCTCCATCATTTTCGCTGACAATAGTACTTTTATTGACTAAACCAAGCTTAAAGACAATGTGAAGTTATCTTGCCAAAATCTTTTTGGCATTGAAAATGTTTTATTGCTGTAATATTCACAGCTGTCTTTATCTGGACTTCTTGAGGTATTAAAGTATCATGCATACAGTGTTTTATAAACCTACCAGGGGTACAACTCTGTGGCTTACTGGTTAGAGTTTTTAATCTTGGCATTGAAAATGTTTTATTGCTGTAATATTCACAGCTGTCTTTATCTGGACTTCTTGAGGTATTAAAGTATCATGCATACAGTGTTTTATAAACCTACCAGGGGTACAACTCTGTGGCTTACTGGTTAGAGTTTTTAATCTGTTATCACACAGCCACTCTCTCTGTGGGTTAAAATCCCACCGTGACAGCATTTAGATTTTCATAAGAGGTCCCTGACTGACTATCAAAATCTCCTCACAGTGATCTCCCTTTATGGGGATGATCACTGCCATCACAAATGTTACGTGACCACTTACTTAGAAACGAAAATGGCATAACAAGATGGCGGCAAAACTAAAAAATTGTAATCCATTAGTGCTTTATTTATAAACAAAACCAATTTTTTTTTCAACTTAACTGGTCAGTAATCAATACAACAAGATATTGTTACTAAATTAACTAAGATATCGGTAATCTCTTAACAAAACAGCATCATTTGAATTTCATCCAAATCTGGATGAAAAATCTTGTGGTGGCAGTGGTTGATGCAGCGTAGCAAGGGGGGATCACTGTGAGGAGTTTGTATCAAAATGCCAATGCTTTTGGTTCTACCCGGCTTGTCCATCAATTATGTGCTGTGAAGTTTAGCATCTTCCCAATCGGAACTACTCGGGTATTTCCATGAGCTGTGAAATACACCTTGGATATAAGTGTAGGGTTACAATTTTTCGGGTAAATCAGCATCCGGCAATTAACACATTTTCTTAGTGTGCACGTTAAGTAGTTCAATGTGTATGGAAGTGTTGGACATCTTTTTAAATCATTTTTTATCCGTTACTCATACCAAATGGCGAAATTGTTGTTGTGACATGTATAGTTGTTTCCTCAATCAAATTTAACCACTTTTAAGATTTCACATTTAAGATCTATTTTTAAAAACGAAAGTAGTGACGTCATTCCGCAGGGAACCAATATGGCGTCATCCTTATTATTTCAGAGGTGTTTTCATTGGTTAAACCCGATGTGTTCAGATTGGCATCTTCCTCCATTGCGCAGGGGAGGTAAAATCAATTGTCTGTACTGCCCAGCTTGTCCGATAGCCTCTATGGGCAAGTTAATTTTTTACTGAAATTTACTTTATAACCATTCCAAAGACACATGCAGAATGATTTGGCACTTAATGTTTAAATAATTCAAAATTAGACTTTATTCATAGTTAGATTTGATAGAAATCATTGTGGCATGTAGGAGAAATAACTGCCCTAGGACCTATTGATCCTGTCATGATTGTTTCAAAGGTTGACTGCTAAATCTGTGTTTAACCATTATAGTGCTGGAACCGACTTCATGCTTATGCAAAAAGGTCAGATCAAGGCCAATTGGCGGCTGGCCTGTGATCCAACCTGTTTGCTACTCTGGGTATTTTTCCTCGACAAAATTAAGCAGATATTTAAGGCTTTGGAAAACATACAATACAAAAATCTTTTTTGGGGGAAAATTACCAAGGATTCTATGAGTTAAACAAGTCTAATATCATGAAAGACAGGATGCTGTGCTTTGTCCGTTTTGTCACATTATACTCAAATGCCATGAGCTGACATATCAGACTTGATTGCATGGAATACGCTTATCATAATTTATACCCTCCTCTCCATATATGTTTTCTTTGTGTCTTTAAAGTGGTTAGTGTGAGTCAATCTAGATGTTATTGTAAAAAGAAAGAGGAAGTTCTAACAAGAACCTAATTGATTTGTTCTTGTAATTAGTTTAGATGTGATAATGACATTTGTCCAGAAAAATAAAGATATAAGTAACAAATATCGTTGTTATCTGCTTATGCTTTCTGAGTCTTTTAATTTTTGACCCATAACAAGATTCATCATGGGGAAAAAAGGGTTAATATTACTGAAATGACGGCCATTTGTAGGCATGCAGTCATTTGTAAATGGTTGATATGATCATTACTGTATTCCTGAAAAGGTCAAACCCAAACATGTGATTCCCCCACCACAGGGTAATGGCTGATGGCGTTTAAAGGTCACATGGTACATGTGGAGCATTTTGATTGGTCCATTTCTGCTGGTGCTTCTGTTATCATATGACCATTGCCAAGAAAGAAGCTTTTTGATTGGTCACATGCTGCAGCTCCATTTATGGTCATGTGACTATGTGTCCATGTATAGAAAGAAGCTTTATGATTGGTTGACTGTTGCTGCTGAGTTTATGGTCACATGATCAAGTACAGAAGTGGTACATGGAGACATTGGAGGACAGCAATCATGTGGTTGCTTGGTAATTGGACTTTGACATATGGCTGCAGAAAGGGGGTGGGGGAAGGAGGGTCCAGGAATGCGGGCCGGGGTGTTTAACAAGGAAACAAAATGTCGAAATGGTGAGGAAACTTTAGGTCTTTTTGTGTGTAAAGTTTTTTCCCAAGCATGTATTCTACTGTATTCTTTGAAACTCTTTCTTTATTTGATCATTATGAAAGTATTGCAGAGTACTTGATAAAAGATCTGAACCCTTACAGTGCGGGAACCGACTTCATACTTATGCTAACAGGTTAGTAAATAGGCGCTTGCCAGTGATCTAACCTGTTTACTACCCTGAGTATCTTTCCGCATCATCAAGTAATTAAAAATCTAAAAATATGATTCATCTTTTATCTAATTCAACCCCCTATAGGTAAAGTTTCAGTTTTGGAACTTGTTAAATGGGCTGAGATTTTCCTTGACGATGCAACAATGCAATTCAAAATTGCAATTCGAAAGTCTGCAACCGCACCACCAGCTACAAATTGGGAGAATCTATCCAACTGAAACGAATATGCAGCAAATTTTACCACTTGGTAGTTTTGAGTATCATTATTTATCAGAACATCTATTTACCTTGACAGAAAATAACAAATTGCATGATATTTTACTGGTTTAAGAACAGGGAGGATGCATTTTTGAGTTCCTTCATAGATCTAAGCCAATTCCATGAGTTCAAAACTGAAACTTTACCCATAGGCGGTTGAATTCAATAAGGGTTGTGTTATGTTTTTAGGTTTTTGATTACTTGTCTGAAAATGCAGAAAAATAGCTTAAAAAGACTTACTCTTAAAACCGCTAAACTGGAAGTTGCAGAACCGATTTCGTCCTCAGCACCATGGTAGTGCAGTAAAGTGATCACCAGCTGTTTATAATGGTGTTTATGTGGAGAGTTGTTTTCATCTGCATGGTAATAAACATTGAGTAAGTATATTTGTAGATTTTTTTTATTTCTATAGAGAGGGGGAATTTTTGTGGAATGTGTTGCATTATAGGAATTGTTGAATGTGTTGTGCAGATAAAAAACTAGCTTTTCTCAATACCTGTCTAGACTCTGTGACTACTCATATATTGTGATGACAAATCAGGGTTTCAATACATTCACATTGTAGGAAGGTGTTTATTATTATGAAAGACTAACTATAGTTTTGCACTGAACCATCTTAATTAACTAAGTCGTCTGGGTGAGTTTTAGGTCTAATGATTCCCTATTGTAACTTCTTTTAGCTTATTGAAGGAGTTTACCCTGATGATGCTAGAACCGACTTAATGCTTATGCAAACAGGTTAGATCACAGGCCAGCTGCCAAGTAAATTGGCCTGTATCTTACCTGTTTGCTTGAAGCCAGTTCCAGCATAATAAACTAAAGGTTGAGATAATTTCCAGGACACATTAAATCTTTTTAATCTGTGGATGAAATATTATATTTGATAGGTTAAAAAAATCTAAAATGGAGGCATTCAACAATTATCGTCTGCTGACTAAAATAAGAAATTAAAATCAACAGTTTCAATTGTCATCTGTTGTAAAGATACTTGTATTTGTTTCTGTACAGCAACAAGGGATTATGTTGAGGAAATGGTTAAAGAGCTTTGCAGACCTTTTAGAGTTTTTCTATGCATTATTGTAAATCATGTCAGATCCACTCTGTTTATTCACAGTGGTTTTCCTTTACCAATACACGTAGCTCTCCCTCTCTCTCTCTCTCTCGCTCTGTATTGGGGACAGGACTTCTTTTTACTTTTTGGCGGGAACCGATACAAGATGCATTATGGGAAGTGGAATGCGTTATTGGGCTGGGTTATGATTTTTTGTGCAAATAAACTTGATGTTAATCTGTACTGGTATAATAAGGGACTTGTTGTTAGGGGGATAGGGGGGGGTTCAGGTTGTAACAAACCAAGTACAGTTTGCAGTATTGCGTTGAAGTTGTTATGGTTAGGAAGTATGAACGGGAGGGGGAATCTTGAGTTGAGAGGATGGGGAGGAGGACACTTTTTCTGGGCGTTTTCTTTTTTCCTGTTTATTCGGGAAAAAAATGAGTTGACATAACACACTGGATAGGATGGATTGAATGAATTTGGATGGATGGAATTGGACAGGGTTTGCGGCTAAATTGTGCAAAATGTACTATGTAGTAATGAGGTAAGAAATGTTATTTTTGATTCAACTTTCAACTACAGTTTTCACATTTTAAACACTTTCCATCCTGTTTGATTTTGAAAAAAAGTCAAAATTGAGAGCAACAGGAGATCACACTTTAAAGGCTATCAAAGCTTTGTTTTTCTTTGATACTGGGAATAAACAATTGTGATAAAAGCAGAAAGAGCTCACTTTGTGACATTGGTTTCTAAACATCTTTTTTTGACATGCCAAAATTGGAAAAGTTAGTGTACTTCAAAATGAAGTCTTAAGAATATATATCTGGCCGTACAAAATTGGCTTTTAAAAAGATTGTTTGAAGAGGAAGGTGTTGATCCAATCAACCATTATTGTTTCAATTTCAATTGTTGCCGATTTATTTCATGCTGGATGATGGGATAATAATGTTTTTCGTGTTTGCTAAAGAATTTAACATGCCATCATTTTATTTTTGTATTCTCCCTCAGACTGGAGGCAATGGATTTTTTTGTTTATTCGCACAACAGAGTATTAGATCAAACAAAATTGGTAGAGTTGACAACTGATAGTTTCAATTGTAATTGAAGTTAAGAATTTTTTTGTTTGTAATTTGAGAATGATGAAAATGTATTGCTTTAAAAGAATGTAGTCTTTTTTCGTGATAGTCTTGATTGAGGGATTTTCTGTTAACCCATTACCGAACAATAATGTCATTTGACCAATCTGTTGCAGATGACATTGGAAAACATTGTGGGAAAAGGAGAAATTGCTCTTAATGAGCAATTTCTCCTTTTCCCATAATGTTCTCTGCCCTATCAAAAGATTATCTTTCAATTTCATCACATTTTGAAATGTCATCTGCAAACTCTTTTAATTTGGGACAGTCAAAAATTTGTTGTTTGGGAAAGTGTTGAATGATCATTTTCAAAATATTCAAAAAGATTTACAAAATTAGTAATACATATTATGAAGTTTTGTATTTGAAGGAATTGATATACATGTAGTCTTACAATAAAACTTTCAAGAATATAGAATCTCAGTTCATTCCTATATCAAGGTTGATTTTTTCTCTGGAGAGTTGGGAGTGATAATCGACTTTCTAATTCCATTCACGACATACTAGACACACTAGACACACTAGACATACTATAGACATACACTAGACATACTAAAGACATACATTAGACATACTAGACATACTAGACACACACACGGCACACTAGACATACTAGACATACTATAGACATACTATAGACATACACTAGACATACACTAGACACACTAGACATACTAGACATACTATAGACATACACTAGACATACACTAGACATACTAGACACACTAGACATACTAAAGACATACACTAGACACATTAGACATACTAGACACACTAGACACACTAGACATACTATAAACATACACTAGACATACACTAGACACACTAGACACACTAGACACACTAGACACACTATAGACACACTATAGACATACTATAGACATACTAGACATACTATAGACATACTATAGACATACACTAGACATACTATAGACACACTATAGACATACACTAGACATACTAGACATACTAGGCATACTATAGACACACTATAGACATACTATAGACATACACTAGACATACTAGACATACTATAGACACACTATAGACATACACTAGACATACTAGACATACTATAGACATACTATAGACATACACTAGACATACTAGACATACTATAGACATACACTAGACATACACTAGACATACACTAGACATACTAGACACACTAGACATACTAGACATACTATAGACATACACTAGACATACACTAGACATACTATAGACATACTAGACATACTAGACATACTAGACATACTATAGACATACACTAGACATACACTACACATACTAGACATACTATAGACATACACTAGACATACATTAGACACACTAGACATACTATAGACATACACTAGACATACACCACACATACTAGACATACTATAGACATACACTAGACATACTAGACATACTATAGACATACTATAGACATACACTAGACATACTAGACATACTATAGACATACACTAGACATACACTAGACATACACTAGACATACTAGACACACTAGACATACTAGACATACTATAGACATACACTAGACATACACTAGACATACTATAGACATACTAGACATACTAGACATACTAGACATACTATAGACATACACTAGACATACACTACACATACTAGACATACTATAGACATACACTAGACATACATTAGACACACTAGACATACTATAGACATACACTAGACATACACCACACATACTAGACATACTATAGACATACACTAGACATACTAGACATACTATAGACATACTATAGACATACACTAGACATACTAGACATACTATAGACATACACTAGACATACTAGACATACTATAGACATACTAGACATACTATAGACATACACTACACATACTAGACATACTATAGACATACTATAGACATACTATAGACATACTATAGACATACTAGACATACTATAGACATACACTAGACATACTAGACACACACTAGACATACTAGACATACTATAGACATACACTACACATACTAGACATACTATAGACATACTAGACATACTATAGACATACACTAGACATACTAGACATACTATAGACATACACTACACATACTAGACATACTATAGACATACACTAGACATACACTAGACATACACTAGACATACACTAGACATACACTAGACATACTAGACATACTAGACAAATTGATATGGAGCAATCACAATGAGCTTTCTCAAACTTGATTAAAGTTATCAGATTATTTTATAAACTGAAGAGTCTTGTTTCCAAAATGATCATTTTTTTACTCCATAAAACTTTATTTTACCACTTCTAGGGGTGCTTCATGGCCCAGTGGCTTACATGTTTGATTAAAACCTTTGGGGTCCCTGGTCTGAACCCCACCAACACCTCTTTTTTTTAATTTTTTTATATGGGTTTTACATCACATCAACATTATTTCAGTTATGTAGCGATGCCCGACTCTTAATGATGGAGGAAGACCCCATACTCAACTGCCCATAGGGGCTGGTCAAGGTGGGTAGAACCAAGGGCATTCCGTAAGTCAGTCGGGAGACTGCCTCTCATGAAAATCCATATCCCTCTCAGGATTTGAACCCACGCGGAGAGGGACCAACACCTCTGGTTTGGTGAAAGTGTCCTTTGGCAAGTCACTTCAGAGCCCTAGCCTAGTACTAGTGGATCCAGGAAAGCTGTAACATAACTTTAAAATTGTTTACACTGTGCTAAACACCATACAGAAAATTTTACCCCATCTACTGCTGAAGTCTCTAGCAATCTCTGGCCAAATGATTAGTTTTTCCCATTAAACAATTTATCCTGATGCCAAAATGGTTTCTTCCCAGATGTTATGTATTCGTTACAATTTTATGTCTGCTGCAATTGCTTTTGGACTAGTCACAAATTAACGTAGATTGGAACAGGTTAATGCAAAAACAAAACAAAGAAAATACCTCAGAAGCTCTGCAAGAGATGAAACTACATTTTTAGAATTTTACAAAATCAAATTTTTTTATTCATATCTTTTTTTTCTTCACACTTTTCACATTGTTTCTAGACAAGGATCAAGTTTCACTTGTTCAATTCAGTTAAAGAGCAAATTGGCTCGGAATTTTGAAAGTAAACAGTTAAATAAAAAAGTTTGATATACCGTTCTGTTGTAATTATTTCTCGTTGAAATTTTTTGAGCCATTTTATTCCCAGAAATGATAAAATGGTTAAAAAGGAAAAGGTTTTTTAGCCGAATTATAAGAAAGAGTATGACCTCATTTTTTTCCGTCAAAAATTTCAAATTTTCATGATTTGTGTATCAAAAATGTATATAACTTGCCCCTAACCAAACGTTTTAATCAGATAGAGACTATTTTGTCATTTGGATATGTTTCTCATTAGATTTCTTAAAGTCTTCTGCAAATAATATGTTAAAGTCCTGAGGGGCCTCCGTGGCCTAGTGGTTAAAGTACAGAACTTGAAATCACATGGGCCCCTCTCCGCATGGGTTCAAATCCTGAGAGGGATATGGATTTTCATGAGAGGCAGTCTCTCGACTGACTTACAGAATGCCGATGGTTCTACCCGCCTTGACCAGTCCTTATGGGCAGTTGAGTATGGGGTCTTCCTCCATCATTAAGAGTCGGGCATTGCTACATAACTGAAATAATGTTGATGTGATGTAAAACCCATATAAAAAAAAAAATAAATAAAGTCCTGAGTTTTGATTCGGACTATTCAAAAACCCCAGCAAGGGTATTTTAAAATCAGGGTAAAATTCCAAAATCCATAAGTCTTTTGGCGTCCCCTTGGCATGCTTCAACATGTTCTTGAATAAAAGAACAGCTCCATGGAATTTACATCAAGCAATAAATCATTTTATCTGAGCATGCAAACAGCAGGAATTATGAGGTTTTATTTCAATACTGATTAAAATCCCTTCTAGTCCCTTAACCTTTTCCCCACATATTGGTATTTTTGACTGTTCCATATCAAGGGTTCAATACAAGACTATAGTAAGTGCTTCATAATCATGAAGCACTTACTATAGTATTGCACAGAACCCTCGAAATACAAAACAGCAACAGACAAAAAAGAACAGCGGGAAAAAATAAATGAAGTAGGGTAGAGACCATAATGTAGGGTAGAAAACATTATGACTAAATGATTATTCTGTTTTATAAATGTGTGACCAAATGTGACTATGGTTTTTTTGCTCTGAGCTCAAAATGCTTGCTGACACAAGAGTGCTTACTTTTTAAGCGTCGCGTATGCGCGACTGCTTATAGTCATCGATCTGAATCGTTCTTTGTCCTTCGGGGGCTGATCACTCAGATAAAACTAATCCTACGCGAATTTCGGCGGGAAAAATCAAGTAGTTCTCCGCGAATTTTGGCGGGAGAATACTCCCGCGCTCGCGCATGTATACCAAAGAACTACTTTCCACGTTGAACCGCAGAGGCGAATTCAAACGTTTGTTTATTCTTTTTAGGTATTCCCGGTGGAATGGGATACAAATATTTGATTCTAGCATTGGGTCGCCTTGTCAGGAAAAATCATATGATCCATGGTTTGATCGCTTGAAGATTAAGTTCGAACGTTCCATGTTTATATAATTGCTGTGGACTTATTTTGCCTTCAATACACACTCACTTTATATATGTTACAGGGAAACTGTGAAATCAGGGATTTCATGAAATCCCTGAAAGTTTCAGCGATTTCATGAAATCCCTAATTCACTTAGGGGATTCGTGAAATCCCTAAAAATGTCAGGGATTTCACGAAATCCCTGAAAATTGAGAGGTCATATTACACAGTTTCACTGACGACCATTTGATTAGATTCAGGGAAGTAGTGAAATATAATGATACTATAAAAGTTTCGTAGATAACTGTTCATTTTGACTTTGAGACTTATGTAAACTGTTAATTTAGTAAAAAAAAAATATTTTTCATTACATTTCATATTTTGATTTACTTATTTATTTAAATTTTGCAAGCTTAATATCTATTGTTTTCTTTTTCTTAAGTAAAACATGTGATCAACTTTAAACAGTAAATTATCTTAAATATATGAGTTTATTCAAATAAAAAATATTGAAAATAATAATTTGAGATTTGTAAAAATTGAAGTAAAGGATTTAAGTTTCATTCCTTACAGAAGAAACAGGAAAATGCAGCTTGAGGGATTTTATTTTCATCTGTTTTACACCTGTCTTTGAACTTTCTCTTTCCAACTATAAACAGTATCAGTTTGAAATGATTGATTGATAAGTGATAAGGTTTAAGGTTCCTCTAGGCGTATTCTGTCCCCAGACAAGCTGGTTGCAGGCCTATTTTGTTGTGGACCGTATTCTGCCCCCAGACACGCTGGTTGCAGGCCTATTATGTTGTGGACCGTAAATGTATTTAAACAAATTGAAATATGATATTAATTAACCAATTTATAGTACCCTTTACATTATTAATTTATTTTCACACTTTAAAATATCATAAATTGCATTAAGACATGTATAAGTACAAGTCGGTCACAAATTGATCATCATCGCTTTTAATGTAGATACTTAATACGATTATTTGACAAGTTTTATTTTATACATTAATGAAATCCTGAATATATCCATTCAAGCTCTTATCATTTATCTATTTAGATTATATTTCGATGACTAGTGGCTAAAATAGTGTTAGTCCTTTATGAAGGACATACAATAGTTTTGAACCAAGCCCTCAATTTAATTTTATTACAATAATTATTTAGTTTAACTTATTTGAAATTATTGGTATAATATATAAGCAACTTAAAGTGGTTTATTCATTAATAAACCTCTCCTCCTTCTTCGTGAATTTACAGCAGCCAACAGTACATAATAACTTTGCTATGTAAAAGGGTTAGTATCCTGTTCTGTGTGGGAGATATGACAGGGGGCTGGTTATAAGTAGGGGACACTTACCTGTCAAGTTATCCCCAGGTGTGTTTATTCAGACTTGCAGGTGTCATAGATAGTTGATAAAGGTAGATGGGCAGTGTATTGTGTAATATGCCAACTAAAATATCTACTCAACTGCTTTCACACTGCGTTTTCCTATCCTAGCTTAGCAGCCCCTTCTGTTTTGAAATCATTAGCTTATTGTTCTTTGAATAACATAACATAATTCTATTCAGCATTAAACATCAAAATACACGTGTATAGCTTACAAAAAAATCAAGGTGATACCGTCAACCATAGAGAGTCAGTTTATGGCTAAATTGATTGAGAAATACAACAAAACTCCAAAGTATCTTATCCCTAAAGACAAGTTCTTCAGTATCATCGAAAATTTTAATCATTAGTTCAGCGAAAAATGTTTGTCAATAGCTTGAGTTTTCTTTAGCACTTACAATCTTTTTGCATTTAACCTGACTATAGGTTTAGTGGAAATCGAATGCAAGAGCCTTCATATTTTATTCATCATTTACAACTATTTTATACTGAACAAGTATAAGTGTTAAAATGTAAATCGTTATTTCAGCGTTAAATGTCTGTCAATAGCCTGATTTATCTTTAGCACTTACTATCTTATTGCATTGATCCGACACATGTTAAGAGAAAATCACATCGTAGAGCCTGTGTGTTTCAGAAGGCGCTTACACTTTTGCACCGAACGCGTTTTATTAGACTACAAATATTAGTATTCTTTTAATTCTTTTTTGCACTGATCATGTTTTATAAGCAAACTTTGTATAACTTAATTCATCTTTGTATTGAATAACTTTGATTTATCAGGCCACTGATAATAGTCATTTGTTTGTGAAAAAAAATGTCTAAAAATATCAAAATGTTTATATTTACTTATTGTTATTCTTATCTTTAATTCCATTAACAATTTCTTCATAAGCAAAATAGTTTTAAACAAAAAAAAGCTTAAGATAAGTTTAAAATTATTTTCAGGGATTTCGTGAAATCCCTGACGACTTTTTTCAGGGATTTCGTGAATTTAGGCATTTGCACATTGTTTATGTTTACAGTTGTTCTTTCTTTATTAGATAAGATATACAACAGAGTTGTATGATTTATCTGCATTTTATCTTCTAGATATTTTTTAAATTCAAACACACAAACAGTCCTTCAGACTAAGGAATACAATTCCACTGCGACGCAGTCTGGCCTTTCAGGCCTTTGATAATTATATTTTTCATGGTCCCCAAAGAGTCTTTGACACATTGGGGCGAAGAAAGCTCTAAAGTACAGACTGTGAAAGCTATTCCATGATCTATAATGTTTCTGAGGACATTCTCCCTTGGAACATAATTTACATATTGTCTCCTCTCAGAGTAAACTGAGGGTCCTCAATGGCTAAGTGGTATGAAAACCCCAAATTGCAATGCCCCTCTTCATATTTTTTTTTCAATTTTATTTCGGAAATAATAGTTAATTTGAAATTTTGTAATACTGTCTTTTTGTGTTGATTTCTGACTAGTCAAATTGAAAACTCATTTTCTATATGAATAAAACACAATGTATGTGGGTTTTTTTGGTGTAGCCTCCATTTTCCTTTCGAAGCAGAATGATGGTCATGTGACATTTGTGGTGACAGGGATCAATCCCATAAAGGGAGATCACTGTGAGGAATTTGATGGCTGCAAGTATTCTTAGAAAAGGAAAAGGAATGGACCTTTTATGGGAATTTGTGACTGGTCCAAATTGAAAGCAACAGCAGACAATAGAAAATGGCATTTTCCAAACAATAACAACATTTGACCACTTTGTTGCAGATGACTTTTGAAAACATTGTGGGAAATGGAGAAATTGCTCTTAATGAGCAATTTCTCCTTTTCCCATAAAGTTTTTTACCCTATCAGAAGATAAATTTGCAATTTCATCACATTTTGAAATGTCGTCTGCAAACTCTTTTAATTTGGGACAGTCGAAAATTTGGCGTTTTGGTAAAGGGTTAAAAATCCCTCACAATTTCTTTTATGATATTGAATTGAGACCATTGTGATATAAGGATTGATTGGTCCATATCAAGGGTTCAATGCAATACTATAGTAAGAGCTTCATGTTTATGAAACACTTTCTATAGACTTCTATAGTAATTGTACCGAACCCTCGACACATCCATATAGAATCTTGTTCTGTCCATATGCTTTTTAAATTATACATAATACCTATGTTTTTATGTCTGTATCATGGATCCATTATAGCATAAAGACTCTTGATGCAGTTTCATTGAAGTGTGGTTTTATATGGGGTAAGGGGTTAATGGAGGTTTGACTTTGAGTTTATCCCTTTCCCAAACTACAAATTTTCGACTGTCCCAAATTGAAAGAGTTTGCAGATTGCATTTCAAAATGTAATGAAATTGAAAATGTTCTCCAGATAGAGCAGAAAACCTTGTGGGAAAAGGAGAAATTGCTCTTAGCAAGCAATTCCTCCTTTTCCCACAATGTTTTATAAAGTCGTCTGCATCGAAGTGGTTAAATGTTGCCATTGTTTGGTTATGGGTTAAGGAAAAAGTGCATGATTTTAAGGAAATTTCCAATTTGGAAGGTGCCTTTTATGGGAGTCTGTTATATAACGCAAAAAAAGCCCTGAAGTGAGGTTTTATATGGAGTAAGGGGTTAATGGAGGCTAACACTCTAATTACCATAATCTTCAAGCTACTCAGAACATTCCTCTGTTCTGTCATACCTCATTTGCATATGATCAAAAAAAATGAAAAAAGAGAGATATGCATGAAAATAGATATTCACTGTTGATTCCTTTTCAAGGGAATCCATTAGGGGGTTTCCCTTGAGCCCTTGATCAATGCTGATGTTTGGGGACTTTTGAACCCTTATATATGGAATTGTGATTGGTAAATTATTATCTTTAGGGGTCATAATCCAGGAATTGGGGGTCTTTTACATTATAAGTTGGGGGTCTTTAGGGGTCATAATCCAGGAATTGGGGGTCTTTTACATTATAAGTTGGGGGTCTTTAGGGGTTATAATCCAGGAATTGGGGGTCTTTTACATTATAAGTTGGGGGTCTTTAGGGGTTATAATCCAGGAATTGGGGGTCTTTTACATTATAAGTTGGGGGTCTTTAGGGGTTATAATCCAGGAATTGGGGGTCTTTTACATTATAAGTTGGGGTCTTTAGGGGTTATAATCCAGGAATTTGGGGTCTTTTACATTATAAGTTGGGGTCTTTAGGGGTTATAATCCAGGAATTGGGGGTCTTTTACATTATAAGTTGGGGGTCTTTAGGGGTTATAATCCAGGAATTTGGGGTCTTTTACATTATAAGTTGGGGGTCTTTAGGGGTTATAATCCAGGAATTGGGGGTCTTTTACATTATAAGTTGGGGTCTTTAGGGGTTATAATCCAGGAATTGGGGGTCTTTTACATTATAAGTTGGGGGTCTTTAGGGGTTATAATCCAGGAATTTGGGGTCTTTTACATTATAAGTTGGGGGTCTTTAGGGGTTATAATCCAGGAATTGGGGGTCTTTTACATTATAAGTTGGGGGTCTTTAGGGGTTATAATCCAGGAATTGGGGGTCTTTTACATCATAAGTTGGGGGTCTTTAGGGGTTATAATCCAGGAATTGGGGGTCTTTTACATCATAAGTTGGGGGTCTTTAGGGGTTATAATCCAGGAATTGGGGGTCTTTTACATTATAAGTTGGGGGTCAAGGAAAACCATGAATCCATGGTAAAGTTTTTAAAGTTCTTGATTTGAAATCATGAGGCCCTTTTCTATGTAGGTTTGAATCCATGGTAACCAAATGCAGATTGTTCTACCGATCATAGTCAAGAAGGAGGACTGAATGGATTTTAGGAGGGTTTAACCCTTTACCAAACATAAACAACATTTGACCAGTTTGTCGCAGACGACTCTGGAAAACATTGTGGGAAAAGGAGAAATTATTCTTAATGACCAATTTTTCCTTTTCCCACAATGGTTTCTGCCCTATCAGATTATTATTATTTTGGAATTTCTTCACATTTGGAAAGTCGCCTGTAAACTCGATAAAAATATTGGAACCTGTACCAAGAAAACATTTAGCATGGTATGATGTGTTGATAATGTGCTTACTAAAAGGAAAGGCAACTTCTGGAATTATTTTTCTTGTTTATTTCATTGAACTGTCACATGCAGTCTCCTATCCACAGGCAAACTTACAGTTTTCTCATTATAACAAATTTCAGTTTCTTTAGAGTCTCCGTTTTCTTAGTTAAGTATCCTTAAATATCTTTGATAATTATGCAATTTTCATGCAAGGATTCAGTCTTTTGGCCAAAGGTTCTATCAGAGCATCGGCCTCTTGTACAATGATTCCCGGGATTGCCATTAGACAAGCTGAAAATTGCCGGGACTGGCCCTCAAATGGGTGTGGGTACTGGCTTAGTATCCAGAAAACAGTCATTGAGAGTGAAATTAGTAAGCTTCAATTTTTCTACACAATCAATGTAAAATAAATAAGTTGTTTGAAACTAAAGGTTATATCCCAATGTGTTGTTAAGCCCAGATGGGCAGTTAAGTTAAAAAGATCTTGCACTATCACTAATGAGCAGAGTGTTGTTTTATAATTAGAAAATTACTAATTCAGTATGAATTACTATGGTATCAGAATGCATTAACGACATCTCTAATGTCATGTAAACATAAACACATCAGAATGGTTTGGTCGAAAAATTTTTACCTTATTTTATTACCTAAAACTCACCTACCTTTATATTACCTAAACATAACATTTCCCCACCCACTTTCCCTCAATAGTGGAGTCACCCATTTATCGTAGATAGGTAAACTACAGTTGTAACATTACTTCTAGACAAACACCAATCAGTTATGAGGGAATCGGTCTACAGTGTATTATGTGTGAAGGTTTCTCACCATTGTTAAGGTCAATGACTTAGTAGACAGATCATAATTTTAGGATGATTCATTGTAGAAAGGTACATCTTCGGCACAGAGAATCCAACAATTAGATCTACCATCATTCCCATAACACAATCCCTCGCATGGGTTTCAGAGATATATCATAATTATAAAATGATTCATTGTAGGAATGTTTGGTGCTGTTCTTCAGTGCAAGAATACAAGAATACAACAATAGCAATCCCTTTAACCCTTTCCCCCTTATGATTTTTTGAGACAGTTATTGTAAAATAATTCATTGTAGAAAAGTTGGAGTTGGGCCTTCGTTGCCTAGTGGTTAGAGCTAAGAACTTGAAATCACATGGCCCCTCTTTGTGTGGGTTCAAATCCCAATGGCAGCATTTGGATTTTCATGAGAGGTAGTCTCCAGACTGACTTACAGAATGCAGATGGTTCTTCTTGGCTTAACGATTATTGGCTGTTGAGTATGGGGTCTTCCTCCATCACAACGAGTCGGGCATCGCAACATAACTGGAATAGTGTTGACACAATGTAAAAACCCTTATAAATTGAATGAATAAAGAAAAGTTTGATGCTGGTTTTCGCTCAGAGAACACAATATTAAAAATCCCTTCATGCATTTTTATGAGATAGATCATTACTGTAGTATGATCAACTGTAAAGAGGTGCTTCTTTGGAAAGGAGAATACACCAAACAATAACTATCCCATAGACAATGCAGTATTAGCTTGAATCATTTACTATCTAGTTTAGGTTTATACTTTTTTATATCATATACCCACTCATTACAAATTCTTATTACTTTTAATTCATTTACTTAACACATTTTAGTTTGCAAAATTACATAGACTGTTATAATTAATCATTATGATGCACAAAAAACGAAAAACTGTCGATGGACCTTAAAAATACTATTCATTCCCATTTAACCATTTTTGGAATTTGATAAAAGTGGTATTGAAACATCCACTGTATAAAATTGAAACTTTTGTGACAAAAAGATAAGTTGCTCACTTTCTTTTTTGATGATTTTCAAAGTATTCTGCAGCAAATTGTTTAATGTGAGTTTTTTTTTGTATTTGTGGAAAGTATCTTTTTAATGGGGATAATGTAACCTTATCACTGGCAAACAAATGAGTATTGTCTATTTTATGTCTTCTGTTTCATATTACATTTCAAAATGGGGACCAGTGTAAGCCTGTTGTTAATACTTGTTTCACCATAGCCTTTCTGTTACATAAAATAACTAATATCAGGGCTGCCTTTTTTTAATCAAATTTGGTAGAGACCTAGGCCTGTAAACTTTGGGAGGTTGTATCAATGAAATTGCTGAATTGGGGAACAAAAAATCTGGTGAGACTTTGAATTTTTGGGAAAAAACAAATGATTTAATGATTTAAAAGAAATTTCCAACTTGGAAGGTGCCTTTATCCTATTACCAAACAGCAACGACATTTAGCACTTTGTTGCAGACGACTTTGGAAAACCTTGTGGGAAAGGACGAAATTGCTCGTAACGAGCAATTTCTTCTTTCGCCCCAATGTTTATCTACCCTATCAGAAATTACCTTCCAATTTCATAACATTTTGAAATGTTGTTTGCAAACTCTTTCAATTTAAGACAGTCTAAAATTTGGCATTTGGTAATTGGCCCCTTTTATATAACTAAAAAAAAGGAATAAAAAACCGAAGTTTTATGTAGACAAACGTCAGTGCTTCCCTCCTTGACTACTTCATAGCACACACATAGCATAGGCATGACGTGTGAGTATACAGGAATTGGTTCACTAAAGGGTTCAATGTAATACTATAGTAAGTCCTTTATGATTATTAAGCACTTTCAATAGTATTGCATTGAACCCTCGACTTGTTTCAAGTTAGACTTACCTGGATGCTGCGTTATATAAATAAAACCTCAAACCTAGACTGGTTTTAAGTTGAACTTACCTTGATGATGCTGCATTCATGAAATAAAAACATGTTAGTAGCCCAGTCTGGAAATATATATTTATAGAGAGAGGTGGGTTTCGTGTGATGGAGTTTAACTTTAAATGGATTATTTTCGATAAAAAGTTTTATTTTTGAGTGAAGTGGTTATTTCGGTGAATTTCTATTGTCTTCTTTCCTTGGAGTGTGATAAGGATTTTATTGGATTAGTTAGTGATTTTTTTGTGGTGAGCAGGATTTGCGTTTTTTCCCCAAACCTTTTCTGAACACATTTCTTAAATAAATTGGTCTAAATTGAAAGCAATGGCTTATGACAATCATTGTGTTTTAAAATATCATTCGTATTATGGTTTTGGGAAGAAACAAAAGTGAATAAAGGTTAAATCAACTTTCAGTTAAACCTTTTGTGACAGTGGTTTCGTTTATCTTTTGTATAAATGAAGTTGTTTATATCGGCTTTAACTCATAAAGGAAAAGAATAGTTGATTTGAATATTTAATGGAAAAGGTTTTTAATAAGCAATACAAAAATGTGTGTTTAATAAACAATTTATTTCTGTGATATTTGTGTATAAGCAAAGAGAAATTGTTTACAGTGGAATTATCTCTACATCCCCCACAGCCTATTCTTAGGAATTCTTCATTGCATTTCTTGGAAATATTTTGGGAGATGAAAAGGGTGATAGCCTCAACTTGGAATTATTTGAATTCTTAATATTGTAAGTATCATTCAAAATTAATGCACAAGATTATGAGCAAATGTATGTTAGCTTAGAGAGGATATGATGCTGGTTCAGTGCAAGACTATAGAAAGTCTTCTACGTGACTTAAATATGACGCATTATCAAAGTCTTACATTGAATCTTCAATGTTATCATTCTCTTTAATATGTCTGCAATCTTTTTTTCTAGCTTTGAAAAAAGGATGTTTTTTGGAAGTGGTGGGGGATGGAGGTGGGTGTTTAATGTCTAATTTAGAATGAATGTGTAAAAATCTCTTTAAAGAAGATCCTCTTGTATTTCTTAACTATTGATTGAATATAATAAATTAATTTTTCATATTTTCTCCTACTTAGTTATTTGTAAGTGGGCTACTGCATGAATATCATTTATTTTATTCAATCAAGTGTTAAGAAATACAAGAGTTAACACCTGATTTTTCCATTTGGAACAGACAGCTGTAAAAATAATTGTGACAAAGGTAGAAATCGAATGAGCCATTTCTATTTAGCCCTAATGGTATCTATCTGATATCACAATGCATTTTGAATAGCCAGGCTACATAGTTGTTGGCTGCAATTGCTTTCAAATTGGGCCAGGTAAACCATGCCATATGAGGGAACCACAAGTCATGTGTTCGATGCAAGACTATACTAAGTGCTTCATATTTATGAAGCACTTTCTATAGTCTTGCATTGAACCCTCTATAGTCTTGCATTGAACCCTCAAAGTATCATAAAAAAAATGTGTATAATGTTCTATAACTGTAGTACAGTACACATTTTTTTGGTCAGTTTTTCTTATGTTACTGGTACCTGTGGAGGGAATGGGTAAATTATCTTTTGAGTGAATACAGGTGTGTGTGTGGGGGATGTTTTTCGCCAGTAACCTCACAACCTATCTCCCCCATGCCTTGCTTGGCTCACAGGTTTGAATAAAATGATTAACCTATTTACCTATCTTTGCTTTAATTACTAAACCCTTAGAATGCTGGGTAATTTTCTAGAAATACATTTTTGTGTCATCTGCTTTCCAAAACCATAAATATCTGCTAAAATTTATTGAGGAAAGATACACAGAGTAGCAAACAGGTTAGATTACAGGCCAGCCACCAATTTACTTGGTGGCTGGCCTGGATCTAACCTGTTTGCATTAGCTGCAAGCATGAAGTCGGTTCCAGCGCTATAAGGGCTTCATGCTTTCCTCCATATTTACTTGTGAAGAAGAAAAATATTGTACCCGAACGGTTAGGACGCAGACACCCTTTGCATCATTAATGCTTCCACTATCTCTATCTAGACAAATTAGTGTTGATATCTGACCATTCATACTGTCTATAGTAAAAGAATCATTACAAGGTACTTGCTAAAGCCACTTGATCATTCGGGTATGTGTGACTGGTTGTATTATTGTAAAGCGACAGCAGATTCAAAGATGGCCAGAAAACTATCATCAGTTTTTCTGTATGATATTGTGAAAAGAGTTCTCTTCAGAAGTTGAAACTGCTCATATTATAAGTAATTTATCCTTTTGTCTCAAAGTTTCTGAAGTTTCTTGTAACAGATGTGGTAGAGCATCCGTTGGCATAAGTCTACCGATGCTTTGAATTTGGACCATGTACAAAATTTAATTTGAAAATTTGAAATAGTTTTTTTCATAGCAGACTAAGATATTGAAGGAGGTATTTGGATGCAGGTATGTTATGATAGGAACACCAGTAGTAAAGGTGGGTGGGAGGGGCTTGGTTTGAAATGATGACTGGGATTCATTACACAGCCCGCAACATGCAGAAATGTACCTAGTGGTTTTTGTTGGCATATATAAGATAAAAATTTTTTATTTTGTCTATTAATGATAGAGAATGTGGACAAAAATTAAAACTGAGTAAGAATTGAAGTGTGTTCCTCAGTTAGAAATTGATTGTTTGAAAAAAATGTTATGTAGCCGCCTCACTCTCTACAGCATAGCAACAATTAATCAGGACAAGATGTAACCTCTGCATTACTGAGCCGACTCTTTAGCTCAGTGGTTATGTCTTGGACTGTCACCCGGGAGAATCGGGATCGAATCCCCACAGGGGACATAAAATCCAAAGCGGATTTTTCTAGCTATGCTTCGTTGTGGACATTGTTCGTAAGATCGGGGCTCGTCCAGGATTGGCCATTGAGCCATTGATCCGTCCGAAATGGACTTACAAGCCGAAATGGCTTATATGTCATCATAAATGATGACTTCTATAAGAGGGGGTGTGTTACGTAGCCGCCTCACTCTCTACAGCGTAGCAACAATCAATCAGGATAAGATGTTACCTCTGCGTTACTGAGCCGACTCTTTAGCTCAGTGGTTATGTCTTGGACTGTCACCCGGGAGAACCGGGATCGATTCCCCACAGGGGACATAAAATCCAAAGTGGTTTTTCTAGCTATGCTTTGTTGCGGACATTGTTCGTAAGAAAAAAGAAAAGATCTTTAATCAATACAAGCGTTACAAGCAATACAGATCCTTGTTGATGAATTTTTAAGAGGAAAAATGTCAAGCTTTTAGTCTGAGGT
Source organism: Cerastoderma edule (assembly GCA_947846245.1). Classification (NCBI taxonomy): domain Eukaryota; kingdom Metazoa; phylum Mollusca; class Bivalvia; order Cardiida; family Cardiidae; genus Cerastoderma; species Cerastoderma edule. The sequence goes on along the minus strand of OX401421.1, from coordinate 11,761,460 downwards.
GTGGTCGATCTAGAGGTTCTACCTTATGTATGGAAGCCTGCAGGCTTTAGGCAGTTTCAAGCCAGCATGAGGTTAAGCAAAAAAAGCCTTGAAGGCACTCTGAGTAATTTAGTTAGCATGACTGGAAAGTTTGTTCTATGCTATGGTTCAATAGTAATGTAGTGAGGTCTAATATTGCTGAACATGGTCTTACACCTGAAAAAAAAATTAGATGAAAGTTGAGTGAGACACAATAAAACCTTTTTCCAACAAGAGCGACTGATATGCCAGTCCCAAATTGCATGAGTGTGCACATGTGTGTGCCAGGGGAAATGTACCCTTTGATAAAACAGGATGAAGATGTTCAGATAAAAAGGTGTATATGTTTCATTTCGAGGGTTCCATGCAAGACTATAGCAAGTGCTTCAAATACATGAAGCACTTCCTATAGTCTTGCGCTGAACCCTTGATTTATACACAGTATTAAAAATAAATCCAGTTTCTGTAGGTACTTACTAGAACTGCCTCAACTGTGTACATGTGGTGATTAGGCCTATCACATGGCCCCTCTCCGCGTGGGTTCAAATCCTGAGAGGGATATGGATTTTCATGAGAGGCAGTCTCCCGACTGACTTACGGAATGTCGATGGTTCTACCCACCTTGACCAGCCCTTATGGGCAGTTGAGTATGGGGTCTTCCTCCATCATTAATAGTCGGGCATCGCTACATAACTGTAATAATGTTGATGTGATGTACAACCCATATAAAAAAAAAAAAAGTAATTAGGCCTAAATAAAAAAAAGCTGTTTGTTTAGGGTAACCCGACTCTACCTATCAAAACCTGCCTACCCTCAAGATTTTATTGACCATTGGAAGAAAAAATCAATTGGCGCCGTATTTTTTACATATTCATTTGAAACTTCTCATGCATTTCAGACAGGCTAGTTTACAAGTTGAATAGACTGAAAACATCCGGCAACATGTTTATTTGTGTCTTCTATCTGCGCTTAAATTCAACAACTTCTGAAAATGCATTTTGATGGATGCTGGTCTGTGTCAGAAGACAGTTCTATACTGTTTTAAATATTTTCCTCATAAAGAAATATGCATGTTAAAGTGAAGCTAAAAAAAAATAAAATATAAAAGATAAAAAAAAATCCCTACCTACCCTACCTACTGATTTTGAAGATGTTATCCTAAACAATCAATTTATTTTTTTAGGCCTTACCTACAATAAAGGTTTTAGAGAAGTAATAAAAGACAATAGCAAGGGTATACTGTCAATGGGCAGTGTAATGGTTAGCGCTAATAGGGACTAGAGCCTTGCTAACACGGGTTCGATTCCTGAAGACGACCATCTATTTCACCATGTTGTGACTTTTTGCAAGACACATTTCCTAGCTTAGTACTGACCTGTGTTGGTCATCCAGGGAACATGTACTATAATGCTTAAGAATGAGCGATATACATTAATAAGTAGAAAAACAACAACAACCGTGTAGTTATCATGAGTATTTACAATAAATATTTGAAAGATGTGATAAAAAAGATAAGCAAGGTTATATTCAGAATAATTGTCTATAAATATATTTAGCTACAGTGGTTTATTTTATGAGGTTTGAATTTTAAAAGCAGCAAATGACTTGGAAAGAATAATGCTCAATTCCGATGAAGGAAAAAGAAACTAATAGAGCTGATCATGAATAGATGCACTGACTGCAGTGATATAAATGAACTATGGTTTAAACAGCATTTAAACTTGAATTAATCTAACACTGATCAATTTGGATGTTTTTATCAATGCCTGATAGTGTTCCCAATTTTCAATTAATCCCAGGTAATTAGATGCCCATTAGAAGGTCAATTAGTGATTATGTGCAATGGGTCCAATTTGGAAATGCATTTAGTGACTCAAAGTTTTGAGTGTGTAAATTTTATTTTATTATTTGGAATTGTTGCTTTTTCAAAAGGGGTTAAATCACAGGCTTTTATCATGCTGAGAAATCGTTTAAATGGCTTTAAGAAAATTTGAAATGATTTTGTGAAAAAGCAGAATATGTTTGGTCTATGAATGAAAACTGCTGTGACCAGGAATTTTCAAATGTTAACTGGATTATTTTGAGTGGTAATTTTTTTTTTCATGATATTTGTTGATTTGAAATGCTGTATGAAAAATCTGCGGTAGGATAGAATTAATGCTTTGTTTGTTTCTAATGATTCTTTATGGGTTGCTTTTGAATTTGACCTGTAAGAAATTCATGGAAAAATATCTAAAACAGTCAAAGTATTATGGACAATCATTTCTTTTTCTGCCATTGTTTAAAAAAAAACGTGACTTCTGTGTTTAAGACATCAAATCCTTTTTAGAGATCAAATCTGATTTTGAAGTGATGAAGGGCAACATTATCTGGTAACAGAGTTTATATGTAAAGGTTACTTCTTTTTTGTTGCTTCTCTAAACAAGACCCAATTAGGCTCCTTGCCTAAACCCTATATAGTGGGTATTCATTGGCATCATCAGAACAAGATAATTTTAATGAATACCCACATGAAGTTTTTGACACTACTTGGTAAACAAGATCATATTACAGCATGTTAAATCTAGAAAACAGATCAATTCTAGAGGATTGGTAACAACTGATGGATGGTAAGGCATACATAAAATGTTGTCTACAGATATGTATCATTGGTAACCTTACATAAAAGGACAGAAATGAACCAGAGGTCTAGATAATAAGCATATTTCTTCTTTAACTTCTTATTTCTTTTCTGAATAGCATTTTGTGGGTTCAGTGCAATAGTATAGTAAGCGCTTCATGGTCATGTTTATGAAGCACTTACTATATAGTTTTGCCCTGAACTCTCATTTTATCAGCAGTCAAGTTTTGGGCTCTTCCTCCATTATTATGAATGGCATCTCAACATAATTCAGGGCTTTTTTTGGGAAGATGCGGAGGTCTGCTAATTTTTGAAAATTGTATTGATGAAATTTCTGAATTTGGAAACAAAAAAGCTTGGGTGACCTTGAATTTCTGGGAAAACTGCATGATTTTAAAGAAACGTCCAATTGGGATGGTGCCTTTAATGGGCTCTTGTTTTATAACACAAAAAGCCCTGTAACTGAAATAATGCTGATGAGATGTGAATCTCATATTACCATTATATTTATATAATGGGTTACCTTATAAAAAGCAAATCAAGATGAACCACAAACAAATAGATTTATATCATTGAAACCCTCATAAAACATATTTGATTTTTAGTGTCGGAGGTTCAATGCAAAAAGGTTGAAGCAAGTGCTTCACATTTGTAAAGTTCCTGTTATAGTTTAGCATCTAACCCTCTGTATCTTGTTCTGGTAGGAGTGAATTTAATGTGTTTTGTTTGCGTGAACCATGTAATCCCATGAACCATTAAATTGGCATCTTTTATTCCAATGCCTGGCAAAGGTGTTTACTTAATTCATTCCTTTTTTCTTTCCCGGTTTAATTTTAGATCTATCTATTTTTACATTGATAGTCATATAAATTCATGAAAACAGTTTTGGCCCATTCCATCCTGCTCCCTTCATACCTAACCAGTACTCTTGTCTTATTTTAGTTGGACTGGTTCAAATTTTAAGCAACTTCAGACAACAATTATAAAGATGCAACATTTTCTTTCGATTGTTAAAACTTTGTCATGATCAACTTTATAATTGATTCATAAACATGATAAAGAAGCCTAGGCCTGCTCATTTTGGGGAGATGTACCGCTGAAATTGATAAATTGGAAAACCAAGAAGCTGATGTGACTTATAATTTTTGAGAAATCTGCATGATTGCAAGAATTTCCAAATTTGGAAGGTGCTTTTGATGGCCCCTATCATATTGCAAAAAAACACACCTGCAGAATGGAAATATAATTGAAAAAATTGTTGACACCAAGTAAAATCTCAATGAAAATGAATGCCCAGATTTACCCGAGCCACAATGATGTACGACACATTTATAAAGGTGGTAACTGGACAGTATTGTATTATTGCCTTCCGGGACAGGGACTCATCCATCACTTGTGCTAATTCTGAAACTGTCCACTCATATGATATTCATTATTGATTTGTCTTCTCCTTGTGTAAGGAAACTGTTCATGACTATAATTTGTTGCTGTTTCTGTTGGGTCTGTCTTGATTTGTTTTTGAAATGAATATGGTTCTTGCTTATATCTTGATGTTGTTGATTACTTTCCTTCATATGGAAATTTGAGCCTAGTGCAAATTGAATGCAACAACAGATGGCAAAAGTAACAATTTTTTTCTTTCCTTTTGTAAAATGTAACCTTAGTTGCAAAGGAGAAATTTCACATTGGCCATTTCTTTTTTTTGTAACATTGTAACTTTATTTGTCTGCAACATGGGCATTAAACAGGTTGATTGGTGCAAAAGTGTTTAGAAACCATTTTATTCAAACATGATAAAATAGGGTTCTGTGGCCTAGTGGTCTACATAGAGGTCATTGGACTCAGGGGGTCATAGGTTGGAGCCACATCAGCACTGGTTTCATGGGAGCGTCCTTTGGCAAGACACTTCAGAACTTAAGCCTAGTTCTGGTGAATCAGGAAAGCCCTAACATAACTTAAAGATTGTTGACAAGCTGTTTACCCAATGTAAACAGGTAAAGGTTTTAGTGTCACCCCTATTGAAAGAGCCAGCCAGTTTGGCTTATGAGACACTTTTCATTGATTATACCTTTCAACTTCTATCACTATGCAAAAAATCAAATAAAAACAAAAATAAAACAAATACATTTGATTATAGATAACCAATTATTATTCAAAGAATATTGATCTCTCTCTCTTTTCAGAAAACCTTTATAGGCCCCATACAGGGGTTAACACAGAAGGCGTTGGAGATTAGACCCTCGTCAAGTTAAACACAGAAACTCAAAAAAATGGCGACCCTGTCATTAAAGATCAGCTTCGTAGGGCTGAATCTTGTGAAGACTATGCAATTTGAACCGTCCATCCTGGCGTATGACGCTTGCCGTATGATTCGTGATCGAATATCGGAGGCCGGTATTCCACTTCCTGAAGGAAATCGTAAGTGATTTTTGTTTATAAACTGATGATAATTGGAGGACAGTGGTCCAGAATACTGTTTTAGTGAATTATTTACGAAAAATATTTGCGCAAGTCAAAACTGAGATACATGGATAGCATCTTACATTGGAGTACAGTTTTGTAATGTGATGGGTCATTGGAAGCGTCTTGGAGAGATGATTCCAACGATATGTTACTTTGTAATATTTCTAATCCCAATATTGAAGTTATGGGGAAGGTTGTTTTGAACTTACGCAAATTCTTAGCTAAAATGTTTAGTAAAACACGACCCAGGGGTAGAGCATTGGCTGCTTGACACTTAGGTTTGAATCCTGCAAGAAACAGGGTCGACTAAGTGACCTTTTGTTAGTCAATATTTGAACCCAAAGCAATCATGTTGTGGGGCCAACACACTTCCCAACGCTTAGTGACATGGTTTTAGGTTGGGCTATGATTGCTCTAGAATAGATTTGTTTGTTTGATTTCATTTGTAGTTTTAATTATACCATTGTTTTATATAAACTCGCTTAGACTTAACAGTTAGCTTATTTTGACTCAAAGAGAAACTACTTATCACAAGCCATTTCTCTTTTTGTCACAAAGAAATTGTTTCCCATATTATGAGGTAATGTGTTTCCAATACTTAATGCTAGATGGGTTGGGTTGATATCTGACTCCCTTCCTGAAAAGACACTCGACATGTTATCTCATATACCATTATACCTATTAAGAATCCTGGGTCCCCTTTCCCTCATACATTTTTTTGAAGTTGTTCAAACCGGATGGAACAGTAGATGTCAATTATAAAATAAATATTTTCTTTTTTATTATTTTGACCCATGATCATCAGAGTCCTACGTGGCCCTAAGTTAAAGCTAGCAGAAAAAAGATATGAAACCCAATTTAAAGACAAAAAGGCATTTGCTACAATTTCATTGACCGGGAAAAGGCTGATATATTTCTCTATTATCAAATTTGTTTGTCATTAGGTCTAAACCATAATTGTGCTGAAACCGCCTTCATGCTTATGCAAACAGGTTGAAATTGGCAGCTGGTCTTGTGTTATTTAACCTGTTTGCTACTTTGAGTATCTTTCTTCATTTAAATCAAATAGATATTTAACGTTTTGGAAAGCAGACAACACAAAAATCTATTTTAAGAAAATCACTCAGTATTCCAAGGGGCCACTTACTATGCTATCAGCATGTGGGTGCCATCCCCAATTTGATCCTTAATAGCTCAGTTTGAGGCTATGACTTCGTCAACATTCTTTGCTTGTTTCATGAGGCAATACCAAGAAACATGGATAGTTGCACTGACTGTTGTGATTTGACTGAATATCCCTGAAATGTACTATATACTCATTATACTTATTAATGCAGGAAAACAATATGGTGTTTACGAATAAATAAAGCAAGATCTGATTTAATACTGCTTATATCAAAACAGACATATCAAAATAGCTCTTGTTGGTGACAGTGGTGCAAAGGTAGAGAATCAGACTCTTGTACCGATTGTCTAGAATTTAATCCCCATTACCCAAGGAGAAAATCTATGGGACCAGCCCTCAATTAGGCCAAGTATTGATGTAGTATACAGGAAGCAGAATTCAAGAGTGAATCTAATAAGCTTTAAGCTTTCATTATAATGGACGTAAAATAAATAAGTTTAAAACTAGAATAGATTTTTGCTTCTGTAGCCAGTAAAGAGTTTCTAGAGTCAACTTTATACCCCATTGAAAGTGAAAAATATCTTGAGAAAGGTTAGGCTGTCAAATATCACATTCTTTGTGTTACTGACAAAGCATATATCAGAGGTTCAGTGTGTTATATAGTAAATCCCTCATGTTTGTAAAGGACCTACTACGGTCTTGTACTGAACCCTTGACTGAATGTGTAAGGTTATGTCAAAAATGACTTGAGATCAAGCCTACTTTTTATTAGTCATGTGGCTGTGGAAAAGGATGATTGTATGGTGTTTAACCCCGAATCAACACTTTTCAGTTATCATATATAATGGCTTTCCTGGCTCAGTCAGTACAAGGTTAGGGCTCTAAAGTGGCTTGCCAAAGGTCTCCCCCACGAAACCAAAGGTGTTGGTGGGGCCAAACCTGGGAAATGTGGTTCTAAGTCCGCCACATTAGCCACTTGGCCAGACAGGACCCCCTAAGAAACCACTATGATGTATGAAAAATTTGCTCAATATGTAAAAACCCCCATGAATTAAGTGATAATTCTTTGTTCATTATCTTCATCATCTGCTGTTGGTTTCAATTTGAACCTTTTTCAAAATTCCCACAGGATCCTACTTGGGGATTCACATTTAGTTTTAACGGTCACTCAGTTGAAAATGTTTGCATCAAGGAGAGAGTATAAAAAGACCATTTATGGGATTCATTTTTCACAGTTTTGTAAGCTTGTTTTATTATAACTGTACTTTCTACAGACCATTTAACAAATCCTTGACACAATGTTTGTCTGAGATGTTTTCACAATTAGGAGCTTATATAAGCTATGCACTAAAGTCTTGTTCATTTTTTGTCAGATGTAAGTATGATGTTTTGGTAAATCATTAGGAATAACAATTTCAAGGCAATTGTTGACGATTGACTGGTCAATCGTAGGCTGCTTCAATGGTAATGGAAGTGGTTTTTTTTTGTGATCATGGAAAAGTTAGACTTGACAACCTCGCTGTTTCCAAGTTCAGCACAAAACCATTAAAAGTCCATTACAAAAGTACGGCAATGTACCATATAGCCCAGCACTGAACCCTTGTTACACTGTTGTATGATGTTTGCCACACTCATAAAGGTTGAGAAGTGCTAACATGTGTTGAATCTGTCATCAGAAAGTTTATAAATAGAGAACCTAGGTGAACAGCATTCCAGCACCAATTTATTTACTCTTCATAATGGGATTTTCTACTGACATAGTAGTAAATAGAGAATAGAGAAAATGTTTCACGATGGTGGATTATGGGTATTTTACCTTAACCCTTTACCAAACGCCAAATTCTAGACTGTCCTGAATTGTAAGAATTTGCAGACGAAATTTCAAAATGTGATGAAATTGAAAAATAATCCTCTGATAGGGCAGAAAACATTGTGGGAAAAGAAGAAATTTCTTGTTAAGAGCAATTTCCCCTTATCCCACAAAGTTTTCCAAAGTCGTCTGCAACAAACTGGTCAAATCTCGTTTTTGTTTGGTAATGGGTTTAACTAGATGCATGACTGTATCATCCTCAAAGTCGTTTTCTAATGACGATCCATTAGTACTTCATTATAGTTTCACTTAAGCTTTGCCAAATGTAACGCCTCTTTGTTTCTGCCGCAACAATTCCCGGGAAATTTTGAAAAGACAATTGGAAAACTATGTAGTGGTTGAATGGTGTTTGTTTTCACCCTTCCTTCAGTGGGATTCCTTTTGCTATTGGTCCAAATTGCATACAAGTACAGAAGACAGCAGTTTAAACCCTTTCCCAAACAATCAATTTACCGTTATGAGCAATTTCTCCTTTTCCCACAATGTTTTCTAAAGTCGTCTGCAACAAAGTGGTCAAATGTCATTATTGTTTGAGAAAGGGTTAAATTAAAATGCAAAAAAAGATCCTTTTTTCCTATTTGACATCGGATAGGAGATATTGTATTAAAAGGAGAAACTTGCTCTCATTGATAAATTGTCCGTTTTTGTCACAAATGTTTAGGATTGTGCATGACTCGGTGGTTAAGGTGGCAGTCTTAGAACTTGGGGACCAGGGTACCGTTTTACTAAACAGTTTACGCTTAAGATTTGCGTAAGTCTAAAACAACAATTCCTCTTCTTTCAATATTGGGCGAAGCAATATTGCAAAGTAACACATCATTGAAATCGTCTCTCCGAGACGCTTCCAATGATGTGTCACATTGCTATATTGTGCTTTCATTGAAGATACTATCCATGTTTATCAATTATGACTTGCGCAAATATTTTCCGTAAATCGTTTAGTAAAACGGGACCCAGCAGTACCTTTGAGTTTAGTATGAGTATCCTTTGGCAAGACACTTTGAAGCCTTAGCCTGGCTATTACTGATGCATCCATGGAAGCTGTTACTTTACTGAAACACAACAATAAACCCCATATAAACAAACAGACAGAATTGTTTTGTATGGTACCTTTTGCTTCAAGTCGAGGGTTCAATGAACATGAAGCACTTACTATAGTCTTGCGTTGAACCCTCGAAATGCATTCCAAAGTAAATATATGAAGGAAACAATTAACCCTTATAGTGCTGGAACCAACTTCATGCTTATGCAAACAGGTTAGATCCAGTCCAGCCGGCTGGCCGGTGATCTAACCTGTTTGTACTCTGAGTATCTTTCCTCAACAAAATTAAGCAGATATTAAAGGTTTTAAAAGGCAGACGACACAAAAATCTATTTTTTGAAGATTTCCAAGCGTTCTAAGGGTTAAGGCAAGGAAAGGCTGTATGCCCCCACCGAAGGCATGGGGGCTTTTGGGTTCAAATGACACATCCATTTGCATTCCCAACTATGTTTGATGGACGACTGATATTAAGGGGGGGGGGGTCCTTTTGCATTTAACATTGACATTTGATCATGTTGGGTCGTTACTGAAGAACTCTGGAATGTTAAGTCGGGAACAAATTCTGTGGCTCTTGCTTCTGATATGCTATAATTCATTACACAGTGATATGTCTTGGACAATCAATTTCACCTAAACCCATTACCATACAATAACAACCTTTGACCATTTTGTTGCAGATGACTCTGGAAAACAATTTGGGAAAAGGAGAAGTTTCTCCTTACTAGTAATTTCTCCTTTCCCCACAATGTTTCCTGCCCCATCGGTAGATTATTTTAGATTTGGGACTGTAGAAAATTTGGCGTTTGGTAAAGGGTTAAGTTGATATGGTTTCTCAAGTCTGTTACTGCAGATGCCTCAAAGTCCTGTTTTATGGAGTAACCATTAAGGTAGAATACCCATAATCTGCCATTTTGAAAATCTTTCTTTCGTCGGGTTACTTTGGTCGTTCTCGGAATACATTGGTCAGTGCCGGAACTATTCACTTTACACGAAGATGTCCAGACATGAGCAATGTATATCAAGAATGACCAAATAATCTGTTTATATAATTAGTTTCAAAATGGCAGATTAAGGGTATTCTATCTTAAAAAGGCTAATTCCAAATTTAGGACAATCACAATGAAATCACTTTGACATGCAAGGAATAAAGGGGTAATAGTGGATATGAAATGACTGAATCATGGAATTTCTGAGCCTAAAAGACCTTAATAAGAGATCCAATTTCAGATTTGGGGGTCCTGGGACCAATTTGTATTATATTCAAGAGATGTAGAAAGATTTCAAACATGCATTCAAAACTGAAAAGGGGGGGGGGGTAAAAGGGATAAAAGATAGCCATTAGACATTGTCTTTCATGGATTTCCCATATCTCTGACCCTTATAGTGCTGGAACTGATCGACATGCTTATGCAAACAGGTTGGATCCTGCCAGCCTCTAAGTAAATTTTTCAATTTATTTTCGTATTAATTGATGTTCCCTCTTACCCAATAGAGATGTTGTTTTTTTCTGTACATCAGATGATATTTCATTATTATATTATATCCCACTGAAATTAATCTGACATAGATACATTAATGAAAATTAGTGAAAACATGTAGATGCAATGTCCTACCCCAAATAAACCAATTAACTCTTTTGAGGGAATGGCATTAACCCTTTACCTAACACCAAATTTTGACTGTCCCAAATTGAAAGTTTGCAGATGACATTTCAAAATGTGATGAAATTATTTAAAAAAATCTTCTGATAATACAGAAAACTTTGTGAGAAAAGGAGCAATTGCTCGTTCAGAGCAATTTCTCCTTTTCCCACAATGTTTTCCAGAGTCGTCTGCAACAAACTGGTTAAAGGTCGTTATTGTTTGGTAATGGGTTAAACAACATGTAGAACCTGGGATAGATATCCCAAAGTTTGCCTCTAAATATTTAACCCTCACTCACTCAGTGTTTCCATGGGGCCCCCAATTACCATATTGTTCTGCATAACTTCATCGTTTCCCAGTGAAATTATCCCTGGCCACCAAATATCAATTGCAACATGAAATGTCAGCCTTTATACAGAACCAATTATGGCCATTAGGAAAGGAATAAACTGGAGGAAAGTCAGATTTGGGTTGCCCCATACAGTATGAATATTTTATGCCGTTAACTCCATGGCATTAAGCTCATTTTCCCCCTCTGGGATTACAAGACTGCTCCAGTTTGAAAGCATCAGGCGATGACAATTATTAAGTTTGATATAAACTGTGGAAGAAAGTCAGATTTGGGTTGTCCCATACTGTATGAATATTTTATGCCATTGACTTATGAGATCACACAATTTGGGATTTGTCTTAAAAAAATTAGAAGTTAGCTAAGGGAATAACTCATTGTTCTAGAGCCATGGCTCAAATGACTAGCTATGATAGAGTATCTATCCATTGTCTCCGTAGAATGATTGAGTATTCATTGTTTCCGTAGAATAACTCTCTTTTAATGTAGATTTTGACTAAATGAGTACAAACAATTAAGGGTTTGTCTGAAATATTTTGTAGCTAGAGGAATAACTCTAGAGCCATGGCCCAAAAGACCAGCATTATGATGGTGTAATCATTGTTTCCGTAGAATAAATATCTATCCATGTAGATACAGACTCATGAGTACAAACAATATAGGGTTTGCTAAAGAAATTAAGGAGTTAGCTAGAGGAATAACTCTAGAGCCATGGCCTGAAAGACCAGGATTATGATGGTGTAATCATTGTTTCCGTAGAATTGCTATCCATGTAGATATTGAACTGTATCTGTAGAGTGTTATGATTGATTTTGGAATCAAGCCAGTCTAATGGCCCACTCTCGGAATCAAGCCAGTCTTATGGCCCGCTCTCGGAATCAAGCCAGTCTAATGGCCCTCTCTCGGAATCAAGCCAGTCTAATGGCCCGCTCTCGGAATCAAGCCAGTCTAATGGCCCGCTCTCGGAATCAAGCCAGTCTAATGGCCCGCTCTCGGAATCAAGCCAGTCTAATGGCCCACTCTCGGAATCAAGCCAGTCTAATGGCCCGCTCTCGGAATCAAGCCAGTCTAATGGCCCGCTCTCGGAATCAAGCCAGTCTAATGGCCCGCTCTCGGAATCAAGCCAGTCTAATGGCCCGCTCTCGGAATCAAGCCAGTCTAATGGCCCGCTCTCGGAATCAAGCCAGTCTAATGACCCACTCTCGGAATCAAGCCAGTCTAATGGCCCGCTCTCGGAATCAAGCCAGTCTAATGGCCCGCTCTCGGAATCAAGCCAGTTTAATGGCCCGCTCTCGGAATCAAGCCAGTCTAATGACCCGCTCTCGGAATCAAGCCAGTCTAATGGCCCGCTCTCGGAATCAAGCCAGTCTAATGGCCCGCTCTCGGAATCAAGCCAGTCTAATGGCCCGCTCTCGGAATCAAGCCAGTCTAATGGCCCGCTCTCTGAATCAAGCCAGTCTAATGGCCCGCTCTCGGAATCAAGCCAGTCTAATGGCCCGCTATTTCTCTCCCTCTCTCCAATGCTGACAAGACTTCAGGAATTCAGGAGAAAATCGAGATGAAATGATAAAAATCCTTCAATGAATAAATGAATGTTGATACAAACTTGATGATAGTTTTTAGGGTTCAATGCAAGACAATAATTAGTGCTTCACATTTGTCTTGCACTGAACCCTCGCAGTGAGTGTTGCAAAAATATTGAATGTAAGTTGATTTTGTTTATACTAAGAGCAATGCATTATGGATACCTATTCGAATCAGAATTGATTTGTCTGTTTTATTTTCTTACGAACAATGTCCATAACAAAGCATAGCTAGAAAAATCCACTTTGGATTTATAGTCCCCTGTGGGGATTCGATCCCGGGTCCCGGGATGTTCGGTTGAAGGTCCAAGACCATAACCACTGCACTAAAGAGAAGGTTCGGTAATGCAGAGGTTACATATTGTCCTGATTGATTGTTGCTATGTTGTAGAGAGGGAGGCGGTTACGTAACAATTAACATAGTGTTTAATGTTTTGCCAGCAACTTTTTAGTAATGTTACATTTTACCAAGATTCACCTGTAATGTGCTAGGGCTCCAAAACATTTTGCTAAAGAACACCCACACGAGACTGACTACTGGAGGGGCTCTAACCCGGGACCCCACATGACCATGACCCGACCTTGATCACTTAGCTACACAGGACCTCAGAAATGGTGACATATGCAAGGCTTTTTCACGCTTTTTCCCAAAAATTTAGTCATGCTAGCTTTTGGGTTTCTGCATTTCTTTGACATAACATCCCAAATTCAACAGGCAGTGACCTCTTTCCAATTCAAGGAAAAGGGAAAAAAAGCCCCAACATGTGTTATCTTATAAAAAGTTTTCAACACAGTTCTAAGGGCTTTAATCGATCTTAGCATTTATATAAGTGGATGTTGAATTACTGACAAACAACACCAGTTATATAAATGCTAAGATTGATAAAAGCCCTTAGAATTAAATGATATAGGGAATGAAAATGAATTACAACAGAAAAACAATCTGTATGTCTTGTTGGCCCCGAAAAGCAATTCCCGTTCTCTAACAATTCCCAAAACATAAACCATCCATAGAGACAACCTTCGAAGACAGACCGCTGGCCCAACAATCAATATAGAGCTAGATCTAGTATGAGCTTGTGCAAAAATTGAATCTGACAGTAATATTTCAAATTGTTGTCGTAAACCAGTATTACAGTAGGGGGTAATTGGGTGATTCGCTTAACCGGGCTTTCTACTGGCATGGTATCTTTATTTATTTGTTTAGGGCTCTGTGGTCTAGTGGTTAGAGTATGTAAGGGGTTGTATCATGAAGGTTTGTGCCATAGATTTTCATATAAATATCAGTGATTTTGGGACTAAGGTGGCTTTGTTTTGCTCTATATTGTTATAACTGTTGCCTCATGGGAAATCGTAAAATGTCCAGATGTTCGAAAAATAGGCTATTGTCCAGTCTCTGTTCACAGAAATAATGAATATAGTAATTGTGGTAAAAGGAGCAGCTGACTTCCTCGAGCTGTTGCCCAAAGAAATTTTCAAATGAATCCTCAATCATCTTGCTTTAAATGCACCTTAGTCCTTCAGTTCTATCAGCGCTTTGATTTTATAATCAAATCAATGGGCTTTTTGTTACAAAAACTTAAAAATCAATAAGTTTTTCGATAGAAAATGATTAAAATGAATGAAAGTAATGCGTTTTTGGGGAAATTCTATGAGATATTTTGGGCCAAAAATTATCACTGAACTATAGATATAAAGAGGAAAAGAGTATCTCAAATTGGCATTATCATGAGTCCTGGGAAGTCTTTACAGCACTTTTATACACATGTCTATTTTTCATTCACAAAGACAAAGTCCCCTTTTAGATTTGTTGGTAATAAACAGTTGTGTACACAAAGCCATAGTTGTGCATCTTTGTGAGAAAGGCTACAGACCGTAACTCGTTACCAAACAATAATGACATTTTACCACTTTGTTGTAGACTACTCTGGAAAACACTGTAGGAAAAGGAAAAATTGCTCGTGACGAGCAATTACTCCTTTTACCTCAATGTTTTCTGCCCTATCAGATGATTGTTTTTCAATTTCGTTAGATTTTTCCATCACAATTTGAAATGTCATCTGCTAAATCTTTCAATTTGGGACTGTCCAAAATATGGCGTGCAAACTCTTTCAATTTGGGACAGTCGAAAGTTTGACGTTTGGTAAAGTGTTAATGAGGTCAACTTGACATTTTTGGGGCCTTGTGCGTTATACTTTCACATTTCAAGGGTCCAATGCAAGAAACATAGTAAGTGCTTCACAAACATGAAGCACTTGCTATAGTAGTATCATATTATATATAGAGGGTTCAATGCAAGAAACATAATAAGTGCTTTACTAACATGAAGCACTTACTATAGTAGTATCATATGATATATAGAGGGTTCAATGCAAGAAACATAATAAGTGCTTTACTAACATGAAGCACTTACTATAGTAGTATCATATTATATATAGAGGGTTCAATGCAAGAAACATAATAAGTGCTTTACTAACATGAATCACTTACTATAGTAGTATCATATGATAGATAGAGGGTTCAATGCAAGAAACATAATAAGTGCTTTACTAACATGAAGCACTTACTATAGTAGTATCATATTATATATAGAGGGTTCAATGCAAGAAACATAATAAGTGCTTTACAAACATGAAGCACTTACTATAGTAGTATCATATGATATATAGAGGGTTCAATGCAAGAAACATAATAAGTGTTTTACTAACATGAAGCACTTACTATAGTAGTATCATATTATATATAGAGGGTTCAATGAAAGAAACATAATAAGTGCTGTACTAACATGAAGCACTTACTATAGTAGTATCATATTATATATAGAGGGTTCAATGCAAGAAACATAATAAGTGCTTTACTAACATGAAGCACTTACTATAGTAGTATCATATTATATATAGAGGGTTCAATGCAAGAAACATAATAAGTGCTTTACTAACATGAAGCACTTACTATAGTAGTATCATATTATATATAGAGGGTTCAATGAAAGAAACATAATAAGTGTTTTACTAACATGAAGCACTTACTATAGTAGTATCATATGATATATAGAGGGTCCACTGCAAGAAACATAATAAGTGCTTTACTAACATGAATCACTTACTATAGTAGTATCATATGATATATAGAGGGTTCAATGCAAGAAACATAATAAGTGCTTTACTAACATGAATCACTTACTATAGTAGTATCATATGATATATAGAGGGTTCAATGCAAGAAACATAATAAGTGCTTTACTAACATGAAGCACTTACTATAGTAGTATCATATGATAGATAGAGAGTTCAATGCAAGAAACATAATAAGTGCTTTACTAACATGAAGCACTTACTATAGTAGTATCATATTATATATAGAGGGTTCAATGAAAGAAACATAATAAGTGTTTTACTAACATGAAGCACTTACTATAGTAGTATCATATGATATATAGAGGGTCCACTGCAAGAAACATAATAAGTGCTTTACTAACATGAATCACTTACTATAGTAGTATCATATGATATATAGAGGGTTCAATGCAAGAAACATAATAAGTGCTTTACTAACATGAATCACTTACTATAGTAGTATCATATGATATATAGAGGGTTCAATGCAAGAAACATAATAAGTGCTTTACTAACATGAAGCACTTACTATAGTAGTATCATATGATAGATAGAGAGTTCAATGCAAGAAACATAATAAGTGCTTTACAAACATGAAGCACTTACTATAGTAGTATCATATTATATATAGAGGGTTCAATGCAAGAAACATAATGAGTGATTTACTAACATGAAGCACTTACTATAGTAGTATCATATGATATATAGAGGGTCCAATGCAAGAAACATAATAAGTGCTTTACTAACATGAAGCACTTACTATAGTAGTATCATATTATATATAGAGGGTTCAATGCAAGAAACATGATAAGTGCTTTACTAACATGAAGCACTTACTATAGTAGTATCATATTATATATAGAGGGTTCAATGCAAGAAACATGATAAGTGCTTTACTAACATGAAGCACTTACTATAATATTGCATTGATCCCTCCATATGCATTCTCATTCTCACAATTCGGGAAAATGAAAATTACCTCATTTTGTCCTCTTGCATAGAATTCCTGACAATGTCACCACAGTTATGAACCATTAAGTGTTCTGTAGGTAATAAAGATATAGAAATGTCTGTTGTTTGAATAGACACAGTCCTCAACTCATTTGCATTCAAGACAATTCCACAGTTGAATTGCAGACAACAGATTGGGTGTATCAATACTATAGAGGTTTGGGGTAGACCTGGCAGAGACAGATTTCTAAGAAACAATGGAATTACTAATTGGATGGATTTAACCCTTTACCAAAACGCCAAATTTTGGAGTTTCTCAAATTGAAAGGGTTTGCAGACGACATTTCAAATTGTGATGGGATTGGAAAGTTATCTTCTGATAGGATAGAAAGCCTTGTGGGAAAAGGAGAAATTGCTTGTACAGATGAAATTTCTCCTTTGCCCACGATTTTTTCCAGAGTTGTCGTCAACAAAGTGGTCATATGTTGCTTTTTTTGGAAATGGGTTAACCCATTCCACTCATGTGGAATTTTGTGAAAGGTCCAAATTGAAAGCAAAAGCAGAAGACAGGCAATAAATCAAAGTTTGATGCCAAACTGTTGTAAGTACTTCATAAAGATGAAGCACTTAAAATAGTCTTGCACTGAAGCCTTTGTATAAATATTACGCTGATTTCAAGGGTTTAAAGCAAGGCTATCCCTTTGTATAAATATTACGCTGATTTCAAGGGTTTAAAGCAAGCCTTAAAGTTTGTATAAATATTATGCTGATTTCAAGGGTTTAAAGCAAGCCTTAAAGTTTGTATAAATATTATGCTGATTTCAAGGGTTTAAAGCAAGCCTTTGTATAAATATTACGCTGATTTCAAGGGTTTAAAGCAAGCCTTTGTATAAATATTATGCTGATTTCAAACATTTATGGCTTACAACAGTCTTGCACTTAAGCCTTGGTATAAAGTAGGAAATACAGTCTAATTTGTGTTAAGCAACCACCCTTTTAAGCAGCCAACCTGCCTTAAACAACCACTACAGAAAGTCCCATTGTTAGATTTATAGTGTAAATCAATTTGTGTTAAGCAGCCAACCTCTCTTAAACAGCCAATTTACTCTGTCTCATAGGCTGGCCTCTTAAAACAAGTTTGACTGTATAATCAAATCCTTTACCGCATTTGGTTAAAAGACATTGTTATAATAAAGAAACTGCCATTCTGAGCGATTTCTTCTTTTGTCACAATTGTTTTTTTGGTCATTTGCTTCATGAAGGTTAGGAGTATAACAAATTATAGGGTTTATTCTTCACTCCTATACATATGTCGTAAATGTTTCCCGCCTTGAGGGCAACCCATTACGAGAAGTGGTCACCAAGCTGATTAAGGCATGGCTTACATAGGATTTCAGCCTTACAAAAGTTGTGAATGTGTTAGTTACATAGAAAATACAATGATTTAGTATACACACCTCTCGATGGATAGTCACAGTGGGATTAAGGCTTGTTGGCAAGATAAAAGTATGTCACATGAAGGGTGGCAAGCGTCAAGGCATGTTTTACTTGATGTGATAAGCGATTAAGGCGTTGGAAAACCCCTGTAAGGTTATGTGTATGGTTCGACCATGCTTGATAGGAGCCTATAGGCAATTAAGTCAGGGGTCTGCTGCCATCTTAGCAGTGTTAATTTTAGAAATGAAAGTTATCATGTCCTTTTGGATACACATCTTTTGGAACTATGTGTCCAAGGGTAAAACTATGTGTCAGAGTACCAATGATCCAAGCTATAAGATCATGTCAAATAGTATAACACTTGTTATTAATGATAATCTTGGCTTAAATGTCTCAAAACAACGCAGATTTGATAGAAAGAAGGCATGAGACAACATGCTTTATGATGTTTACTGCATTGTAAACATTACTTGTGAGAATGCTTCCGGATGGACACATATCTTTTGAAATGATGTGTCCCCAGCAATTTTTATGTGTATATGATGCGGGACGCAGAGGTAAAATTATCACTGTCTTAGATAAGCTTTGCATTGCAATTTAAATTAAAGAATTGTTCACACTATGTAAAGACCCAACAAAAGAAATAAGAGTAACTGGCTTCCTACTACCGTAGTTTTATTTCTTCCTTGCCTTGTACTGGAAGATTTTCCAGGAAACATGAATATATTTTTACTATAGTTACTTGAATATTATATACATTTTATACAATGATACAATACTGCTGGCATAGTGCCTCTGAATTAATTTTCCAGAATGCTTGGTTTACAAATATGATCACACCAGACTGCTTATGGGCCTGCCTATAAGTCACTTTGAACTTTAATTAAGCTAACAGAGAAAGGAAAAGGAAGAAATATGAAAGATCAACTCAAATGGTATAGAGAACCACATCAAAAATAGAGCAAATTATTTTACAATGCTTTACAAGTCAAACTGGTTACATTGGTGCTCAAATCATGTTAGTGAAGCACTTACTATAGTCTTGCATTGAACCCTTGTACTGCCTTTGTTGACTCAAGATGCATAAGTCATCTTCCAGGGTAATATTACTAAAATACTGTTGACACAGCAATAATGCATTTCTTGTCGTCTACTTCAAATCCAGACTGGAACATGGCCAACGACTTTCCCTAGTTTGTTATAAAGTGTTCAATGCAAGACTACAGTAGAAACATCACAGACATGAAGTGTTTACTTTAGTCTTCCATTGAGCCCTTGGTGATAATAATATACGACATGTTTGATTCGATCTGAGGCTGTAAAGCGGTTTTCCCCATCAGTTTGGCGATACAATGCAGTTTATATTTCCTTTTGACAAGATGGGGAACCTTGATATAGTATGGCTGGGATATTGCTGTTGAATCAATATTCGGGAAAAAGCTTTATGGTTGTCAGGCTAGTCAAGATGCGAGATGCTTATTGCTATGCTTTTCCTATGCATTTAGGGTCCTGCTTGGACCAGTGGTTAAGTTGGCTGACATAGAACTTGAGCAGTCATGGGTTCAAGCTCACTGACTCCTCTGGCTTCGTGGGAGTGACCTTTGTCAAGTCACTTCAGAGCCCTAGTCTAGTACTGGCGAATTCAAACACAAATTCAAGCTATTGCATTAGCCTATAACTGTTGGATCCAGGAAAGCTGTTACATTATTGAAAAATTGTTGATATGGCGTTACACATTTTATAAACAAATCCCTACTCTGCATTTCTACTCTGAATCCTATATTTTAGGTTCTCAATGAGACAATTGTAAAGAGTAGACACTATATAGGATTTAATAAAGAAGTAAAACAAAAGCTAGGAAACTAAAACGATGATATAGATGGTTCATCACAATGCTCTAGTAAGTCCTGTCATATTTTGTAAAGGACATAACTATAGCACTGTATATTGAACCCTGGATATTTGGTTGAAACCAAAACCTGTACTGATACCCTGTTGTAGCCTTTGATTGCTGTAAGCTCTGGGTTTATATGCGTAATCCTGTCCTGTCTAATGGCTAATGAATATTCATAAACTTTTTAACATCCCCCCTCAAGTTAATGAATATTTATCATTTCAAACATTCGTTTTCCATCTTTTTCTTCATTAGCATATTGTGCCATGTCAGCGTATTTGTGTATTTGTGTGTTTTTTTGTGTTTTGCGTATTTAGCAGTATTCTATGTACATTGTATCATGAAAGTTAGACTCCTGGGTAGTGTTTTACTAAACAACTTACGGAAAATATTTGCGTAAGTTAAAACTGATAAACACAGATAGTATCTTCAATAAAAGTACAATATTGCAATCTTACATGTCATTGGAAGCGTCTCGGAGAGACGATTTCAATGATGTGTTACTTTGCAATATTGCTTCGCCCAATATTGAAATAAGAGGAATTTTTGTTTTAGGCTTACACAAATCTTAAGCTTAAACTTTTTAGTAAGACAGTACCCTGGTTGACTTACAGAAAACAGAAAGGTCAACCTATCTTAACCCTTTCCCAAACAATAACGAAATTTGACCAGTTTATCACATGGCCCCTCTCCGCGTGGGTTCAAATCCTGAGAGGGATATGAATTTTCATGAGAGGCAGTCTCCCAACTGACTTACGGAATGCCGATGGTTCTACCCGCCTTGACCAGCCCTTATAGGCAGTTGAGGATGGGGTCTTCCTCCATCATTAAGAGTTGGGCATTGCTACATAACTGAAATAATGTTGATGTGATGTAAAACTCATGTAAAAAAAAAAAAATTGACCAGTTTGTTGCAGACGACTCTGGAAAACCTGACATGATTATTCAATTTCTAAGATTTGAAACCTCTCTTCAAAATACTTCGTTTAGCAAACATATATTGACAAGCCTTTTTTGGAATCCAAATAGACATGATTATTTTGTTTCTAGCAGTTTAGGATGCATGTGTTTATAGAATAGGATTTAACCCTTTACCAAATGCAGAATTTTCAACCATCCCAAATTGAAAGAGTTTGCAAACAACATTTCAATATGTGATGAAATAACCTTTTGATAGGGCAGACATCATTGTGAAAAAAGGAGAAATTGCTCGTTAAGAGCAATTTCTTTACCCACAATGTTTTCCAGAGTTGTCTGCAACAAACTGGTCATATGTCGTTATTGTTTGGTAATGGGCTAATTACTGCATGCAAATGATTTCAAACATCTCTTATAACAGTAGAACTTCTTTATGTGCTATGTCGAGAGGTCCCTTTAACTTTGAATTAACCCGTAAAGTGCTCTAGCTGACTTCGTGCTTATGCAAACAGGTTAGATCCAGGCAAGCTACCAAGTCAATTGGCAACCAGCCTGAGATCTAACCTGTTTGCTACTCTGAGTATCTTTCCTCATTAAAATTAAGCAGATATTTAAGGTTTCGGAAAGCAGACGACACAAAAAGCTATTTTCAGAAAATTACCCAGTTTTCTAAGGGTTAAAGTAGTTCTACTGTCTGTCTTTCTTTTTATTTACATTAAGCTAAAATGAAGGGAAGAAGATGTGTTTGGAGTCTTTTTTACATGAGAACCCAGAAAGAAAATTTTATCTAATAAGTTTCGAAACACTTTATGTGAAAGAGACTCTATATTGGTACTATTTTTATAAGCATAAAAACTTGATGTTGGCGAGGGAGTGCAGTGGGTATCGAGGGAATCTTATAAATATTCAACGGGGATTCTTTTTACCCTCTTGGAATGGAGTTTTTTCGTTGATGTATTTCCGGACCGGATCATGTAACAAGAGAAAAACAATAGCCAATTAAATACTTTCCACTTGACTTAAGAGAGGCAGGGAAAGCTGGAAAGATGGTCTGAAAAGCTCGGACCCTTTGTCCCTCATTGTATAATTTGACTGTTCAAAATCAAGAGTAACAGCAGATAGCAGTAATTATGGTGTTCGGCAAATAAAGGGCTCTGTGCAATACTATAGTAAGTGCTTTATAAACATGAAGCACTTATTATAGTCTTGCACTGAAGCCTGGACATAAACATGAAGCACTTATTATAGTATTGCACTGAACCCTCGAAATTATATTGTCTTGGATTTTTTTGTAACAAATAAAAATACTGCATGTATTTGGGAATGTGTTTTATCTTGCATACAAATTTGTGTTATTGTTAAAATAAAAACACCTTTTGTCAATAGATATAAATGCTCATACTGCAACAAGTGTATTGATTTGAGTATATATGCTGGCTGGCTTAGAACTTTGGGGTGTCGGGTTTGAGCGTCAACCGTACCTTGGGTTTGTAGGATTGTCCTTTTAATAACAAGACAGCTCAAAGCCCTGGCCTGGTTGTGAATCCAGGCAGGGATTCATAGCTGAAAAATTGTTGACACTATGATAAACCCAATATAAATTGAGGGAAATTGTCAAGGGTTTAATATATATTTACATTGCTTTGAAGATGAAGTACATATATAATATCTTAAAAATTGGACATTGCTCTTAGGAAGTGGTGTTAATTGAGTGTTCAATATAAGATTGTTACTGATATGTTTTTTCTCTCATTTCAGCAAACCATTTTGGTCTGTTCCTGGCTGACGATGATAAGAGGACTGGTGTGTGGCTCGAGTCTGGCAGACCTCTGGAATATTACCTTCTTAGAGATGGGGTGAGTTTAGTAACACTCTAGTGTTTTCTCTATAAATGATCAAACTAAAGTTATCCATTTCAGTGCAGGACTGTAGTGAGTGCTTCACATTTATGAAAGACTTACTATAGTCTTGAACTGAAACCTAGGTTAACAAGTTATGAATAAACATGAATCATCTATATTTTCAATTATTTGACTATATTCTTATTTTTGATCCCTTGAAAAGACTCTCGTTTAGACATGTTTTTTTATTTTGGCAAGCATTCACAGTTTAAACACTTTTTGAATTACAACCAAAAAGATCATTTGAATTATAAATGAATAAAAGAAAAGAACAGTAAAAAGTTAATGAGTAATTTTGAATTAACTCTGCTTCTATCAGTGCTTCAGCTGTATTGATGTTGCTTTAAAAAGAACGGAAAACTATGTAAACAATTAGATTAGCCATTTAGATATGAAATCATACCACAATTAAATCCACAAAAAAAAACTGCTGAATCAACATATCTCCGTGGCTGAGTAGTTAAAGTGGTACACTTACTGGGGGGGTCCCAGGTTCGAGCCTAACCGACACCTATGGTTTCATGGGAGCGGCCTTTGGCAAGTCACTTCAGAGCTCTTGCCTAGTACTTGTGGGTCCAGGAAAGCCAAAGGAGTCACAGGTTTAGGTCATTATACTGTACTAAAAACAGTAAATGGTAAATATTATGTAAATCTCTTTATACATGTATATGTTTTTCCAGGATTTGTTGAAACACAAGACCAAGTTTCGAATCCTACAAGTGCTCACGCTTGATTGAACTGTAGTTCAACTTTTTATATGAAATGCCACAATCAAATGAACAATAAAAAAACAAAATGCTGAATTAATAAATCTCTGTTTATACATTTCTTTTTTCCAAGATTTGTTGAAATACACGACCAAGTTTCGAATCCTACAAGTGTGCACGCTTGATGGAACTGTAGTTCAACTTTTTATATGAAATACCACAATCAAATGAACAATAAAAAAACAAAATGCTGAATTAATAAATCTCTGTTTATACATTTCTTTTTTCCAAGATTTGTTGAAATACAAGACCAAGTTTCGAATCCTACAAGTGCGCACGCTTGATTGAACTGTAGTTCAACTTTTTATATGAAATACCACAATCAAATCAACAAAAAACCAAAATATGCTGAATTAATAAATCTCTGTTTATACATTTTTATTGCAGGATTTGTTGGAGTACAAGTCGAAGTTTCGAATTCTACAAGTGCGCACCCTTGATGGTACTGTGCGTAAAATGCAGGTGGACGATTCTCACACCGTGGGACAACATCTGATGACCATTACTTCCAGAATAGGTACACTTTCTTTGTTTATCAACACAGTATCACTTAACACCACATTTTTGCGTTTTGAAGCAGTCAATAGATTAAAAAAGCATGGTGGCTAAAGGAGAAATTGCTTGTCACAAGCAATTTCTCCTTTTGCCACAATGCTTTTTCAATTTATTTTCATATCACAGCAGCAGAACTGAAAAGGTTTTTCACATGGTGACAAAGCTTACCTCAACTCATGAAGTAAAGAAAAAAAGTCGTCTGCAGGTACTGCTGTTTGAACCATTTTAACTAGTTTCAACCAGTTATAATGTAGTGTTCAATGAATATAAAACACTCACACAATGGGACCGTCTCTGATGAACACTATATCCAGAGAATAGATAGGTTCTCTTTGTGGGTCAATGCTGGTTTCAACCATCTTTCAGTTTTATTGTAATGTTTTATGAATACAAAGCAAATTAAAAAAAAAAAACACATAAGACATTTAAACTGACATTTGATTGTGAAAGAACCTTTAATAAACCCCCTTTTTTATAACATGAAAATTCCCTGTAAAAACGCTGTATGAGAAACTGAAGTATTTTTGGTACTGCACAAAACCTTTCGAATGTTCAATATCATTGAGTTATAGTTATATCAAACTATAGATCTCCTTTTGTTACAATATCTTTTCCTCAATGATCACAAAGGAAATGCAGTTTTTCATATTTTAAGAATTTCATCTGTTACTGCTATTCATTTAGGCATCACTAATATAATCACTCGTTACCTATTAATTACAGGCATATCCAATCATGAGGAATACTCTCTGGTGCTGGAGTTACCAGACGACGAGAAAGAAAAGACACTGACGCTGAAAAGAGACAAATCAATCGCAAAAGATCAGAAAAAGCTGGAAGAGATGAGAAAGAAGCTCCATACTGAAGACGATAGTAAGTAGATGAACATAATTTCAAGATGATTTGACATTGTTATTAAAGTATTTTATGTGCAAGATATCAAAATTATTTGTTTAATCCTATTTTGTAGGTACTCATTAAAATCGTTTCGTCGAGTTTTAAAGAAGGACTTAGAAAATTGGCAAGGAAATTACGCCTAAAATTGAGCTGTGTTATGACAATAATGAATTCACTTTTATAGATCTACTGCAGAAGTCTTTAGAAAGAGCTTTGACAAAATGGCAAATCGCTCCTCATGAATGAAGAATCTATCATTTTGTTACATTGGTATCTATCCAATATCTAAAAGAAATTGTATTTTTGTTCATATCTTTTTGTGGTCTGCTGTTGCTTTAAATTTGAACCGCTTACAAATTCCCTTGTGTGAAATTGGCATATTATTTTTGTCCTCTGCTGTTGCATTGAATTTGGTTCAGACACAAATTCCCTAATATGGGGAATTTTATTATTATTATTTTTGTCATCTCGTTTGCTTTCAATTTGGACTGGTCACAAATTCCATTACATTGGAAATTGGCATATTATTTTTGTCATTTGCTTTAGCTTTATAATTGGGCAAGTCACAAATTTCCTGATAGGGTACCGGTAAAAAAGTCATTTTATTTTTCACAAAGCCGGGCCTCTCCATAGTTCATGCGTTATTTGATAGCTCTTTCGTCGGCACTTTGACATTTATTTCAAATGTATGATGGCAGATTTTATTCAGCGATGACTTTTCACCGTTTCTTTGTGGTGGTTTTCCGGAGCACAGTATGGTGATCAAATACATTATGTATAACCAGTAATGCATATGCTCTCCCGGGAATTGCATCAATGGAACCTCGGCCCAATTATGAAATATCCAATTTTGGGGTTTCCTTTTATGCTCCCCAACCCTTTCTATATCATGGCAGGCTTTTAGTCTTTGATGCCCAAATCAGGGTTAGTAAAATCTGATGTTGATTGACTTGTCCATAAATGCCCAATCTTTTCCTGTACTTGTCTATATAATGGTTTAATAGTATATTTCAGTAAAATTCACTTGTCTGTTGAGGCTTTTGGACAAGCTTGGCAATACGGACAATTGATTTTGCCATCGATTTATTGCAACAGGCAGTCAACCTTTCTCCTAATATAGAAGACTGTAACCCTTTTGTTGAAGACAGTGGTAGGGGCGAAGCCCCTTCCTTTTGCCATGAAGGTTGTTGGGTTTTATTCTAAGTAGCGCAACCCACTTTGTGGTCGTTTATTTATCTTTGTTTGGCAAAAGCACTTGTTGTCTATCCAGAAAGAAGAATTACTTTTATTATGTTCAAACGATTATATGTTAG
This sequence comes from Cerastoderma edule, assembly GCA_947846245.1. Taxonomy (NCBI): domain Eukaryota; kingdom Metazoa; phylum Mollusca; class Bivalvia; order Cardiida; family Cardiidae; genus Cerastoderma; species Cerastoderma edule. Next base: position 11,734,997 of record OX401421.1, on the reverse strand, counting down.
GAAGGAAATTTAAAGTACATATTTCATGTACCAATTTATGCATTTCCCAAATAGAAGTTTAAAGGTCAATATGCTATAGGGGGTAAGGTCATAGTTTGCTCCAAATGATCTTTGTATGGTTTAAACTCATTCCACCTGGTATTTCTAGAATCACCCATTTCTCTGTGTTGGATTCTCTAACTAGACCAATTTGAAAGTATTACAGGCTTCAATTGTTAAAGTATTTACACAATACCAACGAATGCGTCATTTTTGTGTCTTGCAGCAGACAACTTTCAAAAAGCATCATGGTGACAAGCAATTTCTCCTTTTGCCACAATACTTTTTCAATCTATTCACATATCACAACAGGAGAACTCAAAGGTTTTTCACATGTTTACAAAGCTTTTCTAAAGTCGTCAGCTTCAAGTAAAATAAATGTCGTCTGCAGGTGGTAAAGAGGTAACCCATTACCAAACAATAATGACAATTTGACGAGTGTGTGGAATACAACTTTGGAAAACATTGTGGGAAAAGGAGAAATTGCTCGTATTGAGCACTTTCTCCTTTTCCCGCAATGTTTTCTGCTCTATCAGAAGATTACTTTTCAATTTCATCACATTTCGAAATGTGGTCTGCAATCTCTTTGAATTTGGAACAGTAAAAAATTTGGCTATTGGTAAAGGGTTAAGAAAGTGCAAACAAATGCAAATGTCATTGATTGATAGAGCATTCATAAAGTAAAGGGATAAATGTGCTATAAATGCCATTTCGATCAAGGACTGCCAGCCAATTTCCTCATAACTGTTGGTTGGGCCCCATTTTTATGCTGATTCAATGGTTTCCCATTATATATAACCTTTAACAGTCCAAAAGAGAGGCATTATACAGTCATACAGTCATACATGTATCCCCCCTAGTGCTCTTCTGTGACTGGTCCATTTTGAAGCTTTGCACTAAAGGCAAATATGAAGTATAAAAAAAAAATGGATATATTATTTGTCTTATTATCATGGTGAAACAAGCTTTAAAATACAAAATTGAAATCTATAGATAAAGATTAAATGTTGTATAAAAACTTTGAACAATCCATTAAGATTAGATGTTGGATTAGAACTTTGAACAACTCAATAACAGGTGTATATCTTTATATGTTTAGTGTATTATGGGCCAATGCCTTTATCTGCAAAGTTTTCAATAAACTTTTCTATTCTATTTAATTCTATTTAATTCTATTTCGGTAATGTGGTTTTTGATGATAGGAAAAAAATGTTTGAAATGCTTGTTTTTGTGTCTGGTCCTACTTTGAAAGCAGCATTGTGAAACATTACATACACAAAGTATGGAACATCATATAATTTTGTGTAGAAACTATTATGGTAGAAGAAAATAGCTATTCATGCTTGTTTTTTAACTGGTCCTTCACAAGCTTTTCTTCTTTTTTTTTGTAACAATTACTTTTATCTTGTCAGTGTTTCAATTCTTAATTCTTACCTTAAAATACTCGGAGTAAGGAATGTGTATATTACTAATTTTTTGTTTGCCAGATTTCTTCATTATGTATTGATATGACCGTTCCATATGACTTAATTCTAAGCTCATTCATATTGGTGTTTGTTCTGTGAAGTACAAAGAAAAACCAGAAACATTACCACACAAGAAAATATGACATGGGGGAAAAAAGAAGAAAAAGTTATTTATGGTATTTGTAAGAACTATTATGATAAAAGGATAGACTCCTTATCAGGAGCAATGTTATGACTGAAGGATAAACTACTCATTTATAGCAATTTATCCACTTTTAAAACTCCCTAATGAGCAATTTATCCTTGCATTGAATTAGTTTCTGGAGTCTTCTACAGCAAAAGGGACAGAGTGTGGTTTTGTGGAATAACGAATTAACTTATGAAATATCCATGACAAATCTCCTATTTTTCATTCCAGTTAATTGGCTGGATCATGCTAAAACACTGCGAGAACAAGGTATCCAGGGTGACGATACGCTGTTATTGCGACGAAAGTTTTTCTTCTCTGATCAGAATGTAGATGCTAGGGATCCCATGCAGCTGAATCTACTGTTTGTGCAGGTAAGAATTGGCAGGGACTTTTTATGCCATCCAGGGTCCTGCGTGGCCGAGTGGCTAAGGTGGCAGACTTAGAACTCTTGAGTTCCAGGTTAGAGCCATTCTGACACCTCTGGTTCCGTGTGAGTGACCTTTGGCATGTCACTTTAGAGCCCTAGCCTTGTACTGGTGGATCAAGGAGCGCCGTTACATTACTGAAACATTAATGAAATATTGTTGATATGGTGTTAAACACCATATCAACAAATAATACTGTCTAGATAATAAAGGTTTATTGAAATAAGGAAATCAAGTGTTCATACAAACCGTATGTGATTAACCCGCAAACTGTATTCTCTCTTACCGACAGAGTAGAGATGCCTTGTTGAATGGTGCAATTTTAAACAAACAAATGATTGTTTGCAAGTATTCCCACTCAAACAATACAGGGCTTTTTCTAATTATATAATTATATAAAAGGCACCTTCCTAAAAGAAATTTCTTTGAAATCATGCAATTTTCCCAAAAAATCATGGGCTCATCAGCTTTTTGGTTTCCCAATTCAGCAAATTCATCTATACATTTTCACAAAATGAGAGGGCCTAGGCCTCTTACAAATTTAACCTTTTACCAAACGCCAAATTTTCGACTGTCTCAAATTGAAAGAGATTGCAGACATTTTAAGATGTCATGAAATTGAAAAATCATCTTCTGATTGAGCAGAAATTGTTAAGAACAATTTCTTCTTTTCCCACAATGTTTTTCAGAGTCGTCTGCAACAAACTTATCAAATGTCATTATTGTTTGGTAATGGGTTAAGGAAGGAAGGCCCATGCAATACACTGTTTACCCACAAATTGTATTTTCTCTCACCCTTAGACAAGAGATGCCTTGTTGAACGGTACCCATCCTGTGTCCCAAGAAGAGGCCATCAAGTTTGCTGGGATCCAGTGTCAGATCCAGTTTGGTGACCATGACGACCACAAGCATAAACCAGGACTGTTTGAGTAAGTACCAATCGTGCACTTGTTTTGCTTGTCTCATGTCATCCTTTAACCTATTACCAAACTACAACGGCATTTGATAGGTTTGTTGCAGATGAATTTGGAAAACGCTGTGGGAAAAGAAGAATTGCTCTTAACGAGCAATTCTTCCTTTTCCCACAATGTTTTCTGCCCTATCGGAAGATTATTTTTCAATTTTTGCACATTTTGAAATGTCGTCTGCAAACTCTTTCAATTTGGGACAGTCATAAATTTTGCGTTTGGTAAAGGGTTTAACTTCACTTTAACTAATTTTGCCATACCCGCTAGCGCCCATTTGACCCAGTGGTTAAGGTGGCGTGTTAGAACCTTTTGTGGGATTGGTTTTTGGCAAGACAAAGTCTTAGTCCTTCCTTAGTTCTGGTTAATCCAAACAAACTGTTATGTTAGCTGCGTCATAAGTTTATATAGTCGAACTTGTGTTAAGCAACCACCCTTTTAAGCAGCCAACCTGATCTAAACAAACACTACAGAAAGTCCCATTGTTAGATTTTTAGTGTACATCAATTTGTGTTAAGCAGCCAACCTGTCTTAAACAGCTAATTTACTCTGTCCCATAGGCTGGCCTCTTAACACAAGTTTGACTGTACCTTGTTTGTTGTTGCTTGTTATTCACACACTTTACCATACCTGCAGCATTCGAAATTGAGATTCCATTTGTGAAAAAAGGAGAAATTGCTGACTAAGGACAATGTTTATGGTGACTAAAGTAGATATCTATTCTCACATTGCTTATTATTGAATTGCTTTGCAGACTAAATGTAGATGTATTATTGCCCTTTACTTATAAGTTTGATGTTTTCTTTCAGAAATAAAGAGTTTTTGCCAAAAGAATATTGTAAAGTGAAGGGAATTGAGAAAAAGATTTTTGCTGTAAGTATTCCCTATCATGATTATTTTGTTTTCTATTGCTTTGGGTACTGGGTTGCACAATGATTAAGGTGACATGTGACTTAGGTTTTTTTGGGGGTTTTGTACCTGGCTTGCATTGGTGGTTTTGTGGCCCTGTAGGCACTTTGGCAAGGCACTTTAGGGTCCTCTCCTTGTAATGTTGGATTGTAGGTATCTGAAGCCATTGTTGACACTACAATTGATCCCCTTTAACCCATTCACCAAATGCCAAATTTTCGACTGAATCAAATTGAAAGAGTTTGCAGATGACATTTAAAAAGTAATGAAATTAAAAAAATACCCTTCTGATAAGGCAGAAAACGTGGGAAAAGGAGAAATTACTTGTTAAGAGATTGGCCTATCCCATCTATATAGAAAAAAAGTAGAACATTACAGCAGACCAAATTAGTAAGAAAAAAAAGAGTTTAGTTTATTTATTTTGCATAGTATTATCTCAACACCAGCATATGAACTTTGTTATTGTTTGTATCCAGTAAACTGATAAAGTCTTCTTTAAAATATGAAATTAACAAGACAGAACACTCATTATTGTTGCTTAAATAAATGAAAAAAAAACAAAAACAAAAACATGGTGGACGGGAACGAAAGGAAAAAATTGCAAAAGAGTTATGAGAGGGTAAACACCAAACAATAATGGCATTTGACCACTTTGTAGCAGACAACTCTGGAAAATATTGTGATAAAAGGGGAAATTGCTCATAAAGGTTTCTGCCCCACCAGAAGATTATTTTCCAATTTCATCACATTTTGAGATGTCGTCTGCTAACTCTTTCAATTTGGGACAGTTGAAAATTTTGTGTTTGGTAAAGGGTTGAATAATTTGTTATGTAAGATGAAAAGATGAAACAAATCTATGACAAATTCTTCAACACAGTTCAATTAATGCTTACAATTTTTATTTTTCAGGAGCACAAGATATGGAATGGTTTCTCTGAAAGAGATGCCAAAGTAAAATACACCCAGCAATGCCGTTCATTAAAGACCTATGGTATTACTTTCTTCCTTGTAAAGGTAAGTTGTCTTAAAGCCATACTTGCTCTCATTTACACTTAAATTGTTAAAGTTCTAGAATAATTGAAAATTAACTTAAAAGTACTCTAAATTCCCTTTTACGTAGGAATTGAGACTGTAACACGTTCACATGATGCTTTTAGAATAGTGAATATTATAAGGTTTATTTACATTTAGCGATAAAATGAGGTCATCCAAGAAACGTTGGGAACCAATAAAATCCAAGAAATTCTCCATTTTGAATGTTCACGTGGTTTATATTAGATAAATGACAGTATTTTTTAAGTGTTTCACATGATTTTTCTTACCAGATGATCGCCACTTATCAATCAAAGCACTGCTTGCTATTCTAGACGACACTCGAATGTAAACAATGAAGTTAGATTGGTGGGCATCCAATTTATGAATATAGCACTTTGAAAAATAGATAATAAATAGTGCAGGCATGATATTGTCATGATCTTGTGGTTTTTCGCTATGTTTCAACATATTCTATCATAATTTATAACTCAAATTACCCAGTTTTGCGATTTTTCTGAGCACTAGTATGCTTTAAAATGAAAGCAGAATTGGGATTTATTTAGTTTGGTAATTTTTCCCAAATTGTAATTAGATTGCTAAGTCATACCAAATTTGTTAGAATAAAGCCAAAACAATTATACAATCAGCAATGAAGTTCTCAACAACTATTGATATAACTTTATTCCTTGTAAATGGGAATTATCAACAACATGCATCAAGATTATTTTAGAATCAAAGTTGATGAATATTGTGATTTTTCAAAATTGTAATAAAAAAGTGAAGTCTTACCAAATTTGTTAGAAGAAAGCCAAACCAATATACCCCCAGCAATGCTGTTCATTAAAGACGTATGTTTTACTTTATTCCTTGTAAAGGTAAGTTGTCTAAAAAGAAAGTAGAATTGGGATTTATTCTTGACAAATTGTAATTATATAGTTATGTTATAACAAAATTTGTTAGAATAAAGCTGAAATAATAATATAAAAATATACACCCGGCAATTCAGTTCATTAAAGAAAGGGAAGACATGTTGTGTTCAAAATTTGGCAGCACTAGGGTTTGAAGTCAAATTTGAATTTTCTTTTTTTTTTCATATCTAAGAATATTAACAAACTGTTGTTGCAATATACCTTTATTAACGATTATTGAAAAGCAATCCTTTTTAAACAGGGACAAATCATTTTCTGGAGAAAGCGGAAGAACAAGTGTTCAAATTTGTCAAATTGGGATTTTTTTCCTATCATCTACAGTCGATCCTTGTTATCCGAACACTTTCGTTCCCAGGAGTAATGTTTGTATTAATGAATAATCCGGAATAAGCTATCGGCAAGTTAACAGTTAAATGTTTATCTATACACCGTTTTTCATAATAATTTCTATGAATTAAAAAAAAACACGTAATAGTTGAAAATGATTGCCAGACATTGTCTCCAGATTTGTCAATGCAGCGACTTAACACCTTTTACAAACTCGACTTTCTGCACGCGACGATAATTACAATAAGGTTAGACCAGTTAACTGACTAAATGACAGATTTACAAACAGTCAACACCTTTCATTACACTACACTTGTGTTAAAAATTAATCGGGGTAATATGTCGTTTTGTTAATTTTCCTATCATCTATAGGAATATTAACTCTTTACCAAACGCCAAACTTTTGACTGTCCCAAATTGAAAGACTTTGCAGATGACATTTCAAAATGTGATGAAATGAAAAATAATCTTCTAGTAGGGCAGAAAACATTGTGGAAAAAGGAGAAATCGCTCATCATGAGCAATTTCTCCTTTTCCCACAATGTTTTCCAAAGTTGTCTGGAACAAACATGTCAAATGCCATTATTGTTTGGTGATGGGTTAATGCGCTATTGTCACAATTTAACTCACAACTATTAAAACCATTCAATTTCAAACGGGGAATAAATCTATTCATTTACAGGAGAAAGTGAAAGGAAAGAACAAGTTGGTTCCCAGTCTACTCTCATTGAATTTTAAATGGGATTTTTATTTCTAAATCACTTTCAGGAGAAAGTGAAAGGAAAGAACAAGTTGGTTCCCCGTCTACTTGGCATTAACAAAGAGAGCGTGGTGAGGGTGGATGAGAAGACAAAGGAGATCATGAAACATTGGCCGCTCACCACGGTCAGACGCTGGGCTGCGTCCCCAAACAGCTTTACTTTGGTAGGTGTATGCATCAATAGTATGCAGGGCTTTTTTTCCTTGATTTGGGAAGATGCCCAGGCTACCATACTACTAAATGAGTTAACCATTTACCTAACAATAACGACATTTCACCACCTTGTTGCTGACGACTCTGGAAAACATTGTGGGAAAAGGAGAAATTGCTCGACTTTGCAGACGACATTTCAAAATGTGATGAAATTGAAAAATAATCTGGTAGGGCAGAAAACATTGTGGAAAAAGGAGAAATTGCTCATCAAGAGCAATTTCTCCTTTTCCCATAATGTTTTCTAAAGTCGTCTGCAACAAAGTGGTCAAATGTCGTTTTTGTTTGGGAAAGGGTTAAGCCAGGATTTTATATTGTATCATCAGAACAAGACTGGAGAGGACAGTGGTCCATGGGTGGAGCTTTGGCCAAGATACATGTTACAGACATGCCCTCTCAAGGTTTAGAATATCATCTCATAACCTGGCTATTGAACAAGGCAGATATACGAAACATTCAAAGACACAAATGTTATTGTCAAAATTGTAATTTTAATACTGTTGAAAGCGAATACCACATCCTTCTGATCTGCCCCAAATATCGAGGATTCAATGCAAGACTATAGGAAGTGCTTCATGGTTATGAAGCACTTACTATAGTCTTGCATTGAACCCTTGATATAAAGAATTAAGGCAAAAATATTTAAAATGTTACAATTGCACATGACCAACTAAACAATTTATCAATCTAATGTCAAAAATGTTAAAGAACATTTTTCAATATTAATCTAGGCAAATTTATATATAACTTCCACTTGTTAAGAATTAATAGGGAATCATTTAGTCTCACATGAATTTGAATTGCTCTTCTGTAAAAATGAAATGAGTTTTTGTTGAATTGTAATGTTCTGCTATAAACAATGTATATTTGTTTAACCCTTTCCAAAACAATAATGACATTTGACCACATTGTTGCAGATGATTTTTAAAAACATTGTGGGAAAAGGAGAAATTGCTTGTGATGTTTTCAGCCCTATCAGTAGATTATTGTCCAATTTCATCACATTTTGAAATGCCATCTGCAAGCTCTTTCAATTTGGGACAGTCCAAAATTTGTTGTTTGGGAAAAGGTTAATGCAATAAAGAAATTGTATTGTATATTACCTAATTTCAGGATTTTGGAGACCATGCTGACCAGTACTATTCTGTACAGACGCAGGAAGGGGAACAGATCGCTGCCCTTATAGCTGGTTATATCGACATTATCTTGAGGAAGGTGAGAAAATTGTTTTATAATTTATCCTCTGACAAGGCTCATTAACTCAATTAAACCTTTACCTAAGGCTAAATTTTCGACTGTCCCAAATTGGAAGAGCGGGATCTGCCTTTTGACCTTTCTTTTATCCACATTCTGCGAGAGTACTGGTTCAGCATCAAGAATGCAGAATGGAGAGCGATTGTTTAACAATCGATGTAATATAAATAAACTTAAACTAAACTTAAATAATTAACACAAAAGCAAAGGTGAGACAACTCAAGAATTGCTTTAATTGTAATATCATTGCAAGCCCATATACTTTGTAATTGAAATTAACAGGATAATCAATTAATCACTAAATAATTCCAGCTCAATTAAGTTTAATTATTCTAGCTTTATATGTGTTCCCTATGGAACATTTTTTACATTAATCATATTTCAATTAATCAAATAACAGAAAAAAGCAAAGGACCACCAATTAATCACTGAATAATCCTAGCTCAATTTAGTTATAATAATTTTAGTTTTATATGCGTTCCCTACGGAACATCTTTTACAATAATCATGTTTCAATGAATCAAATAACAGAAAAAAGCAAAGGATCACCTTGGTATTGAGGGCGACGACGATGCGCTGATGTACGAGGAAAATGTCTCGTCCGCGAAGGCCACGATCATGTCCCATCAGACCCACAATGTGTCCCACCCACAGACTGGTTCCGTGTCTATCCCGGGGGTGATGCGAGACGGGGGTCAGGCTGAGAACCAGATCAGTATGGGCTCAATGCAGCAAGCACTCTTCTCTATGCAGTCTAACCAGGCCCATGCTGGACAGGCCATCAGACAGGTGGGTCAATTTACAAATATTAATTATTTAGTTTTTTACTCAATAAGAGTTATTTACACACTTTATATGCAGTTTAGACCTTTTTCACCACTTTTTTCTAGCACACAAATACAACAAAAGTTGTGTTGCAAAGTCAATTCATTGGTTTTCAACTAAGATGTAAGAACAAAAAGTTTATAGCATTTTACAGATATTTTTTATTATCATTATTTAATGGTCCTGCGATTGCCCAGTCTTTTAACACTTTATTCTGGCACAAAAATTCAACACTGTTTTTCAAGGAAAGCTGTAAAATAACTGAAATACTGTTGACATGGTGTTAAACCCAATGTAAACATTTTTAAGGAAAGCCATAAATCTAATTGAAACACTGTTTATTGAGTGTTCAATCAATTAACAAATCACATCAAAATGAACGTAAATGATAATTAAGGGAAGTTTTGAAATAACTGAAATGCTGTTGAAACGGTGTTTAACCCTGTACACATATATTTATTTAGAGCCAGAGTTTTGAGCAGCATGGTTTGACCCAGGCCCAGCGCGCTCTGATATTGACTATAGAGGATGGACTGTCAGCAGTCAATCAGGCACAGAGTGAATTGGACAGGAAGATGGATATACCAGACCTAGGATCAGATGCTGTAAGTTGGTTTATAATAATCAATGCTTTAAGCTGTTGAATCACGGGAATGATGGATTTCGATTTACATGAACAGTGTTATTCCTTCTTCAGATAGAGCAAATTTGGGCTCATTTCTTTCATGTTTCTGAATAGTAGGTATTCAAATATATTTGCATAGTAACTGTTGCTCTAAATAACCATTAACTTAACCCTTTACCAAAACGCCAAATTTTCTACTGTTCCAAATTGAAAGAGTTTGCAGACATTTCAAAATGTGAAATTGTAAAGAAATCTGACAGGGATGAAAACATTGTTGGAAAAGGAGAAATTGCTCATAAAGAACAATTTCAACTTTTCCTTCAATGTTTTCAAGAGTCGTATTCAACAAACTGGTAAGATGACAGTACTTTTATGTGTTTCCCTAATTTTACTAACCAGGTGATTGCCACTCGATAATACGAGTGCTCCTTGCTATTTTAGATGCTACTCGAATGTAAACAATGAAGTTAAATTGGGGGGTACATAGTTTGTGAAAGTAGCACTTTGAAACATAGATAATAAATAATGCAGGCATTATATTGTCATGATCCTGTGGTGTTTCCCTATGCTTTAACATATTCTATATAACCCATTTTACACAGTTTTGCAGTTTTTCTGAGCACAAGTATGCTTTAAAGTAAAACGTTTTTGTTTTTAATCCGATTCCTCAAAGAAATCTTAGCGTGAATTTATGATAAACTCTTTCCAGGCTTCTAGAAAATGGAGGGAGAATAACCTTGATCTTTCAAGACAGAAGGTCAATGCCCAGCTATCGGCCATGAATGCTGCCACAGCCCAATTAGTGACCCTTACAGGTTACGACGAGCCAGACTATGGAGCAGTAGGGGCCTCGGTCACACAAATGTAAGTCTTGTGAAAAAGAAATTATATTGAGACAAAACCCATCTAACTGCCATGAATGCTGCTTAACCTTTACCAAACGCCAAATTTATGACTGTCCCAAATAGAAAATTGACCTTCCCATAATGGTTTCTGAAGTTGTCTTCAACAAAGTGGGCAAATACCGTTATTGTTTGGTAATGGGTTAAGCTCAATGGGCTATTGTACAAACCAAAGCTGATATTTGTCAGAGATTTTTTTTGACTTAGGAGCTATTAAAAACAAAGCCAATGTGCATTAGCTTGTTTGAGGTTTCCATACTCTTTCATTTGCTAAATCCTAATAAACATTACTCCATCAAAACACACTTTGATGTATTTACTGCATAAGTCTTAATAAACCAATGAGACAAAAGTATAAATCATTCATATTGATCATCCTTTTGTCTCTAATAGTTTCGACCAAACCTCATAAAGAATTTTTTTTTTCTCTTTCTAGTTTTATTTTCTGCTGTTTTTTTTTTTACCTGTTTGGACAAGTCACTAAATCTTAAATGATGAAATGATTTAATGATTTGAGTTTATTTTCAGCTCATCTAACCTAGGAGATTTCACCCATGATATCCGTATGTTGGCTGCGCTACAAGAAGAGGATGACAATGGATCCAAGCTAATGGACGCTGCCAGACGTCTGGCCGGGGGTCTTTCTGAACTTCTTAATGCCGTACAGCCAGAGAGGAAAGAGGTGCAGTAGAAATTTATTTAAAGCCATACTTGTGCTCATATAGACTTATATTGTGAAAGTTCTAGAAAAGTTGACAGTTAATTTTAAAGTACTTTAAATTCCTTTTACACAAGAATTGGACCTAAAACATGTTCACAGGATGCTTTTAAAAGAATGATAAGGTTTGTTTACCTTAAGCAATAAAACAAGGTCAGCCGAGAAACGTTGGGAATCAATGTTACCCAAGACATTCTCCATTTTGAATGTTCACATTGTTGGTATTGACTAAATGAATGTATTTTTATGAGTTTCATGTGATTTTTCAAACAAGGTGATCGCCACTCATTAATCCGCCAATGCTGAATGTTGAATGGAAATTTTCTTTGAATTTCTAAATGCTGTACAACCAAAGAGGAAAGAGGTGGATTAAACGCTCAATTTGTTATTAATTAATTGTCAATTTTCTTAATAAAACTGCATTTGACATATCGATACAGCCAGAAACAGAAGAGATAGAGAAACTTTGATCAGGTGTAAAACACTTGTTAAATAAACAGGTGCAGGAATTAAATGAGCATTGAAATCATGGACAAGAAAAAGATTTTTCAATGATACTCCGGGATAAAGATTTTTTACAACAGTTTTTAGCTGAAAGTTTCGATACACATTTCTTTTCATTAATGGTAAAAAGGTTGTGTAAACAGTTCAAGTACTTTGCCCGTTGATTTTTCATTACTCTATAACCTGTATATCTATAGCCTAGACAGAATGTGTTGGCGGCTGCCAGTCGAGTCGGGGAGGCGAGTTACGACGTTATGGACGGTGTTGGAGAAACAGCAGAAGATATGGACAAGGCTTATCAGGTAACCATGGTTTTGTGATACCACAGTTAGGGCTCATTTAAGAAAGGGTTGGCAGTTATTTATTAGTTAAATTAGGTTTTATGATCTTTTCAAATTAAGTATGAATTATCTTTTGTACACAATTAATATTTTGTCTGATGTTTCGAGGGGTTAGTTATTTATCCCTCAAACATCCCTACTCATAAAATGATGATGAAATGAGAAACTCTTTATTATGATTGTTTGTATCAATTTGATTTCAAATTATTTTGTTTTCCTGATCCTGCGTCATAACCATAAGATGGTGCGCTAAGAACTCAGAGGTTCCGGGTTAGAGGCTCACCGACACCTCTAGTTTCGTGGGAGAGACCTTTGGCAAGTTACTCCAGAGCCCTAGCATAGTACTGGTGGAGCCAGGAAAGCTGTTACATAATTAAAAAATTGTTAATGCGGCATTTAACACCATACTAACAAACAAATTATGTTTTCTCTATTCCTAAAGGAAACCCTAATTGCCCTGGCCAAGGCTGTTGCTAATGCTACAGCTCAGCTTGTGCTAAAAGCTAAAACTGTCGCTTCAACAGCAGATGATCAAGAACAACAAAACCGTGTCATCAGCTCAGCCACATCATGTGCTTTAGCCACCTCGCAGCTTGTGGCATGTACAAAGGTAAGCTTGTGTTGTAGACTATAGCAGTGTGAGGGTTCACTGCAATACTATAAACTATAGTTTTGCACTGAACCCTCAAATACAACTTTGGAAATCGTTGCAACAGAGTTATTTTTTTAACACAATAGAGAACCCAAATAATGTTGTTAATTACATTCCTGATGGTCATTAACTTGATTATCCATGTGTCTCAATTTCTGAACAACAGCTAAAAGGGGCCTTTGTGACCTATTGGTTAGAATACAGAACTTGTTCCCTCTCCATATGGGTTCAAATCCTGGTGAAGTTAGTTTTGATTTTATCTCAACTGACTTACAGAATGCCAATGGTTCTACCTGACTTGACCAGCCTTATGGCAGTTGAGTATGGGGTCTTCCTCCAACATTGAAGTTGGTTTGGGATCTTCCAACATTTGTTACATTCAGGAAACATATTAAATTTGTGAAACATAAAACTTCTTGACAAACCATCCATTATCGCCACTATCCATTGATAGCCACAAGTTTATCAAATCCGTCAATATTATGAACTAGAATTCACAAGTTGTTCCTGCCATTTTTAGTTTTGAAACACAGATAAATGATGTCATGGAAAAATGGAAATATAAAACCAAGTCATCATGTTCAAATACAGAACACTTTGAAATACTACAAAAAAGTAAAATGAAACTTAAAGGAATTTTTATGGATTTTTTTTGGCAATGTAATTAAAAAGTATGTTCTATGATACATTTGTCAAAGAGTGTTTGATAATGTACTTATGCACATTGGTTTTTCTCTCTGCTCACTTGTTTTTACGCATAAACCAAAGCACAGGGGCCCGTTTTACTAAACAACTTACGGAAAATGTTTGCGTAAGTCATAATTGATTAACATGGATAGTATCTTCAATGAAAGTACAATATTGCAATGTGACACGTCATTGGAAGCGTCTCGGAGAGACGATTCCAATGATGTGTTAATTTGCAATATTGCTTTGCCAAATATTGAAATAAAAGGACTTGTTGTTTTAGACTTACGCAAATCTTAAGCGTAAACTGTTTAGTAAAACGGGCCCCAGGTGTGCATTATTCCATGCACAGATTTAGGATGAATTATATTTCATATATTGTTTTCCCAACTTACAGGTGGTTGCATCCACAATCAGCAGTCCAGCATGTCAAGAACAGCTGATAGAGGCAGCCAAGATGGTGGCCCAGTCTGTCGAGGTTGTCGTCGACCAGTCGGCAAACGCGAGTCAAGACGAGAAACAGTTACAGGACCTGGGTAGTGCGGCTACCATGGTTACGCAGGCACTCAATGATCTTCTTAAACATATCAAGATGGGTGCTGGATTGACACAGGTTTGTGATGATATTTAGTTTTTGTTTTATTTGCATTTGAAGTTTTTCCCTTGTAAAGCTGTGGACTTTTTGAAAAATACTTCGAGAAAAATGGAAGATTTCTTCCTGTAGGGAACTTTTTTGATAAGATTTTTTTTGCAATATATACATACAGAGAAATAGTTGACTTTGATATATCTATTTAGGAAAAAAAGAAATGCAGATGTTGTTTGCTAAGAGGTTTAATTTATCTCTGACCATTGATCATTTATATTGATGTTGGAATAAAAGGGCAATAAGTGAAAAAGAGAATGGGACAATAGTGGTATTAATTTTTTTTAGCATGAATAGGTGCATTTATTTGTCCTGTTTGGCCAAGTGGTTAAGGTGTAGGACCCTAGTTCAATTATTACCTTCAATAATGCTATGAATCAAAACAACATACAATTATACAACACCCTAATTTCAAACATGACACAGCAAAGCTGAGCTTAGTTTTAGCTTAGTTTTATTAAAACTCATGTAAGCTGTAAAATGACTGAAATACTGATGATATGGCATTATTGTATGTTATATGGTATAACTACACATAAACAAACACTGCATTAATGGCATGGAGAAAACTGAAATGCAGTTGTTAAATTCAAATCTCATCATAATATAAATGTTTGCTTCTTGCCCTTTCAGGCGACAGAATCGCAGGAAGCTGCCGTAGACACAATCCTGTCTGTCACGGATAGGCTGTTCAGTAGTGTTGGCGACGCTCATGAGATGGTCAAACAGGCCAGGCAATTAGCACAGGTGAGCTCTTAACCACCCATAACATAATCTTGTCAGAGACAATCATCACAGTTGATGTTTTCATAGCCTATTATATGATTCAATCAATATGATAAAAACATGCAGCCAGAACAGGACTTGAACAGGGACTCCAACCTAGGAACTTCACAAACCGTGTGAAAGCTCTACCGACTGAGCTATCTTGCCCACTTACACATTCAACTCTACGTTGTAAATCAAGACCCTTAGTACATAATCAGTCATAGACAATTAGGACTGGTGATGTCTTAAGGTAAGACCTGGGTAATGGAGAAAGGTCAGAATAATAGAATTCAAGATTTAACAGAACAAATGCCGTTCTTAAGTCAAGTTTCATATTAGAATTAGAATCTTTCCTGGATCGGAAGTTTTATTTGCCAACTTCATAACTTCATTTATGTAAGTTTAGTTTCAATGTGAACATTGAAAATTAAAGGGAGGTAATTAATATGAAATAAAGAACAAAATTGTTGATATTCATTTTATAGATATGAATTCAAAATCAGTCAAATTTTGAAAATTGGCTCGGTGAATGCCTTTGAAATGATAAATATTTTTCGAATTTCATTTCAACTTATTCTTTATCCAAAGCAATTGTCAGTTTTCCATTACCCAAGTCCTACCTTAATCACTAATGTACAAATGAAACTGGGGCCTCCATTGCCAGTGACTATATTTCTTGACTTGCTTTGTCCTTTACAAAGTTGTATGATAAGGCAGGGCATTATTTAATACAATGTAGATGATCCATCGCTTATTCCTATATGTTTTCACCACTTCTTTTTCAACTTTTATTTTGAATTTGATTGTATTTTACCAATAATGCCCAAATTGACATTAGTTGATGATAGATCATTGATTGATAAACCGTGAGACTCCATTCTTTTTTCTTTGGCCTGCTAAGTCTCTAGTACCAGTTTTTGGTTCATTTCTCATATTTCCCTGTTTCCCATATCCCCAGGCCACCTCCATGTTGGTGACCACAATCCGGGGACAAGCTGAGAGCCACCCAGACTCGGATGTACAGAAACGTCTCCTGGCCGCAGCTAAAGCTCTTGCTGATGCCACAGCAAAGATGGTGGAGGCAGCAAAGGTAAGGGAGCTTGACCATAAGACCATAAGTTAACCCATTCCTGAAAAAGTGTAAATTTATATATTTTACATTGATTGTGACGGAAACTTATTGAATTCACTCTCAATGACAGCTTCCTGGATACAACACCAGTACTCGCGCTGAATCGTGGGTTGGTCTTAACAATTTTTACCTCACCTAACAGAGATTCTAACTCTGGCACAAGATGGCGACGCTCTACCACTGCACCACTGTCGCCCATTCCCACATACCCGGAACTTGTGGCCAACTGGTTAAGGTGTAGGACTTGTAACACATCAGAACTCTAGTTTAGTACTGATGAATTTAGGAAAGCTGTAATTTAATTAAAGAATTGTTGAGGCATTAAAACTGTAATTAAATTAAAGAATTGTTGACACATGTTAACTGTAATTTGATTAAAGAATTGTTGACACATTAAAACCGTAATTTAATCAAAGAATTGTTGAGGCATTAAAACCGTAATTTGATTTAAGTATTGTTGACACATGTTAACTGTAATTTAATTAAAAAATTTAAGACACATGTTAAACCCCATATCAATTAAGATAAAAGTTACTTGCCAAAATTGAAAGCACTAAGAGATGAAAACAAAAAGTATGAAAAGGAATTTGATAGAATCAGACAAACATTTATTTGATAGAATTAGACAAACATTTATTTGATAGAATGAGACAAACCCTTATTTGATAGAATTAGACAAACATTTATTTGATAGAATGAGACAAACATTTATTTGATAGAATTAGACAAAAACTTTTTACTATTACAGGGCTGTGCCTCTAATCCTAATGACTCAGAGAGACAGACAAATCTTCGAACTGCCGCAGAAGAGTTGAGGTCGGCCACAAACACGGCTGCCAGTAACGCTCTGAAGAAAAAACTTGTCCAGAAACTGGAGGTAATTATGGTTTTATAGATGAAATTCATATGTCTTTTTAGAATTATTGATTAACCCTTTGCCAAACGCCACATACTCGACTGTTCAAAATTGAAAGAAATGGCAGACAACATTTCAAAAGGTGACGAAAGTTGAAATAACCTTCTGAAGGGGCTTCTAAAGGCGCAGAAAACATTGTGGGAAAAGGAAAAATTGCTTGTTACGAGCAATTTCTCCTTTTCCCACAATGTGTTCCAGAGTTGTCTGCAACAAAGTGGTTAAATGTCCTTATTGTTTGGTAATGTGTTAAGGTAGATCGGTCTTAAAACATGGTCTCCAGACTGACTTACGGAGTGCCTATGATTCTAGCCGGCTTGAGCGGCCCTTAAGGGCAATAAGTACATGGGTCTTCCTCCATCATTTAGTCGGACATTGTAATTGAACCGAAATCATGTCAACACAATGTAAATCTCATATACACAAAACTTAACAAGGGGGGCCCCAAGTTCTAGCACAAGGAATACCTCTGGTTTAAATCCAGAGAGGGATATGGATTTTCATGAGAGGCAGTCTCCCGACTGACTTACGGAATGCCGATGGTTCTACCCGCCTTGACCAGCCCTTATGGGCAGTTGAGTATGGGGTCTTCCTCCATCATTAAGAGTCGGGCATTGCTACATAACTGAAATAATGTTGATGTGATGTAAAACCCATATAAAACAAAAAAACAAGCAGACAACATTTCAAAAGGTGACGAAAGTTCGGTCTTAAAACATGGTCTCCAGACTGACTTACGGAGTGCCTATGATTCTAGCCGTCTTGAGCGGCCCTTAAGGGCAATTAAGTACATGGGTCTTCCTCCATCATTTAGTCGGGCATTGTAATTGAACCGAAATCATGTTGACACAATGTAAATCTCATATACACAAAACTTAACATGGGGGGCCCCAAGTTCTAGCACAAGCAATACCTCTGTTTTTGCGCAGTTGTCTAGGATGACAGCAATATAACTGAAAATGGTTGACACAAGATGTAAACCCCATAAAAAAAATCAGACTATTCAAAATCGAAAGTCCCATATGAGGGTATCAATAAGTTGAGTTATACAGAAACGAATATAGGGTTCAATGTTGTACTTAAATAAGTGCTTTACATTTGTTTACACTTGTTTATATTTTGCAGTTTTTGGACTAAGAGTGCGTCAGCACCTTAGTCCATTGAATGTACATACCACTTTTTGAGGGACAGTACTTTATCGATACACTAACAGCGGTCTGACCCCAATTACTCATTAAACATCCGCCTTCACTGTGCGGACTAATACCTTCTTGGAACTAGGAATGTAGTCCGGATTTACTCGCTTTGTGCTGCTCTATATTATTATAACTGTTGCCTCATGGGAAATCGTAAAATTTCCAGATGTACGAAACATAGACTATTGTTCAGTCTCTGTTCACAGAAATAATATTTATAGTAATGGTGGTTTCCTTGAGATGTTGCCCAAAGAAATTTTCAAATGTATCCTCAATCACCTTGCTTTAAACGCACCTTAGTCCTTCAGCGCTATCAGCGCTTTGATTTATTGAGTCTTCTTATTATGAACTGGGCATTGCAACATGTAAAGAACACTGATGACACAATGTAAAACCCATTTGAATGTTTTCAGATTGCAGCAAGACAAGCAGCCACTGCATCCACACAGCTTATCAACTCTTCTAAGAAAGCTAACCAGACTAATACAAACTCTTCATCCAAACATGATCTGGAGAAACAATGTTTGGTAAGTCTTTTTAGCTCACCTGAGCACGTAGTGCTCAAGGTGAGCTTTTGTGATACCGAGATGTCCGTCGTCCGTGCGTCCGTGCGTCCGTGCGTGTGTCAACAATTGCTTGTGAACACTCTAGAGGCTACATTTATGATCCAATTTTTATCAAAATTGGTCAGAATGATTGTCTCAATAAAATCTTGGCCAAGTTCGAAACTGGGTCATGTGGGGTCAAAAACTAGGTCACTAGGTCAAATAATTTAAAAAGTTTGTGAACACTCTAGAGGCCACATTTTTGGTCCAATTTTGATGAAAGTTGGTCAGAATGATTGTCTCAATAAAATCTTGGCCAAGTTCGAAACTGGGTCATTTGGGGTCAAAAACTAGGTCACTAGGTCAAATAATTTAAGAAGTTTGTGAACACTCTAGAGGCCACATTTATGGTCCAATTTTGATGAAAGTTGGTCAGAATGATTGTCTCAATAAAATCTTGGCCAAGTTCGAAACTGGGTCATGTGGGGTCAATAACTAGGTCACTAGGTCAAATAATTTAAAAAGCTTGTGAACACTCTAGAGACCACAATTATGGTCCAATTTTTATCAAAATTGGTCAGAATGATTGTCTCAATAAAATCTTGGCCAAGTTCGAAACTGGGTCATGTGGGGTCAAAAACTAGGTCACTAGGTCAAATAATTTAAAAAGTTTGTGAACACTCTAGAGGCCACATTTATGTTCCAATTTTGATGAAAGTTCATCAGAATGATGGTCTTAATGAAATCTTGGCCAAGTTTGAAACTGGTTCACGTGGGGTCAAAAACTAGGTCACTAGGTCAAATAATTTAAAAAGCTTGTGAACACTCTAGAGGCCACATTTATGGTCCAATTTTGATGAAAGTTGGTCAGAATGATTGTCTCAATAAAAATGTTGGCCAAGTTTGAAACTGGGTCATGTGGGGTCAATAACTAGGTCACTAGGTCATATAATTTAAAAAGCTTGTGAACACTCTAGAGACCACAATTATGGTCCAATTTTTATCAAAGTTGGTCAGAATGATTGTCTCAATGAAATCTTGGCCAAGTTCAAGACTCGGTCATGTGGGGTAAAAAACTAGGTCACTAGGTCAAATAATTTAAAAAGCTTGTGAACACTCTAGAGGCCACATTTATGGTCCAAATTTGATGAAAGTTGGTCAGAATGATTGTCTCAATTGAAATCTTGGCCAAGTTTGAAACCGGGTCATGTGAGGTCAAAAACTAGGTCACTAGGTCAAATATTTGAAAAACCTTGTGTAAACTGGGTCAATCAAACCAAAATGTCATCCCAGATTAATATATTCATAAAGATGTCATGTCATAAACTGATCAAAAATGCAATATGGCCATTTTTTCTCCAGATAACAGAAGTAATTTGTAATTGATTCCATGTGTAAAATATTGTGCCATATGCCTGAATATATTTTGATTTTTCAATCATTCTCTTTCATTTGTTTTTTAATCTTGAATTTGTTAATCTGTTAAGATGATACTACAAGCAGTCAATTTACAAACAATTGTAAGAAATGGATAAATTGATCATATTAAGCAATTTCTTCATTTGTTACATTTTTTTTATGGATTTTCAACACGCTTGAACATGAATTATCTGAATGCATTAAGATTATGACAATACATAATCACTGTGCTAAAACTGAACTAATGAACCCTTTCCCTGTTTTAAGAAATCTGCAGCATACGACATAAAAGCATCAACAACAAATGACAAAAATTCCTACTGCAAATAACTAAAAATGACAAAAATTCCTACAAATAACTGAACATTTGTTTCATAAAGCTTGAAATCATTGTCACAAAAGGTAAAATGGTTCATTAAAGAGCAATTTCACCTTTTGCCACAATAGTTTCAAATGCCGTCTGCAGCAAAAGCATTTGATGTCATCTGCATTAGGGAAAAGGTTAAGCAAATTTCTTTTCAACCTTGTTTCATCTGACATAACCAGTCATATTGTATAAGCGGAAAGTTTTATCCCTGTTAGAGCTATGCAATCTGACTTGACTTTCAAAATAACCCTTGGTGCTTTTGAATAATTTTGTGATAAAAAAAATAATTCATGTTAAAATTTACTCCTTACCACCACATTTTGCAGCAGACGACTTAAAAAAAAACCATTGTGACAAAAGGAGAAATTGCTTATGACAAGCAATTACTCCTTTTACCACAATGCTTTTTCATCTCTTCACATACCATGAAATCAGATCTGGAAGTACATGTTTACAATGCTTTTAATAGTTGTCTTCTTCAAGAAAAGTCATCTGCAGGTGGTAAGAAGTTAAGCATTTTCATAATAGACTTTCTCTCAGTCCCATCTTTCTTTCATAATGTATCTAGTTTTAATTAATCTAAATTTGATTTATTATCAATGTGCCCTCTAGTCTAAAACTGTGCATTTACACCATATTAACATATGTGCCAATATAAATGATAGTACCTTTTCATTTATGAACAATGATAAGACCATTTCATTCATAAGGTCAAATAAAGCAAGCACTTCAAGCCAAAAAATTCAGATTCAATTTGTTAAGTATAATAGATACCTATTATGGATTATTTACCATAAGCTTGACTGTCTTAAAATTTTCCAAATTTATTTACTGTTGAAAACCAATAAACGACTTTGAGATACATTTTCCAATTGTTATTATTTTAATTAGCCCAACCAATTGTTACTGTCCCTGCTTTCACAAACCTAAATTTCCTTCATCTGAATTCTCTTTGTCTTGGTGAACATGAACTCAAGAAGACAAATACAATACACATAAAAAAATGTTAACAAGCAAGAGCATTGGCTTAGAGTATTCAATGCAATTAGCACTTAGAAGAGTTTGAAACATACCAACCACTCTGTCTTAAATATACCTCTTTTTCAAACAGAACTCAGGTGAGCGATAAAGGGCCATTATGGCCCTCTTGTTACTTTTAGAATCTTTTTACTTTTAGAAATCACATTGATTGACAATTGTGCAGAGGTGGAGCGTTGGCCTCCTGAATGGAAAGCTGGGGGTTCGATCGCTGTTAGGCAAGGTGAAAATTGTCGGAACTAGCATAAGTGAACGTAATTGAAATAATGCTGATTCGATGTTAAACCCATTTGAATAAATGAATAATATCTATACAGTGTTGGCAATAAGATCAGGCTGCAGGCCAAAATGACTGCTTGAAATTGTTTTGGCCAGTTCAAATTCAATGAGATGTCAAGAACCTCCATGGACCCCCTTCCAAGTACCTATTCAGATTTTAGTTTGGCCTGTTCAAACAATTTGTTATCAAAAACACTGTCTATACCCCTCCCCTTTATTTCAGGCCGTAGATGAACAACTACCAGGTTTAGTACAGGGACTGCGAGGACTCAGTAATAACAGGAACAGCGCTCGAGCACAGCTTGCTTTGTTAAAGGCATGTTCGGAATTTATACCGGTAAGTATTTTTATATACATAGAGAATAGATGATAGGAAATATTTTGGGGCAAGGTGTAGGAATATTATCTTGTGTGCAGAAGATGAATTTGATTATAATATGAAGCCGAGCCCAATAACCATCACCATTAAAAGACACCAACCATTCTATTGGATTCTTAAAAAAAAAACAAATAAAAAAACATGTAAAGAAAGGAAACAAAGCTGAAGACTGATATTGAGTGACAATAAACAAGGAGAAAACTATGTATGAATGGCATCATATGTCATGATGGCATACTTTTGACGTAATGATTTATCTCATGATCGCATATTATATGGTTAGTGCCATCTTTCCCAAATGATACATATTTTGTTGTTTTATGTATGGAAATGAAAATTTTACTGTTTTTTTCTACGTAAGCAAACTATGTTCCTATTTTGAGATAAGAAAAAACTATGTCTCATGAAATGAAAGTAAGAAAATAACATGATGTCAGTACCAGCGTTATGCTCCCATAGAGGAAGAGAATATGGACCATCAAGGGTATTGTGTAAAAATGCAGTGTACACAAACTTCGGTTTATTTTTCTGTAAATCAATCCATTTGAAAGAAACATGTGATGTGAGATTGTGAAGCATTCTTCAGTTTTATGCATTTAATTTATTATTCCTTAGCCTGCCAACACACTAATCAGCGCTGGTAACGCCGCTGCACCAACAATAACCGACCAGGCGTCGTGTACAAATCTGCACAACAGCGTGAAGGCCATGTCCTCAGCCCTGGCTGATCTGCGGTCCGCGGCGTCGAAGGCGCAGGAAGCGATGGGGTTTATGGAGCTAGAGAGCGCCATCGAGGAGGTTAGGGAGCTTGACAGAGAGCTGATCGACGTTCGACAGTCTGTGGACGATGGGAAGCTCAAACCTCTACCTGGAGAAACTGTAAGTTGATGTTGATTGATTTTGTTTGATTGTTTTAACAAGAAATGATGATTTATTGATTAATGAAAAAATATTAGGGCATACAATGCCCTCACATTTTATCATTTATCAATTAATCATCATTTCTCGTTAAAAATTCCGACATCAGTCAGTCTGCTGTTGATGGAGAGCTCAAACCCCTACCAGGGGACATTGTAAGTTTATGTAGTGTAATCTATCCTGATATTTTGTCTCAATGATTTCAACAATTATGTCACAGGAATGTCATTTGGCAAAGAACTTCATGAGCTCCATTATGGAAATGGTTAATCGTAATAAACTGAAATCTTGTTGACATTGCATTAAACAATTTTAATCATATATACCAGGGAAGACTGCCTCCGCGTTTGAAGATCACGATTCAACTGTAAAAACTGTATTATTTTTATGTTATTGATTTAGATGTTGAATACAGAATCTAATCTATTGTGACAAAAAAATGATAGCTAATGATTTATGTATATTATGATTGGTGTTTTTTGTTAGGGATGAATTTACATATGTGTAAATCTGAGCTTCAAATAAGAGACATACAGTCTAACTTGTGTTAAGCAGCCACCCTGTTAAGCAGCCAACCTGCCTTAAACAGCAACTACAGAAAATCCCATTGTTAGATTTATAGTGTGAATCAATTTGTGTTAAGCAGCCAACCTGTCTTAGTCAGCTAATTTACTCTGTCCCATAGGCTGACCTCTTAACACAAGTTTGACTGTATATATTTTCCTTATTTTATATTTCATGGAACACAGTGCTCAAAGGATAAAGCATAGATATGCCTTGGGACACAAATCATTTTGGTTAAAAGGATAAAGCATAGATATGCCTTGGGACACAAATCATTTTGGTTAAAAGGATAAAGCATAGATATGCCTTGGGACACAAATCATTTTGGTTAAAAGGATAAAGCATAGATATGCCTTGGGACACAAATCATTTTGGTTAAAAGGATAAAGCATAGATATGCCTTGGGACACAAATCATTTTGGTTAAAAGGATAAAGCATAGATATGCCTTGGGACACAAATCATTTTGGTTAAAAGGATAAAGCATAGATATGCCTTGGGACACAAATCATTTTGGTTAAAAGGATAAAGCATAGATATGCCTTGGGACACAAATCATTTTGGTTACAAGGATAAAGCATAGATATGCGTTGGGACACAAATCATTTTGGTTAAATTCCCTGAGAAGTTGAGTCCACCTTGCGACCTTTCATTAACCCTTAGAATGATGGGTAATTTATAAAGATAGACTTTTGTGTCGTCTGTTTTCCGAAACCTTAAATTTTGTTGAGGAAAGATACTCTGCGTAGCAAACAGGTTTGATTACAGGCCAGCCGCAAGCTTACTTGGCGGCTGTCCTAGATCTAACCTGTTTGCATAAGCTTGAAGTCGGTTCCAGCATTATAAGGGTTAACCTATGTTGGGCGCAAATCCTGGTTATTTATCCAGGAAGCATAATTCAAAGTGATGAAATAAGTTTAATTGTATCTTGTTTTCTGTTGTCAGGCCGAATCATGTGCAGCAGACCTTGGTGCCAACTCCAAGAAAGTGGGCTCTGCAATGTCCCAGCTACTCACAGCTGCTGCTCAGGTGAGAAAAAATGAAATCATTCATACCTTTTATTATTCTAAACTTTTTTTTTTCAAAAGACTCTTTAATATATTAGATTAAATTAAAGATACAGGCTTGCTAATTTTCAGTCCTTGTCCTGATTTCAGGCTCTGAGATGTTAAATTTGTTCATATTGAAGATGATTAAATTCAGTTTTCAAGTAAAGCATTTCATAACAATAGCAGGCCTGAAGTTTTAAAGTGTTGCTGCAAAGGACACAGATTGCATTTCCAAATATTTCGTTAAAGGCACATCAAAGGAGAGGAGTACTGAAAAAATATATGGAGTTCTTTTATTATGTTCATAAAAGTCATGAGAATTAGTTTAGGAATGCATTGAGACCCTATTAATGGGACTCATTTAAAATAAGTTATTTTGTGCTTGTAATATAGTTGTCTCCAATTCAATCATGTTTATCAACAACCTGTTTGTTGACATATTCAAAATAACGAATTTTGATTGGTCGGTTCAAAAATGTGTGTATGAACTGTCAGGGTCAGAGGTGAAGAATCAGGAAATCTGAATTATAAAACTTGCTAATCTTGGTTATTTCTGGTTTACTTTCACATTTAAGCTGTGCTGATGGTGTTTTCCGATGATAACTATTTGAATCTGTCCAAAAGTTTACCAAATAATATAGTTTGATATAGCATTTATCTCCTTTAATGGGCCTTTAAAGGGTATATATAAAAATTGATTAATCACTTTCTGTAACAGGGTAAGGTTACTATGTTGGTATAAACTCTTATATTTCTAAAAAAAAAAAGGTATTTGATTAAAGACTTATGGCATTGCTTCAAAAGACCCAAATGCTCTCAAAATATTACTTTAACCAGCATCAATCAAAATTTATCCACCGTTTTCTCTTACAGGGTAATGACAACTATGTTGGCATCGCTGCGAGGGACACAGCTAATGCCCTTCGGGTGTTTGTCAACGCTGCGCGAGGTCTCGCGGCTAACGCCTCCGACAAGCAAGAGCAGATCCTAATCATAGAGAGCGCACGAGAGGTCATCGCAAGGTCAAATGAACTGCTGGACGTCGCCCGTAGCGCCATAGACAATCCCAATAACCCAGACAATCAGCAGAGACTGCAACAGGTGAACTGGCTGCGGAATATATTAATGTCTTAATGTCTCAGTATTATCTTTTTCCTTAAAAATTTAATATTTTAACCCCATTACCAAACGCCAAATTTTAGACAGTCTTTAATTAAAAGAGTTTGCAGACCGAATTGAATATGTGATGAAAATTGGAAAATAATGTTTTGATTGAGTAGAAAACATTGTGGGAAAGGAAGAAATTACTCGTTAAGAGCAATTTCTCCTTTTCCCACAATGTCTTTAGAGTTGTCTGCAACGAAATGGTCAAATGTCGTTATTATTTGGTAATGGGTTAATGGCTGTGTAGCATGAGTTTAAAGTCATTGTGAAAAAATAATTTGATCAAAATGTCTCAAACCTTGATGAACATGGGGACAAATTGGGAACTTGATTGCAATGTTGCAAGTATTTGTTAAACTATTAAGCAGGTTTTAATGGTTCTGATTAGTCTTTATTTGCCTGGATATAATTGATTCGCATGAGGTATTAATCTATTTAATAAAAGCAACAAATAATGATTCAAGCAACAAAAAAAGACTACACTGCTGACAATAAGATAACATTTTATTTGTAATATTACAAACTACTGTGTTTAAGGAAGATAAAGCTTTTGATAACCACTTTCTTTGCTTTGCTATTGTTTATAAATCATGCAGTTTTTCTCTCTGTTTGACTAAGGTTTTAAAAAGTCAAGCAATGTTTCCTTTTTGTCAGAATCATTTGTAAATGTTTTAACTTCTTACATATTAATTATAAATGTTATATATGGCAGTGGTCTATGTCTAAAGCGTTGGATTTTGTACACAAGGGTCGTGGGTTTAAATCTTGTAAGAATCTGTATTGAAACCGTTCATTAATCCACATTCAGTGCAAGTACTGGTTATGTATCCAGTATCCAGGAAGCAGAATTGAGAGTGATTTATTTAAGTTGTAAGATCTTGTTTCACAATTAATATAAAATAAACTAAACTAATCAGAATCTATTCCAGGTGGCTAAGGCTGTATCCAACTCCCTTGATAACTGTGTTAGCTGTCTGCCGGGACAGAGAGATGTGGACATTGCTATTAGACAGATTACGGAAACCAGCCAGTCTCTATCTTCTGCCAAGGTGAGGAATCATAGCATATCATTATTATAAGCGAATTGCTGGTTAATCAGATTGCGTTATATCTTTGTTATTTGCTCTTTACTCCCCCTTATGGGCAGTTGAGTATGGGGTCTTCCTCCATCATTTAGTCAGACATCACAAAAAAGTTATAATAATGAAATAATTTTGACGCAATGGAAAACCCATATAAACATAAAAGGTGCCATAGAAATTGAAATGAACTCCTCTCTAATGCTAATAGTGTTCCAATCTTTTACAGTTCCCGAGCACCAACCAATCCTTTCAAGAGGTACAATCAGAGATGCACGACGCCGCGGCCAATCTTAACCAGGCCGCGAGCGACATCATTACCCACTCACGTACCACGACCCAACAACTCTCGCAGTCCTCAGAGCACTACAGTAAAGTGTACCAACAGTTTGTGGGAACCGGCCTCACTCTGGCTGGCATCACCAAGGATACGGATACACAGAACCAAATCGTTGGAGGCCTCAAGAGTGTTTCCATGGTTTCGAGTAAACTGCTTCTGGCCGCTAAGAGTGTGTCGATTGATCCAAATGCTCCCAACGCAAAGAATCTGTTAGCACAGGCTGCAAGGTATGTGTCACCTATGTTGTGTTTGTTTTCTTACTTAATGGCGTACTGCATGGCCAAGTTGTAAAGGTGGTGGTCCTGGAACTTGGCTGGCCTGGTATCAAGCACCACCAACATCTCTGGATTTGTTGAAGTGGACCTTGGCAAGTCACTTGAAAGCCTTAACCCAGGAAAGCAGTAACATAGATGAAAAATTGACACACAGTTTATTTCCATAAAAAAACAAACAATCAAGCTATTCTACCATTTTATGTTGATATAAGAAAAAATCTTTTTGTATTTAAAAAATATATATTGTGTATCAATGGATTTCTCTTTTTTGTTTGTGACATTTTTTTTTACAAATCTTTATTAGGTTAAAAAAGATGTTAGAATGTCAATAAGTGCTATATAACGTATTATGTTTGTGAAACAATTGTATTATACCTCAATATATGTATATCTCTTTTTTAGAGCTGTGACAGAGAGTATTAACCAGTTAATTAACATCTGTACTGTGTCAGCTCCAGGACAGAAGGAATGTGATAACGCACTACGACAAATAGAGGTAAATACAGTAGCTGTTATTTGTTTACCTTTCATGGTTTCCTTGACACAAATAATGAACATTGAGGAGGTTTATGAAAAAAGAGTAATGGAAGGTTTTGTAACAGATTATTTGAAAATCATTTAAAATTCTCATATTTGTTATGTTAGGTAACCTCCTCACTCTCTACAGCATAGCAACAATCAATTAGGACAAGATCTAACCTCTGTGTTACTGAGCCGACTCTTTAGATCAAAGATTATGGTCTTGCTTGGAATCTTGGCCAGACAAACCAGGATCGTATCTCCACAGGGGACTATAAATCCCAAAGTGGACTTTCTAGTTATGCTTTGTTGAGTTCTTAGAACGGGTTAAAGCAGTGAATTACTATATATATGATTGTGTATATTACAGATGATGATGAGCTGGTTGGACAACCCGAATGAACCTGTCAGTGATATGCCTTACTTTGAGTGCCTTGATACAGTGATTGATAAGTCAAAGGTCAGTATAAAGGTCAAAGGTCAAATATTTTGTCTTCAAGGTCATTTTAAATTTGATAGTGGAAGCATTAATGATGCCAAGAGTGTTTGAACTTTTCTCATGGCTTTTTTATTCTCATGATTTTGAGTACCTTGATACTGAGATTCGTAAATCAAAGAATAGTGTAGAAGTCAAAAATAACAAAAAAATTGTCTTCAAGGTCATTGAAGCCTTTCTTTTTATAAATTATTTATTCTCATGCTAATACTTTTAATTTTGTTTGGTCAGTTTAAATAAGACTCTTTCGGCCTTGTGATAAGAGTGTGACTCCTAACACTAATAGTTTTTCCCCTCAGCTCACTATCAGAATGCAGATGTTTCTACGGAGTTCTAACAATCCCTATAATTATGTGGTCAAGTAAGGTAATTTTGGATCATTTTTCAGATGAGCAACAGAATATATAACTGTAATATTGGAAATACTGATGACATGGTGTAAAAATCAAACTAAACAAGCAACAAATTGATTTTTAATAATGATAAATGATAAAGATTAAATCAAATTGGAAAGATATATGTATGAAAGGCTTTTAATGTGTTAATTACAGTCTATGGGTGGTGCTATGACAGGAATGACCAACCATGCTAAGAAAGGAGAGACAGAAGAGTTTTGTTCATCCGTGCAGAGTTTCTCATCGTCGGTCTGCGGCCTTACAGAGGCTTCCGTACAGGTGAGACAATTGGCCAATTAACCCTTATAATGCTGGGTAATTCTATAAAAATAGATGTTTGTGTTTTCTGCTTTCCAAAACTTTAAATATCTGCTTGATTTGGTTGAGGAATGATACTAAGAGTAGCAAATAGGTTAGATCACATGCCAGCAGCCAATATACCTGCCCTCAAATTAGCAAAAGTACTGATTATGTATCTAGGAAACAATTGCCAAGAATTAAATGAATTCCAAGCTTCCAATACTTAGTGTAGCAATTCCCCATAATTATGACTTTTTGTACTTAATGAACCAATTTTTAATTACAATCCTCTGTTGAGTTTTAGTTATTTATATTTTATTTTTTTACTTGCATAAAATGCCGTGAAAAGCAGGATCTGGCTTGCAAACTTTCATTAATCCACATTCGGCGCAAGTACTGGTTATGTATCCAGGAAGCAGAATCGAGAGTGATTAATCTAAGTTGTAAGAACTTGTTTCACAATCGATGTAAAATAAATAAGTTTACACATGAAATGCGTTCCCCTGCAATGGTTGATTAATCTTGTATTCTATCCTACAGGCTGCCTACCTGGTAGGTATAGCAGACCCAGCCTCGGAGCCCGGTCGACCTGGGCTCGTCGACCAGTCCCAGTTCTCTCGCGCCAATCAGGCGATCCAGATGGCATGCCAGAACCTCACCAATCCAGCAAGCTCCCAACAACAGGTACGTCTAGTGTGTATGGGCACGGAAATCCACTAATGTGAACTAGGTTGGATATTTTTTAAGTCGAGGGTTCAATGCAATACTATAGTAAGTGCTGCACGTATGTGAAGCACTTACTATAGTCTTGCATTGAACCCTCGAAGTGGTCTTTGTAATGGTTATGTTTCAGTTTGGAGAACCAACCATTACCTGATAGAGTATGTTGTGTGTATATGGTATCTTCAAAGTGTATAAGAACCCTTACCTCTCAACAACAGCTAGGTCTAGTGTGTATGGATATGGAAACCCACTTATGTGACCTAGGTTGATATTTGATAAGTGGTCTTTATAATGGGAATGTTTCAGTTCCGAGGACTAACCATTACCTGATAAGAGTATGTTGTGTGTGTATATGGTATCTTCAAAATGTATAAAAACCCTATTGAAGTACCAGTATTGGGATGTTTTATTATTGGTCTTAATAAATTATTGATTTCAATTATGAAGTTTATATGACTTTGTTGCATGTATATGGTGACTTCAAAATATATAAAACCCTATTGAAATACAAATTTTGCAACATTGCATTATTGGTCTTGACCATTTGTTGATATCTGTTATGATATCTAACATTTTAAGGTATGCTGAGTATATATTATCAATATAAATCAGTGATTTAAGAAATACAGTCTATAAGAACATCTTGTACATTTAATAAGAGGTTTTGAATAATAGGGGCCTTAACTATGATGTATGTCATTTTACCTCATATTGTTTGTTTGGTGTAAATAGGAATTGTGATTTTTTTTTATTAACAAATCACTAATATGATCACTCTGAGAAGTGGTCAGAATGGGTTGGTCTTTGTTTTGATTTATAACCTTTTATATCTTAAATTGTTGGGTGTGTATATGATCTCTACAAAGTAGAAAACCTTATTAAAGGACCACTTCTGGGATTTTTTATTTTAATGCAATATTTATTTACTTGATTAAATGTTTACATTATTGTTTACGATAGAGAGTTGTTGTGTCTCTAGAATTATAACTTTATAACACCATTTGCTGCAATTTACACTGAAAAAGAAGAGGACATGATAATTCAAAAAAACAAAAACTTTAAAACAACACCGATAATTGTTTTCAGCTTATTTATGTACCTTGCTAGTCACAATGTTAAGCTTATGCTTTTGCTTTAACACATTACCACCTAACGCCACATGTTCGCATCTTGCAGCAGAGGACTTTCAAAAAGCATTGTGGCCAAAGGTGAAATTGCTTGTCACAAGCAATTTCATCTTTTGCCACAATGCTTTTTAAACTATTCACATATTCCTGATATGTGAATAGTTCAGCAGAACTGAAAGGTTTTACACATGTTTAAAAAAAAAATCTTAGGTCGTCTGCTTCAAGTAAAAATGTCGTCTGCAGGTGGTAAAGAGTTAATATGCTTGGATACAGTCAAAGGACGTGATGAGGTAGCGTTAGCATATTGAGCGTACAATGCATGACTTTAGCCAGTCCTTCACTTTTGTGTAGGAGTTGCTATAGACTTGCAATGAGTCCTCGATATGAGGGTCTGTTGAATACAGTAAAGAAAAAATAAAACTGTGTCATGATCATTTTTGTTGGTATTCATTTGAATGGTCTCATGTGTACCCACAATATAGGGTTCTTAGCAAACTCCTCACAGTGATCTCCCATTATGGGGATGATCACTGCCATCACAAATGTCACGTGACCACCTACTTAGAAACGAAAATGGCATAACAAGATGGCGGCAAAACTAAAAAATTGTAATCCATTAGTGCTTTATTTATAAACAAAACAATTTTTTTTTTCAACTTAACTGTTCAGAAATCAATACAATAAGATATTGTTACTAAATTAACTAAGATATCCGGTAATCTCTTAACAAATCAGCATCATTTGAATTTCATCCAAATCTGGATGAAAAATCTTGTGGTGGCAGTGGTCGATGCAGCGTAGCAAGGGGAGATCACTGTGAGGAGTTTGGGTAGAGGAAATAGATGGGGGTCCTGTGTGGCCCTGTGGTGTAGGTGGTGGACACCTCTTGTCTTGTGGGAGTGGCCTTTGGCAAGTCACTTCAGAGCCCTAGCCTGGTACTGATGGATGGAGGAAAGCCATTACATAACTGAAAAATTGTTGACACAGCATTAAACTACATAAAAAAAAAAGGAAATAGATAAGTAAGCAAGAGAGATTTGCTCCTTATTGGGAGCTTCATGTACAACGAATAAAAAGCACCATTTAGATTGGGAGAGAATTATTCTTACTGACATAGCATTGCTAACTTAGACAAGCTTTCAATAGGTAATAAAGTATCTTGACTTCATAACCTATGCTTTCAATTATATTAAAATGCACTTTATCAATTTTTTTTATGTTTTTTTAAATTGAAATAATGTGTCTACATAAACATAAAGGAAGTTATAATATTGATTTGGACATTCATGATTTGTATTATATGTTGATAATGGCATAATTTTTTATTGTTTTTTGCTGTCACTACTTGGCAAATATTTTTCACTAGCATGTATCAAACATTAATAGCATGACTCACAAACCAGACTTGGGATTTAGTGGTGAGAGCCCCAAACTTAAAATCACAAGCCCCCTCAGGGCATATGTTCCTTGAATTGGTAAGAGGTCTAGACCTGTTAATTTTGGGAAGTATTACATCTGAAATTGTTGAATAATGGGAAACAATAATGCTGGTGTGACTTTGAACTATTTGGAAAATGGCACGATTTTGAAGAAATTTTCAATTTAATTGAGAGGGCAATTGTGTTCATGTTGGAAAGCAGTCCGTGGCTAAGGAAGAGCATGGCAACAAAAGGGCAATATTTATTGTTTTAAATGGTATTAGTTATCTCCGGTTCAATCAAGGACAACACATAAATAGAGGGTTTAATGCACAACTAGGATCGGTTTTTCATGTTTTCGAAGGCCTTTGTATAGTTTTGCCTTGAACCTTCACTTCATTATGCACACTTAATGATCGAAGCTGTTGATGCGCCTTAAAACACCATTCATTCATTTAACCCTATCAAAGTGTTTTGTTAACTCTTTACCACCTGCAGACGGCCTTTTTTTTTTTACTTGAAGCAGACGACTTTAGAAAAGCTTTGTAAACATGTGAAAAACCTTTCAGTTCTGCTGTTGTGATATGTTCATAGGTTGAAAAAGCTTTGTCGCAAATGGAGAAATTGCTTGTGATAAGCAATTGCTTGTGATAATCAATTGATCCTTTTGCCACAATGCTTCTTGAAAGTCTTCTGCTGCAAGGTGCAAAAATGTGGTGTTAGGTGGTGATGTGTTAATACATTATTTAGTGAGGGTTGTTCAGTAAATCATGATTTTTCCTATTTACAAAGTACTATCACTCGTGGCTGTATAGATCAACGGTAAGCACGTTATTGACCATCCCTCCCACTTTTATCTGTCAATGTGTTTCATACATTTATTATCACGAAATCTTTTCTCTAATATGAAGAAAACTTTTTGGAAAATTGCCTTAATATTAAAGGCATTATTCATAATGTAATTATCTAGAGAGATTTTTTGGAATAGTATTGAAAGATAGGTATGAACCTATATAGATACATTAGTTTAGTTTAAACTCATTATTTTACATCAATTGTGAGATAAGTCCTTACACCTCTGAATAATCACTTTTTATTCTGCTTCCTGGATACACAACCAGAACATGCTTTAAATGTGGAATAATGAAATGTGGCAAAGAAAATTTGCTACTCACAAGATTCGAACCCACAATCCTCGTGTCCGGAGGCTGACGCTCTACCCTTGCACCACTGTCATCTGCATTGCATTAAATCACATACAGATTCAGTAAGCCTACTTTTGTAAGAGAAGTCAAAATCTCTTAGGCTGATATGGATGGCTTGGTGGTTTTCCAAGTCCCACCTGTATTGCTGGTTTAGTGGAAAATCTCTATCAAGGCATATAAAAGCCCTAGCCTAGTACAAGTAAATCTTAGGAAAGTGTTAAACTACCTCCTAGCAATTGCAAAAATAGTATTTTACTGTAATTAAAACTGATCTGATTTACATTTACCTGATGTATATCATGATTGCCAAAGAAGGAAAGATGCCCATATCAAATATGCCCACAGCCCATATTTATAAGAACTCTCCTATGCCATCAGTCTTATAAATGGATTTACTTCCCAACCCAAAAGAAAAAAGAAACCTATTTCCCCTTTTTTTTTTCAGAGACATTTTTACAAACATATAATTGATGCTGGTATCAATTCATTTTTTTGGTTGATCCTATATTAAAACCTAATTATCAATCAGAAAATTTAATACTTCTTGTCAAAGATATTGTAAATAATACTGTATGAGATAACAATGAATGCGACAAAAAATTAAGTAAAACCTGAAGTGAATTCCAAATTTTCATTACGGAAAGATTCTTTTAGACTGAATGCCAGAAATTTTAAATTGTTAGAACTTTTGTACATCTTTTAAGTTTATGTGATTTTAATCAAAATATTTGATTTTCCTTAGTACTTGTTATGATTGTATTGTCAGTGTAGTTTTATTTTCTGCACTTTAACCCTTTCTCTGCCAGTACTATTTTGCAGCAGGCGTCATTTTACCCAGAATCCCTTGTTGAATATTTTACTGTTTGAAAGCAGCAACTGAAGCTGCTTTCACAATATCAAAGAAAGCATTTTCATAACTGAAAATGTAATGTTGATACAGCGTTAAACCACATATACTGTTAAACAAGTTATCAGAGAAAGGGTTATGTTTTTAATGATTAAATATTTGGAGACGTTTATGTTCAGTGAGTTGTTTGATAAAATCATGTTTTAACACCATGCTCGTATTTTTCTATTTTGAAGATTTTTTGCACTTTAGTTTGACATTTTATAGAACTGTGCTGATGTGTTTCATGCTTTACTAGTTTGTTATCAATTTCAACAACTTGAATTACTTCATTATTATTGAATGTTGGCTTCCTCAAAATTTGATGTCAACAAAAAGTCTGTTATATACGTCCCTTCCAGATTAATATGAAAAGGTAAATAAGAATATGAACCGATTGATTTGTAAAAAATGATTGATTTATGAAAACCAGAGATGATAATGAAGAGTCAATGCATAGCATTTTCTGCTTTATTCTTTTTTACGTATTTTTTGTCTCAAATTTAATGAAACTAAAATTGAGATTTGTAATTTTATTACAATATATACAAACTCATGGGCTATGGTAAGCACTTCATTATTTTTTTTTTTATGGGTTTTACATCACTTCAACATTATTTCAGTTATGTAGCGATGCCCTACTCTTAATGATGGAGGAAGACCCCATACTCAACTGCCCATAAGGGCTGGTCAAGGCGGGTAGAACCATCGGCATTCCGTAAGTCAGTCGGGAGACTGCCTCTCATGAAAATCCATATCCCTCTCAGGATTTGAACCCATGCGGAGAGGGGCCATGTGATTTCAAGTTCTGTACTCTAACCACTAGGCCACGGAGGCCCCAAGCACTTGATTAACACGAAGCACTAATTATAGTATTGCATTAAGCCCTTGAACTGTTCTTAGAAAGCATTCTGATTAATTGGTTAAATTAATTAATTTATTTTCAAACTACATTTCAGTATTTGGTAGGTGCCAGCTCTTGTAGTTAGATATTGTCTTGTTATTTCAGTGTGTCGTTATTTAAGTACTCTTGATAGGATGTGAACTGCATAAACCCAAAGGACACATGAGTGCATGAAACATACAATTATGTCTTGTCTTTGAATTTGTTTTCTTGTAAAGTAACATAGAGTGTTAATGATTGATAAACTCTGATGGTTTTGTCCTAATGTGTGATCGAAATTTTTGTGTGTATAAGTGGTTGATAGTTTGTTGTATAAGGAAATCCAGGATCTCGGCATTTTATGACAGAGATTTTTTAATACCTTAACCCATTACCAAACAAAATTGACAAATATTGACATTTGACAAGAATTGTGCAGATAACTATGGAAAACATTGTGGGAAAAGAAGAAATTGCTCTTTACAAGCAATTTCTCCTTTTCCCCCAATGTTTTCTGCCCTACCAGACAATTATTCTTCAATTTCATTGCATTTTGAAATGTCGTCTCCAAACTCTTCCAATTTGGAACAGTCGAAATTTGTGCGTTTGGTAAAGGGTTCATAAGACATCGTGATTAGTTCAACTTTTATAGGCCAAGTTATATAACACCAATTAGCCCTGATAGGGAATGTGAAGATTTTTGTTACATGTTGCATTACTGACAAGTTATTTGTATCCATATATATTTTAGGATCATACTAAGGTAGGGAGTGAATTAACAGCTTTAACAGTGTTTCTAATGTTATATTGTCTTACTTTCTGATTGCTCTATATTCCTAAACAGTCTAGAAGTTCCTTTGTTAAACTTAGTTTTACAGCAGTCTTATGACAAAAAGGGACGAATATGTTAATCCTTTTAACCCTTTTCCAAACACCAAATTTTGGACTTTCCCGAATTGAACGAGTTTGCAGACGACATATCAAAATGTGATGAAATTGAAAAATGATCTTATGATTGTGGCAGAAGATAATGTGGGAAAAGGAGAAATTGCCCGTTACGAGCAATTTCTTCTTTTCCCACATTGTTTTCTAAAGTCGTCTACAACAAACTGGTCAAATTGGTTTGGTAATGGGTTAATCCTTATAAACTGTAATTTTGGGCTCCACTTGTACCTCTGGTTTACATAGGAGTGTTCTTTGTTAGAACATTAAACCATGATTTGTTCTGGAAAGTCCTTTGTCAGAACATTTCAGAGCGCTAGTATTGGTACTGGTAAAACCAAGAAGCTGTAACATAAATGAAAAATGTGTTGACATGGTGTTAAACCCCCCATAAACAAATGTTACAAGCAAAGGTACAAAGAAAACTTGATTTGAGGATAAACTAAAAGACAAATATAATATTATTAATACGCTTTGTAAAACATGACTGGGTTGGCTATTTAATCATTTGGTTTTCTTTTCAATATGTATTGGTGTAAAGTAATCACTGTAACACATTATAATGAACTTTTATATTGTTTATGTATCTTACACATTTCAAACTGTGTTTTACCTTGGACCACAAATTGCACCAAAAGGACTTTTCTTTCTCAAAGGTTCACTTTTTCTAAAAATTATTATCTCTGGAATTGCTGAAATCGGAAAGCAATAAAACTTGTGAAAGGTAACTTTTTGGAAAACTGTGTGACTCAGATAAAATTTGCTTTAGAAAGATGCCTTTACATGTCCCATTGTATGAAAACCTTATAACT
Source organism: Cerastoderma edule (assembly GCA_947846245.1). Classification (NCBI taxonomy): domain Eukaryota; kingdom Metazoa; phylum Mollusca; class Bivalvia; order Cardiida; family Cardiidae; genus Cerastoderma; species Cerastoderma edule. The sequence goes on along the minus strand of OX401421.1, from coordinate 11,697,458 downwards.
TTGTGTTGTTGAACTGATATCTCTTTCTTGTCTGCAAATTCACTTAATATTGTGTTGCATTGAGTTGTTGTTGTTGTTTTGAAATGAGTTTTGTGGTTTAGTTGGAAATAATTTTGTGTGTTCTTGAATATCTTAACCCTATTGCTAAATGTATGTGTATTTGTGTCACTTATATATTAAAAGATAATAATACTCATTAAAAATCTGCATAGAAATAGATGTTAGAAAAGGAGAAATTGCTTGTGCTAGGTAATTTCTCTTTGTGTCACAGTGATTTCACAAATCTTCATGCTGCATTTGTTTTCAAACCACAGTGGCCTTAGATTTGAGTTTTCTTGACAAAACGTAGTATCCTGTCTGACTAACAGATAGATGTTGCCCTTAGATTTGAGTTTTCATGACAAAACGTAGTATCCTGTCTGACTAACAGATAGATGTTGCCCTTAGATTTGAGTTTTCATGACAAAACGTAGTATCCTGTCTGACTTACAGATAGATGTTGCAATGATTTGTATGTGTACCCACAATCTAGTGTTTAACGTAGAGTTCTGATAAATCACTATTCTAAAACTCGTTCTGTTGTCGGTTTACTTACAAGGTAGTTCTTTGTTAACCTTAGTTGGAGTCCCGAACTTTTCGGTTCAAAGCGAAAAGTTTTGGCTCAGACCTAGGTATACAGAGAAAGTCAGAAAAAATCTGACAATAGAATGAGTTTTTGAATTGTGAAGTATGAGTGCTCTCCTTAAAATAAAAGAAATACTTCTGGTGGATGGTCCTGTTGTCTATGTTAAACTGCTCACAAATATATTCTTATGTATTCTTTATATCAGTATTATGTATGTTGGTTACATCCACTGACAGGCCTCGTGGCTAAGGTGTTGGACTTGAAACTCAGAAGACCAGGGTTTGATCCCAACTAAGGCCACTTGCATTATGGGAATGTTAATTTACAAGACACCTTAGATCCATAGTATAGTACTTGTGATTCCCTGGAAAGATGTAATGTAACTCAAAAATTGTTGATATGATGTTAACGCCTTAAAAATAGTTCCTGTTAATGATCATTTAGGATGAATACTCTCCTTTCTTTAGGGTAAAGTCCAATGTACTTGTTGCAGAAATTTGAAAGCATTGTGATAAAATACAATGTAAATGTAAAATTATTTTTTCTTCAGCTCAAGAGTTAATTGATAATTATCAGTGATACTTTTTGGCCCAAAAACGCTCATAAAATTTCCCAAAACTCATTACTTTCATTCATTTTAATCATTTTTCTTTAGAAAAAAACAATTGATTTTTAAGTTTTGGTTAAAAAAGCCCATTGATTTAATTTAGAAAGAAAATCGCTGAATAATTACTAATTTTCGACTGTAATTACTGATTTGTATGTATGCCTGCTGACTGATTATTATAAACTTGTTAACAATACAGTACAGCAAGACTGTTAAGTCTTTGCTAACACCACAGAAAAAGATCATAACTTTACTCATACCTACAGTATAAGCATGAATGGATAGAACTTAACATAATTTTGATTTTTTCTAGGGTAATTGCATAACAGCTTTTTAACTTTTTTCCTAGGATAATTGCATTAAAGCTTGTTGTTTATCGAGTTGCATTATGATTATATCTATTGTTTGATTTAATAATTCCATTGTCACTGAAAAGCCTGTTTAGTTGAGACATGTTAACCCTTTCCCTCATTATAAGGTTTCGTGACTTGTCCAGTTTGAAAGCAGCAGTGGGTCTTATGTGGCCCAGTGGTTAGAGTACAGAACATGGAATCACATGGCCTTTCTTTAAGGCCTTTCTTTATACAGAGCAATATGTATGTTTGCCTCACATGATTTGAAAGTGTACTGTTGTGTGTATGTTAAAGGTATTCACATGAAAGGAAAGAAAGTTGAAATATAGGGCTTTATTGCTCATTCCGCTATATAAAATAGTGTGACTGATCCGAATTGATAAAAATAGAGCTGACAACTTCTATGAAGGGAAGGGTTAAGAGTAGCAAAAATGTAGATTTTTGGTGGATGGTTGGTATTAACTTAACCCTTATAGTGCTGGAACCCACTTACTGCTTATGCAAACAGGTTAGATCCAGGCCAGCCTTCAAGTAAATTGGCGGCTGGCCTGGGATCTAACCTGTTTTCTACTCTGAGTATCTTTCCTCATCAAAATTTAGCAGATATTAAAGGTTTTGAAAGGCAGACAACACAAAAATCTAAATCTATTTTTAGAAAATTACCCAACATTCTAGGGGATAAAGTGTATTTTTCTCTCTTCACAGGTGCTCTCTGCTGCAACCATTGTTGCCAAACACACATCTGCCTTGTGCAATGCATGCCGGTTGGCGTCCAGCAAGACAGACAACCCCGTGGCTAAACGCCACTTTGTGCAGAGTGCCAAGGATGTGGCTAACAGTACTGCTAATCTAGTCAAAGCAATTAAGGTAAGAATGGATAGATATAGTATATTTTTGATTAATTTACTCATTCCCCATAAATTGAAATTATCTGACAAACAGTTTAAAAATCAAGTGTAACTGACATATTTAAAAATAAATTCATATCTTAAGATTACCATTTAATGAATGAATTTTCAAACCAATATATTTAAGAATTTTTTGGTCAAATAGAGGGTTCATTGCAAGACTCCTTCACACAAGTGAATGGCTTGTTGTAGCCGTTCATTGAAATTTAGAAATAAGATATTAGAAATGTTGAATTTTTGAATTATGTTTAGTTCAGTTATTGTATAAAATTGCATCTTTACAAGGTGACGTTACTAAGATGGTTGTTTATTTTATATCTTTTTTTTCCAGGCCCTGGATAGCAACTTCACAGAAGAAAACAGACAGAGATGTGCGGAGGCTGCAGTACCTCTGGTCAACGCTGTGGATGAACTGACAACATTTGCTTCTTCACCCGAGTTTGCTACTAAACAAGCCAAAATCAGTGTCACTGTAAGTAGTTCCTGCCAAATACAAACTAACATTTGATTGACTGCACTCAATGCTTGTTAAAGAGGAGAAATGATGGAAAACAGCCATCACTGGTGATTTCCCCAAAAAAGTCATATCATGTTGAGAAGTAACAGTTGAAACAAATGTTTTTTTGCGCAGAACCTTTAAAAAATATGGTAAAAGCATACTTTAATTCCAAATACAAACTCAAATGTGATGGACTTTAAATGATTCTTGTTTTATGGGTAGAAGCAGTTGAAACCAACATAGAACTTGTGAATCAAAGATTCAAAAGGTAAAAGTCTCCCAGTTGATTTAGGGAACGCCTATTGTTCTACCTTGCTTGACCAGCCCTTATGGGCAATAAAGCTAGGGCATCAAAATAAAACTAAAATACTGATGATGCAAAGTAAAACCCTATCAAACATAAGGACCTTCACAACTGTACAACGTTGTTCAAGTTGATTTGTGGAAGGTGATCTCAGTTTATTACACTTTTACAAGCAATGTTTTTTAACCCGTTCGCTGCTGATTTGCTCACAGAAAATACTTCTCAGTGCCGCATTCATAGTGGGTGATTTTCACAGATGCACAAAATGAAAATCCATCAGGGTTTTGAATCACCCAATGGCAAGATTGCTCACTGTATGGCGAAAAGTATACATAATTTCTAACAATTTTGTAACTCTCCCACTTTTTAGGCCCGACAGGCTCAAGAACCAATCACCTCGGCCGGAAAGTCTCTCATAGAGGGCGCCTGTAAGATGTTAATGGCCGCCAAACAGCTGGCTATCAATCCTAAAGACCCTCCTACGTACCAGCAGTATTCAAACCACTCGAAAAGCGTGTCCGAGGCGATTAAACGACTTGTGTCCGCGATACGGGACAGCGCGCCCGGACAGAAAGAGTGTGAGGAAGCCATTGAGAAGGTCAACAGGACGATAACGGAGCTGGATCAAGCATCCCTTGCCGCGATCTCGCAGAGTTTACCACAGAGGTCGGAGCGATCTTTAAGGGTGAGTAACCTCTTGGGAATTAATTCATTTAAACCTACAGTGTTTTCTCAATTTTTGATGGTACATGTTTTAAAGGGAGAAAATGGCTAAACTTTATTTCATACAGTCTAATGCAATGTCAATGATCTTTACGGGTGAAAAAGCTCTCTGAAAGTTATTCATTCAACCCTTTACCAAACGCAAAACTTGACTGTCCCAAAATGAAAGACTTTGTAGACGACATTTCAAATGTGATGAAATTGGAAATTATTCTTCTGATAGTGGAGAAAACATTGTGGGAAAAGGAAAAATTAAGAGTTGATTAAAAGTTAAGAGCAATTATCATTCATTCTTATTGATTTTTCATATACCAAATGCTTTTTAGCCTGTAAAGAACTCAGTATAACTCAATATATGTTTATCCATATCATCATTGAGCGCACTAAATGACCTCAGTTGTTGATGCACCTTAAAATCATTCATTCATTCATTCACTCATTCACTCATTCATATGTTGAACTATTGCAGTCGTATCAAGAACAGATGATCAGTTGTGCCCGAGAGATTATAGAGGGTATTGAGAAGATTAGAAAAGCCGCCAACTCTGAACCAGAAAACCTCGGTCATGAGGTGAGATTCCCGTTTTTTGTTTTTGTTTGGATTTATTGGGGGTTGCTTTTACACAGGATTTTTTTTTACCTCCAACTTATATAGTAAATGGCCCCCAGTTGGTAGATATGAACCCTAAAGATCATTATGTTTCATTCACAATTCCGTTTACATGTATAAGGGGTCAAAATCTTCAAATTAGCACAAGTCAAGGGGTCAAGGGAAAACACTGGGTTGCTTTTACATTGCATCAACAATTATTCAGTTATATTGTGATGACTATTACTTCACATGAATAAATCCAAATCAGTTCATAATGTGATTCAAACTCATCTTCAGATGGCCAGTGCAATTTCGAGTTCTTCATTGCCCATAAGAGTCTGTCAAGCAGTGTTGGACCATAGGCATTCTTTAAGCAAGGGTGGCCTATTTTGATTTTGACTCACTTGTCTGTAAATCAATAATTTTCCAGTTAAATTGTGTTGCTAGGCTCATAATGGTTTAAGGAATACTTAATTGGAGGTCTGTCAAAACGGGTAGGATCGTCATCATTCTATATGACTTTAGAATTTTCGCATTATGTGAACAAGCAACTTTAAAAGTGTTAATTTAATTACAGGTAACTAAGATGGCTAGTTATTTGGAGCCACTGTCAGAAGCAGCTGTGGGCGCCGCATCACTGATGACAAACTCTAAACAACAAATGAACACTTTAGATCTGACCAAAACTGTCATTGAATCTGCTCTACAGTTCTTGTACTCCTCAAAGGAAGGGGGAGGTAATCCAAAGGTAAGGGAATGTGGTTTTAAGGATTTTATTAACTAACTGCTGTTCAAGAGGCCTGAATTGATGAATAAAGAACATTTTGAATTGGCACATGTAGTTACCAAAGGATCATAATGCACACTGGATGATCTTATCTGTTGATGGGCCTTAAAACACTATTCATTCATTCATTTACTCATTCATTTATTCTTTCTTTCTTTCTTTCTTTCTTTCTTTCTTTCTTTCTTTCTTTCTTTCTTTCTTTCTTTCCTTTCTTTAATGATGAATATGCCAATTGATAGTTTTAACAAGGCAATTTCGAACCCCCGGGAAAGATACAACACCCTAACATTCAGTATGTATGCATTTACTTTTCCATTGATGTATTTGAAATAGAAAGAAGAATACAGTCTAATTTGTGTTAAGCAGCCACTCTTTTAAGCAGCCAACCTGCCTTAAACAGCCACTACAGAAAGTCCCATTGTTAGATTTATAGTGTAAATCAGTTTGTGTTAAGCAGCCAACCTGTCTTAAACAGCCAATTCACTCTGTCCCATAGGCTGGCCTCTTAACACAAGTTTGACTGTATGTAGAACCTTCTTATAACAGTGTTAAAGAAAGAGAACTTCCTCATTAATGCTTTCTGATGTTGTTTTTTTTAATTTGGACCAGTCTGAAAAGAATCTTTTAAGCATATTAAAAGTTTAATTACGTGATTACAGGCAACAACCACACAGGACAACATCAACACGGCGGCAGACAACATGCGAGATGTGTTACAAGACCTGTTACAGATGTTGGAGGACTCGGTATCTCAGGCTGGAGAGGTCACAACCATGATTGATAAACTCAGCAAGTCCATCTCTAAGGTAAATAGTATACATGTACCATCATCTTAAGGGTTAAAACCTCAGCAAGTCCATCTTTAAGGTAAAAACATGTACCATCATCTAAATGGTTAAAAAGTTAGAAAGTCCATCTATAAGGTAAATATTATACAAGTACTGTCATCTAAATGGTTAAAAAGGTCAGAAAGTCCATCTTTAAGGTAAAAACATGTACCATCATCTAAATGGTTAAAAAAGTCAGAAAGTCCATCTCTAATGGGAATGTTATACATTTGCGGTCATCTAAATGGTTAAAAAAGTCAGAAAGTCCATCTCTAAGGGGAATGTTATACATTTGCGGTCATCTAAATGGTTGAAAAGGTCAGAAAGTCCATCTATAAGGTAAATATTATACATGTACTGTCATCTAAATGGTTGAAAAGGTCAGAAAGTCCATCTATAAGGTAAATATTATACATGTACTGTCATCTAAATGGTTAAAAAGGTCAGAAAGTCCATCTTTAAGGTAAAAAGATGTGCCATCATCTAAATGGTTAAAAAAGTCAGAAAGTCCATCTCTAATGGGAATGTTATACATTTGCGGTCATCTAAATCGTTAAAAAAGTCAGAAAGTCCATCTCTAAGGGGAATGTTATACATTTGCGGTCATCTAAATGGTTTAAAAGGTCAGAAAGTCCATCTATAAGATACATTGTATATATTATTCATGTACTGTCATCTAAATGGTCAAAAAAGTTAGAAAGTCCATCTCCAAGGGGAAGGTTATACATGTTCTATCATCTAAATGGTTAAAAAGGTCAGAAAGTCAACTTTAAGGGGAATGTTATACATGTACCATCATTTAAATGGTTAAAAACGTCAGAAAGTCAACTTTAAGGTAAATATTATACATGTACAGTTGTTTAAATGGTGTGAATTATGTTGGATTTGAGTTTTAGATAATTTTAATTATTATATTAGTTATATGATAAGCCTGTTGAGTTACACACATAATTGATGAAATTCTGCAAGTCCATCTCGAAGTTAATAGCCCCTCTCAGCATAGATTCGAATCCTTGATAAGGATAATCAATTCTCATGGGACGTAGTCTCCTGTCTGACTAACGGAATGCCAACGGTTCTATAGTCTGACTAACGGTCTGATTTACGGAATGCCAATGGTTCTATCCGGCATGACCAGAGTTGATTAATTAAGGGGTCTTCCTCAAATGATAAAAATTGTTGATGTGATTTTAAAATATAACATGAATTCCTACAAGTAGAAACTTGTTGATTTCAGACTGATGACAGAATAGAGGTTAAGCCAGGTCTTGGTTTTGTAGACTACCAGACTAACATGGTGAAATTAGCGAAGGATATTGCAAGAACAGCACAAGATATGGTGAGTGTAGGGGGGGTAATCTGAAGCCCTTTTTTATTTACAAATATGGTTATATTTAGTAATGGATTTTCAAAGAACAGCACATGATAGGGTTTGAATCATACTCTTTCCTCTACAAATATGGTTATATTCGGATCGCTTTTTCCCAAGAACAGCTATTGATATGGTTAAGTATGATTAATCTTTTCCTTCTTCCTGGTGAATTGCTGTGAAAAACATGAAATACATCACTTAGTAAAAGTAATAAGTTTTATTACTGTTTAACTTTGAGCCTTTTTGTTTATGTAATGTTAAAGCAATATGGTCTTTTTACGTTTCAGAAGTAGACCTATCAGAGTGTTTTAATTCTCAAACTTTCACACATGTGTATTTATGACAAAGACTTATTTGGATGAAATTATTTCAACTAGTTGTTGGAAAAATCTGTTGGCAGTCTTTATTTTCATTTCTTCAATGTTTTGCTTCAAACAATTAGAGAAAGTCATATTAAATGATGGATAATAACTTTCAGCTGCTTACATTGATGGTATTTATTTGTTTCTGTTGGGAAACAGGTTGAATATCTCTATTTCCTTTTGCATAATACTTATAAATGCCTTACATTTTGACAGCTTGGGAAAGCCAACACGGATGTTGATCAGCTTGGTTTACTGGCCAACAAGTTAACAAGAGACTTTGATCAGCTTGCGAGTGACTCGCGGGGTGCCGCAGCCGGAGCTCCTAGTCCTGATGTAAGTAATGGTTGATAGATCCAAATTACAATCGGGCCGAGAAATGGCCAAAATCCTTCTATATAAGTTTGTAGAATGACATATCTGTCTAATATCTTGACCAATTTTATTTTTATCAAATCTAGATTTGTAAATTCGGTCCAGTACTATCAAAATCTGTCAAAAATCGACAGAACCAGCGTTTTTCTGATCCCTGCCCCCATCACAGAAGTTCAGATAAGGGTATTTACCCTTAGAATGCTGGGAGATTTGTCAAATAGGTTTCTGTGTCATCTGCTTTCCAAAACCCTTAATACCTGCTTAATTTTGATCAGGAAAGATACTCAGATTAGCAAGTAGGTAAGATCACAGGCCAGCTGCCAATTTACTTGGCGGCTGGCATGTGATATAACCTGTTTGCATAAGCATGAAGTTGGTTCCAGTACTATACAGGTTAAGAGTTATTTTGAAACATTACATTTATTTCAAATATATGTACTTTTTCCTGTATTATACAATTCACCTCATTACATTACACCCTAAAAGGAAATCTGAGCCTTTAAATCGATACTGATTTTTCTGTAGATGGTTTCTCTTTTTTAATTTGAAGAAAACCTTGACCTGTTGATAATGGGATAATAATCAATGAAAATGAATTAGAAAACCAACTGATGGTGGAGTTTCGGACTTTATAGATAAAAGTATGACTTTGAATTTGCTTCTTTATATGGATGGGAGGGGTCTCCATGTTCTAGTGATTGGAGTACAGAACATGCCCCCTCTCAGTGTGTTCAAATCCCGGTGACGGCTTTTCGAGAGATAGGCTCCAGACTGACTCACAGAATGCAGATGGTTCTACTCAGCTTGACCTTACTGGCAGTTGAGAAAAGGGTCTTCCCCCATCACAACATAAATAAAATAATGTTGACGCAATGTAAAACTCATTGAATAAATTAATTCAGTTACAGTCTTAGATATTTTGATTAACCGGTTTATTCCACTCTTCACAGATTGCTAGTAGAATTCGCCTGACCATACAAGATCTTGGAAAGTCGTGTATAGAGTTGGTACAGGATGCAGGAAACCTTCAATCAAACCCCAGCGATACATACTCAAGAAGGGATATCTCGGAACATGCGAGAAATGTCACAGAAAAGGTAAATAGATATGACGGTATTTATATATCTTTATAGAAAGAGATTTTAGTTTCAATCAAACCCCAGCGATACATACTCTAGAAGAGATATCTCTGAACATGCGAGAAATGTCGAAGAAAAGGTAAATATTTATCACAGAAATGTCAAATTGATAGTTTTACTAACACTTGTAAAGGCATCTAAGTTTCAGTCAAATTCCAGAGATCTCTTAACATGCGAGGAATGTCACAGAAAAGGAAGGAGATGACAGGATTAATAACACTTTATAGAAAGTCATTTGAGTTTCAATTTTTACAACTTGTATCAATCGCCCTCAATTTTTTGCTATTCTACTTTCTTGATATATTGCTAGTACTACTTCATTGATACATAACTAATGCAGGGCTCTGTGGCCTGTGGTTAGAGTACAAGGGCCTGTCTAACAAAGAAGTGAAACTTTATGCCTACGTTAAAGATGGTTGGTGGAGTTTTCTTTGTGTTTCACAAAGATTGTGGTAGCCAATTTTAGCCTACTTCATACAGTTGTAATGTTTATGTTTTAAATCATGTGGTTTGTAAAAGTTTGTGCTCTCTGCTCATGTGAAGGTCAATAAGGGGTCAAGTGTAAAACTCCCTGCAGAGTAGAAGTTCTTTCCTGACTTTGAATTTACTCTCTTATAGGTTCAATTAGGGCACTCATATATGAGGGCATGGGCTGTTGTTCTTTATAAACTTTGTCATTTGTGTTAGCCAGTTTGCCATCCGTTTTCATTATGAATTTGATGATATTGGATTGAAACCATTATGAAAAATGAAGGGTTTATTTAGTGTTGATGGTACGGGAAGAGAAGTGTTAGCCATTTTCATTTATAAACTTGTTATATTTCCAGGTTTCGTTTGTGTTGGCCAGTTTGCAGTCCGGTTCCCGGGGTACACAAGCCTGTATTAATGCTGCCCACACAGTGAGTGGTATCATAGCTGACCTGGATACAACTATCATGTTTGCTACAGCTGGTACCCTAAACGCTGATGGGGAGGATAGCTTTGCTGATCACAGGTATGGCAGAGTTGCTTATGGTTTTACACCATTTTTAACAATTGTTTTGAGTTATTCTAGGGGTCTTGCATGTCCCAGTGGTTAAGGGAGGGATCTTAGAGCTCTAGGTTCTAGGGTTTGAGCCATACTGTTACCTCTGGGTTTTTTAAGTGTCCTTTATATAAACTGAAATAAAACTATGAATGCAATCAGATACAGTTAGCAATATTTCTAATAAGACTGTGTTACTTTGAATGAGACTAGGTATACAATTGAAAATATTTGGCAATATAAGTGAAAAAGCTGTTTAAAGGCTTAAATACAAATGACAACAATTAAACTTTGAGTAAAATTGCTAAGTACCTTTTACAATGTTGGCAACAAATGGCAATATAACTGAATAGATTGTTTAAAGTGGCGCTAAATGTCCTTGGCTGTCAATAAACACTAAAACACCATTTATCACTGTTTAAAATGGAGTAAACCTTTTCATTTAATTGCTTTGCTTTTACAGAGAGAATATCCTTAAGACAGCCAAGGCACTTGTTGAGGACACGAAGACCCTGGTAGCCGGCGCCGCGTCAAATCAGGAACAGCTTGCCAACGCAGCCCAGATGGCCGTGAAGACAATCACACGACTTGCGGACGTCGTCAAGTTTGGAGCTGGTTCCCTTGGCTCAGACCAGTCAGAAGCACAAGTAAGGGATGTTAATTTATTTGGCTGGTTCTCTGCTAGCTTAAACATGTTTTATTTTAAAATATTGTTTTACTTATTGATTGGGACGGAAGCTTTAAGCTTATTGATTCCCTCTCCTGAATAACATAACAGCATGACATGCAATGCAATACAAAAAATATTTAACAAATACTTGTAAATTCTCCAATAGAGAGAGGGGGATGGGTAGATATAGAGTTAAATAGAGATAAGATAGAATAAGGAGAAAGAGAGAGAGGATGGAGCTATAAATAAATGGACTAGAAACGATAAACCATCAATCAAACTGTTTGCTTCCTTTTATATAATTGTTGAAATGACTAAATACCGCTATATTTTCATCAAAAGTAAAGAAAACATTTCCAAAGAGGAGTGTTTTTAGATCCAGAATAACATCGAAACTCTCCATTTCATCTCTGAAGTTCTGATAAAGCTGACACTCAAAGAAATGGTGCATAGTTGCAATTATTAATTTGTCTTCTCTCTAGGTTTTTTGTCTACCTACTTTTATCATGACAGTGATTTGTTTTGTCAGGTTACATGAACTTAAATATGGGTATGCTTGGAGTCTGTTCTGTGTACTTGAACAGAAATATGAGACCGTTTCTGGTTTTGAATATGATGATGCTTTGTTTTTCAGGTACTGTTGATCAATGCTGTTAAAGACGTGGCCTCGGCCCTCTCAGATCTGATCAGCGCCACCAAGAACGCCTCGGGTAAAAGTGTGCAGGATCCAGCAATGCTGTCACTTAAAGAGTCAGCCAAGGTAGGCTTATCAGCATATTTGTGTCTTATTCTGTAGTCATCATTGTTAGACAGAAATAATGTGATCTGCTTTCTATTTTCAGCACTTATGTGTTTTAGGAATATTTGGAAAGTTTTCCCGTGTTGTGCTGGAGTTATTTATTATCTATTTGTTTCACACAAATAGATAACAATTTCTGCTTATGATCATTCGTAAAACTAGATGACAGTGATCTTGAGTCGGAATTTTCATATTTTGATTTATTGAATAAATTTAATATTGTAATAAAACTATGAATTTGATAAAAATTATTTTAGGGTTTATTGGGGATTACACCTTATGATGCTCATGTTACATGATAGAATACTCTCCTTTAGATTCAGTTTTGTAGCAGAAATCCTCCCAGGCAAAATTTATATGTCCTTGCACTATTTATCTACCCTTCACTTCTTTATGTTATCATTTTCTTTGTTGTATTTGACTATGTATAAAAAAGGAACATCCTTTTTTATTCAGATATTTCTTTTGCCAACAATTTAACAATCCCTACTGGGGTCTGTCTCGTAAAAAGATTGTAGGAAAGTTTTTTACATTAATAAAAACTTGTTGATATGGCACTGGCGAGGAGGACCCTTATGGGATCTGTGTCAGAAACCAACCTTAGCTTAACTTAAACATTTCTTTGTAAATATAAAGAATACGATGGTACCTCAGAAAAGTATCAACTTAGCTGTGACTGGAACATGAGTACTGATAAACACATGTCTGCTTTTCATTCACAAAAGCAAACGTTATTTTTTAGATTCAAGGGTTATGAAAGTTTTGTAAACATTGACATTAAGTTGTTAATCTTTATGAGACATGCCAGTAGAATCTACTATACTTCATGATAAATAAAATTTGGTCAATCTCTAAAGAATCAATAATGTGGCTAGTGCCAAAACATTAAACCCAATTTTCACGCTAATTCCATTATACCACTCTTCGACCATTCATCTGCTACAAATTTAACAAAAAAATGAAAAAGATAAAAAAAAAACCACTGGAAAAAGGATGAAATGCTCATCAGGAGCAATTCATCCTTTATTCAGACTGATTTTTACCCATTTTACAAAGAAAATGCTTCTTCAAGATTTTTTTTTTGCTGATGCTTCGAATTTGGACCAGTCACAACTTTCCCATATTTAGGGTTGGGTGGGGGTTTATGTTAGATGTGTCTTGAGTGAATATGTGAGGGAATGGGTTGCTTGATTTTTATTTTGATGTGATGTGTCTATGTAGTACAGGTATTGTCAATTTGTGTATCAAAGGTGTGACATTTCAACTTTTTTATGCTTTTATTTGCCTTATTTTGTCTTCAATTACTTGAAGTACTTTGACCTTTTACCTCTTTATTTTTTTTTATAAAAAAAATTAGTAAGTTAGTTTTTTTCTATTCATATTTTGTCTTGATCAATTAAGAAATGGTCTAATAGTCTTAGAAACTAGGTTTTATGCTGTTTGGTCTGAGTTTGCTAAAAATACTTATATGTTTACCTTTTTTTAGTTTAAAAAAAAAAAGGTAAATTTTGTGCAGAGATGAAAAAGAAAATAAATTACTTAGTACTTATGCCATCTATGTTACAATGAAATTTTTCAAAGTAGATAAGTCTTACATCTGAAAACAGAAAGGTATGGCTTCATGTATGATGACTAAAATGTTAACTTCGTCATGTGTTATAGACATTAGTTCTTCAATTGATATGTGTTAGAACCCATTCCCTTGTATATAGCTCAACAGCAAAAAGATTGGGTTGTTTAATTAATATAGGTGAAATTAATGACATAAAATATGATAAGGCATTATTATTATCTTGCCTCATATGCAATTGCTTTTATCCAGTCAAAACTTAGTGTAGTTTTCTAGAGCAATGCATTTTTCTGCAAGGTGGTCCAGAGGTAGAGTGTTGGCCCACAGGCACAGGGGTTGTTGGTTTGAATCCCGTGAGAACCGAGTTCCTCCTTGCAACCTTTCATTTATCCACATTTGGAGCAAGAACTGTTTATGATCCAGGGAACATATTCGAGAATGATAAATCTAAGTTGAAAGAATTTGTTTCACAATCAATGTAAAATAAATAAATTTAATCTGCAATCTTTTCTTGTCTAATGTCATCAACAGCTTCTTTTAATGTTTTTGTTTAGTAAGTTTGAACAAAGATATCTTTCCCTTACCTTTTCCATATTTTTAGATTAAGACTAAAATGGATTTGTTACATATTGTTTTATTTCAGGGCTCTTCCATGCGCCCGCACTCGGGGCTCTATAGGTCGTATGTAACGGGCATGTACTAGTTGCGTGTGTGTGCATTACGCGAAACAAAACAGTGCCAATTATAACTACCCCTTGTTTTAAAAATCATTATCTAACAAACCTGTGGGATCATTAATTATGTGATTATTGATGTTTCGGACTGGTTTAGGATGGAATCGTAGTGTTAATCGTAATCTGGATATTTCTTAGCATCATTTGTTACTGGGGAAGTGATGTTTCGGACGAAGTAACTGATTCGCATCTCATTATTATGATCGTAATCATACTATCAAGGATGATTACCTGTATGGATAGTGATAGTTCTGAGTATATTCCTGCATTGTTAATTGTTTTGAACAATATCAAAGAGACTTAAAAGGATTATTCTTTATGTGGAAAACAATTTTTTTTTTACTGGTTACACTCAAAAGACATTTGGATTTTTTTTTAAATGTTTAAGTGACTGTCAACAGATTTATGTATTCTCCTGGGTAAAAGGACACTGCTGATTTTGTCAACTGTTTTCTTTCCTTATGGAAAAGACAAGATAATTTAGTTATCCTAATTTAGAAATTTTAAAGAAATTATGTGGAGTGATTTCTTGATCTAGTTTAAGTTTCGAAACTTTTCGATGTTTTTAAGTTTTAGAACTAGGGATAGAATCCACAGTTAGACATCTGATGTTGTAAGGTTTCGTTTCGAGATTGATAAGTTCTTTTGATAAAAAAGAGAAAAAAAAAGTTATAATAAAGAAAAGAAAATGGAAATTTATGCTATTTGGACAAATTCATTGAGCAACTCAGTTACACGAAGTATAACTATGAAAAGGGGTCATCATTTTTTTTCTTTGTAAGTTATGAGTTTCTTGAAGAACCAAGTTTAAGTACATGTGTTAAACTAGATGTTTCGTTGATAAACAAAGTGTTTCAAATATGTCATATATACAAGTGCCTTTGGAAAAGAGTTTTGTTAGTTAATATATATGGATGAAAACAGTTTAATTCAATATGTCTTTCACTTTTGTGAAGGACTTACAATGGTGTTGCATTGAAACATTGGTATGGAAAGAGAAGGGGGTGGGGTGTGGGGCAAAAGAAGGGGGTGGGGCTAAAGAAGGGGGTGGGGCTAAAGAGACAATGAGGAGTTGGAGAAAGGATTTGTTTTTAGCTTCTGTCGGTGTTCATATAACCAAGGTAGAGAAATTAGAAAAGTTTTGTGTTTTTGATCAACATATCATGTATGTTTTTGTGAAAAAAAATTATGTGTGAAAAGTTTACATTTTGCAATTCAGTCATTTATATGCTTCAATACAGACATATTGTGTGACTCCATGTCAATATATGGACAATAGGGGCAATATTAACAGGTGCTAATAATTTTCAATTTATATTTCTTTTTGAAAAGGGAACATTTGCAATAGTTTTTATATGGTTTGAGATTTTTTACCTGATGTATGTGCCAAAAACGTACATAGCTCAGTAACTAGTGACTTGGGTACCGTTTTAATGAACAACTTAATGAAAATATTTGCGTAAGAAAAAACTGATAGACATGTATAGTATTTATAATGAAAACACAATATGGTCAAATGCCAAATTTTCAACTGTTCCAAATTGAAAGAGTTTGCAGATGACATTTCAATTGTGATGAAATCTAAAAAAAATCTTCTGATAGGATAGAAAACATTGTGGGAAAAGGAGAAATTGCTCGTTAATGTTTTCCAGAGTCGTTTGCAACAAACTAATCATTGTTTGGTAATGGGTTAAAAGGGGCGTTTTTATTCAAGTCAGTGCTGATGTTAGTCCATATCGTTTAATCAAGAATTGGAGAAATTATGCTAAGGAACATCATGCATTTACATTTTGTATTGAATTAAACTCTGTCTATTAGATACATTGTATGAGTGAAAATTGGTTTCGTTGTTGTTATTCATAATCGATAGATGTTGTTGTTTTAATTTAAAATGTTTAAAGCTTAAAACAAAAAATAAAATTAGATTATTATCTAGAACAAACCTCCTGTTGTATTAATTTAACACATCACTGTAAAGACAAACCAGTTGAAAATCACCTGTCTATTTTGTGAGCTGTTGTTTCATCAATCCCTCATGAAGGAAATTACCATGTAGAAATTTGTCCAAATTGAGAGTGAAAGCAGCTGACAGAAATGGAGTTGTTACAGAAGATTTCTACACTAAAGAAAGTTTAAATAACACCCTAGTGAAGAGCTTTTCGTAGTGCATTTTTATGAGAGGTAATTTCTTGGTTGAATTCAGAATGTCAAAGGTCCTACCCGGGTTGACCTGTCCTTGAAGGGAGTCAGGATTGAGGTTTTTTTCCGTCATTAAGGACGGGATATCACAATAAAACTGAAGGAATGTTAAGACCCATATAAAATAGAATGGAAATGAAATCATTGGCTTCAGAATTTACTTTTCATAATGTTTATGGGTTCCCCTTGACAGTGTATTTACAGTGTTTGACATGAGATCTCTGTGTCTCTTCATATGTAGATTTTGATGCAAGGCTTTATCAGGTTTTGACTTTTCATGTAGGAAAGTGTCTCAATTTATTGAAAACTATTTTGATATCATCATGACCATTTTGTTTTGTGAACTTAGATGATTGTACTAGTAGGGTATTTCAATGGAGCTTTTCACCTTTTTATGGAGAGATGAAAAATAGGCAGATTAAAAAAGGTTTTAAGGTAATAGAGTTGTTTCGTTTTTCCTAGACCTGTTTTTATTTTTTCTCGAAATGTCACACCTTTTCAAGATGTCATGTTTATAAAGTAAAACCTGTCGACAGATATATTCAATGCAACATAAACAAATGATGCCTCAAATTGTAACATTGGTCTAGATATGGGGGCATATAAGGATCTATTTTCAAAATTTATTGGACAAATTCTTTTTTTGTGGATTTCTATGCATATCGTCAAATGAAGATGATTCAAATGGCTACCAACAATATAGGATTTTAGACAATAGAAAAACAATTAAGAAATAAGGCTGTGAAGTACACTTCTTGGCTTGACTTGTATCTAAACTAAGTTACAAACAGGCATATATAATGTCTAGGAATTGTTGCTGTACACAGGTTTTACGATATTGATATTGTTTTGTTGTTTTTATTGTTGTTGTTCTTGTATCAGTTACGGGAATGATGTTATTGTTGCTGTTATATTGCTTACAAATTGGTCTATATTTCTCAACTTCATGATATTATATCAAATAGTTTATCAGTTTAGTTAAACTTTTTGGGAATTATCTTTATGGGGCAAAATTTAAGACAGAGAAAAAATATATATAAGAAAAAGGAAAAGAAGACAAAAATTAGCATGACGAAAAAGACAAAATGATAACTTCCTTGTAAGTTTAGGGTTCCATTCAAGACTATAGTAAGTGCTTCATAAACATGAAGCATTTACTTTAGTATTACACTGAACCTTCAATTTCTTTCTGAAATCCTGTGCAACATATTACGGTATTATGTTGAAGAGGGTTGCAACATCAGGTACAGTGTTGCAGTTGTTAGAACCATTTCTCTGAGAATGCGCATTCTCAGTTCAAATTCTTATTTACATCTTAATGGTTGCCTTCCAAGGGACTTTGGTCAAGGCACTTCTTGTCGCCCTGTACATTTAATTACAAAGGAAGCATGAATAAATGAATTGTTGCCACAATTTAGCCTAAAAAATGACAGAAATGCCTGGAATGTCAAACAAAATAAATAAGTTGTCAGAGTATAATGAAAACACTTACACTATTCATCTAAGATGGAGACTACAGTCAAACTTGTGTTAAGAGGCCAGCCTATGGGGCAGAGTAAATTGGCTGTTCAAGACAGGTTGGCTGCTTAACACAAATTGATTTACACTATAAATCTAACAATGGGACTTTCTGTAGTGGCTGTTTAAGGCAGGTTGGCTGCTTAAAAGGGTGGCTGCTTAACACAAGTTAGACTGTATATAGGCCAATTTTCCTTGTGTGCGCTTAAGTTTTTGTCTGAAAATGAAGTGAAAAAGGTGCACCCTTCCTTATACCCATCCCTCCATTTACAAGTTTATGTATTTTAACACAATGGATGCAGAAACCTCTAGAAACCATGGTGACAAAAGAGAAAAAGTTACTTGATATGAACTATCTCTCTTTGTTCACTTCAGTTTCTACCCATTATAACAATAAAACTTTTTGTTGTCTGCTTTTTATTTCAGTTTGGATTTTTCACAAAAGTTAAAATCAAGAGAAAGGTCAAATAATTGTGAAGACATTTTAATTGCAATTTTATAAACTAGTACAGCTTTTGCTTTTAGATGCAGTTCTCTGTGTATTATTTGTCCCATTTAATGAGATAACTTTGGTCTTGCAATAAGCGTATGCAACCCATTTCTTCATATACAGTAGAATCTATATACCTTGCAGTTCAAGGGACCCCATGAAAATGTTCAACATAGACTAGAGTTTGACGTATAGATGTCTGGAATATAAAGACATACACATAAAAAACACATGATTTGGGAACTCATATTTTCTTTGACGCATAGAAGATTCTTATGAGAATCAGAAGTTTGAGGTTCAGATATTCTACTGTACACAAATTCTAAGAGTGCAGTAAAAGATACCTGAAACAATAATTATTGTAACAATAAAAAAATCTACTTATGACCAATCAATTTTTCCTTTCATGGTTTATAATTGGTGTCTTTTTGATGTATTTTAGTTGGAAAATGTTATATGAAGGGATGGGATAAAAGATGTGTCAGTTAAAGGCACATCAAAGGAGAGAAGTAAAAATAAATTACTGAAAAAATATATGGAGTTCTTTTATTATGTTCATAAAAATCGTAAGAACTAGTTTAGGAATGCATTGAGACCCTATTAAATAGACTCATTTAAAATAAGTTATTTTGTGCTTGAAATATAGTTGTCTCCAATTCAATCATGTTTATCAACAAACTGTTTGTTTACATATTCAAAATAACAAATTCTGATTGGTGGGTTCAAAAATGTGTGAATCAACTGTCAAGGTCAGAGGTGAAGAATCAGGAAATCTGAATTATAAAACTTGCTAATCTTGGTTATTTCTGGTTTACTTTCACATTTAAGTTGTGCTGATGGTGTTTTCTGGTGATAACTATTTGAATCTGTCCAAAAATTTACCAAATAATATAGTTTGATATAGCATTTATCCCCTTTAATGGGCCTTTAAGTTTGTGCATTTGTCCATTTCTGGTAATACAGCATAATGGTCTGAATAATGTATTATGGTGCTTTAGAATTATTTAAAATTTGTATAGCAAACCTTGTTTTGTGGGTACTTATTGGAGTTGTCTTAGCGAGATGTTTTCTATGAATACACATAACATCAAGGGTTCAATGTAATACTATAGTAAGTGCTTCATGGCTATGAAGCACTTACTATAGTCTTGCATTTAACACACACACACACCCCAAAACTGAGTTTAGTTATAGAATAAAGATGGCAAACCAAGGAACTATGTTGCTTACCTAGACATCTCTTGCCTATTGCATGCAATGTTTCAAAACTTATTAAGTGAATATTTTATTGTGGTCACTGTATAAAATTGACTAAGTGTGGTGATACATATTGATAAGCATCAACAATATAAGGGTTCAACGCAAGAGTATAGTAGGTGCTTCACAAACATGAAGTACTTACTATAGTCTTGCACCGAACCCTCGAATTAGTGTTTATTTATGTAATAAAAGAAAGGAAGAATAATTCTCATCTCTTTGTCTATTAATATGTAGTTTTAGCTAGACATGTCTTTTACTTTTTAATTATTTAAAGTTAAAATCCTTCAAACAGGCGACAATAGAATGAAAAAACCCATGTGGAGCAATTTCTCTTATTTGTCATCTGTCTTCCTTATTTCAAGCTTTTGATATGTATGCGAATATAGGGTTAAGTTAATGAAATAGAGCAAAGAAACAAAAGTATTTTCTGTATGCTTCAATGCAGAATCTATTGTGGTCAAAGGATGTCTTGCTCAATAGAAGGAATTGAGTCTTTTATCGCATTACAGTTTTATAAACACTTTTGCAGCTGATGTATTGAAGTTAGGTATTTGGGAGAAAGGGTTTAATCTTTTGAGTCTCAACTCATCATAGAAAAGAAACAATCATCTTAAATCTAT
Source organism: Cerastoderma edule (assembly GCA_947846245.1). NCBI lineage: Eukaryota > Metazoa > Mollusca > Bivalvia > Cardiida > Cardiidae > Cerastoderma > Cerastoderma edule. Next base: position 11,677,101 of record OX401421.1, on the reverse strand, counting down.
TGATACTTACCCCCCTTGTTGCTATGGTTATTTCAGACAATGGTGACGAACGTGACATCACTACTGAAGACAGTTAAGACAGTAGAAGATGAGGCTGCAAGGGGTACTCGCGCTTTGGAATCCACCATTGAAGCCATTGGACAGGAAATTAAGGTAAAAACTGTGTGTTACTTCTGTGTGGTTTCAGTATTGTAATGAAGATAGTCATATATATACAGAGAGACAGGATAATTTACAAGCTTACATGGAGCATAATGTTCAAGCTTGCTTCGGTTTGAGCATTGGAACCAACTGAGCAATGATTTTTAAAAGGGACTCGGTGGCCAGGTGGTTATTGTTCAGAACTTGAAATTACATGGCCCATCTCTGCGTGGGTTTAAATCCAGGTGACGGCATTTGAATTTTCATGAGAGATAGTCTCCAGACTGACATACAGAATGCTGGTGGTTCTACCTGGTTTGAGCAGCTGTAATGTGCATTTGAGTATGGGGTCTTCCCCAATCATTAAGAGTTTTGGAGCCCAGTTACTGGGTTCATGGGTTGAGCATTGGCTTCAGGACACAAGAGTCACAGGTTCAAATCCCTATATTAGCTTGATCCACCTTACACCCTGTTATTGGTGCATAATTTGCATGAGTACTGGTTTTTAATCCTGGAAGTAGACTTAAGTGTGATTTATACCAAGTTTAATAATGTCTTCGATGATCAATATGAAGTTAATAAGTTAATATAATTCGATAAGTAGATTTCAGAACTCTAGAGGTTGTGCATATTTGAGCATGTTCACATTAATTTTTCTTTGTCCTCCAACCTCACTTTTGGGCCTTGTTATACACAATTCTTGGTTCTGATTGAATATATTCTTTAATTTTACATATTTCTCGTCAATAAGCATTTTTATTTCATTTCTGTTTGAGCATGCTCAGTTCTTGCTTCTTTATTAAAACAAGGTTATGCATACACAATATAGTATATAGTATATAGTCTCAATGAGAAGTGTATTTAAATAGCTAACTGCTTCTTTGAAAGAAAATTGTGCGGTTCTAGTGAAGGGGGCCATTATGGCCTAGTGATGAGAATCCTGAAATCATATAGTCCCTCTCTATGTAGGTTCAAATCCCGGCGAAAGCATTTGAACTTTCATGAGAGGTAGACTCCCTATTGACTTACAGAATGTCAATGGTTCTACCTGACTTGACCAGCCCTTGTTGGCACCAATTGAGTATGGGGGTCTTTCTCCAAAGAGTTGGGCATGGCAACATAATTGAAATAATGTTGATGCGATGTAAAACCCCATATAAAAGAATAGAACTGATGAAGAAATATCAGGAGAGTGGGTAGGTGCGCTGACTCCTGTGATATGCCTGAAATACTGTTGAAAACAGCTTAAACCCTTATAGTGCTGAAACCGACTTCATGCTTATGCAAACAGGTTACATCCAGGCCAACCACCAAGTTAATTGGGGCTTGCCTGTGATCTAACCTGTTTGCTACTCTGAGTGTCTTTCCTCATCAAGATTAAGCAGATATTAATGTTTAGGAAAGCAGATGACACTTAAAAATCTGTTTTAGAAAATTTACCCAGCAATCTAAGGGTTTAACCTCAACCAATCAACTGTATTGTATCCACTATTTAACACACTGATGTACTTTACAGACATTTGACAGCACAGCTGAGGTATTGTGTGTTTGATATAATCATATTTTGGGTGTACAGACATATCTGACAGTCAAACAGTGGTGTTAGATAGAAATGGCATTTGATAGAGTAATTAGTTCTTTTTGGCCAAAATGAGAGTTTTTGACAAGTCCAAAGTTGAAGTCTGAAAAGTTGACAAAGAAAGATGAAAAAGAACCCTTATGATTTATGGTTAGGAACTCGTGTGACTTGTGGATGAATTCCAGACTTGACCAGCCCTAATGGAAGTTGAGTACCTTATGATTTATGGTTAGGAACTCGTGTGACTTGTGGATGAATTCCAGACTTGACCAGCCATTGAGGCAGTTGAGTATGGGGTCTTCCTCCAGCATTAAGAGTTTAGCATTATAACATAACTGAAATATTGTTGATGTGATGTAAGACACATTTAAATTAAGAATTAATTGCTCATAAGGAACAGTTTTTCATTTTGCCACAGTGGTTTATTTCTACATGCTTCAGCAGTTAATGCCATTAATTGAAATGCAATGATGCGAGAGAATACGTTTTCACTGTCAGATATGTTTTTTTTTTCTTTTTTCTTTTTTAATAACAATATCAAGCAGAAAACTTTTTGGCATTAAATAAGGCCATGACATGTTAGAGCAATTTGAGGATTCAGTGTAATGCTATACAGGATAGTTGCTTCATGTTTGTGAAGGACTTACTTAAGTCTTGCGCTGAGCCCTGAAATTACTCAATAGGTTTTCTCTAGGTCAAAGACATTTCTCAACCCATATTTGTAAATGCGACGGGTCAAAAAGAAATTTTTGCATATCGGTCAAAACAATGTACATTAATGTATTATCAAATAAGGGCTGGCTTTACCCATTACCAAACAATAACGACATTTTACCACGTTGTTACAGACAACTCGGAAAAAACACTGTGGGAAAAGGAGAAATTGCTAATAATGAGCAATTTTTCCTTTTCCCACAATATTTTCTGGTCTAACTGAAGATTACTTTCCAATTTCATCACATTTTGAAATGCCGTCTGCAAACACTTTCAATTTGAGACAATCGAAAAATTTGGCGTTTGGTAAAGGGTTAACACCAGTCAATAGTTCAATGTAAGACTATGTGACAAGTGTTTCATGTTTGTGAAGGACTTACTTTAGTCTTGCAGTGAACACTTGAAATGCTCCAACTAAGTCTACAGAATATCGGAAGGGTTTTGCAGTCATGCTTATTTCGCTTACTTTGAAGTGTGTTTGAAAAATGATTGAATGTGTTAACATTTGGCAGTTGTTTTTCTTTAAAGAAAATAAGATATCTTTCTTCTCAACACATATGCATGGGTGAAAGTTGGATTATTCCTGAATCGGCTTTTTGAGCCTTTTTGTCCTTATACAATTCTTTAGCAAACATGCCTTTTTAGGATAATGGACTACAGATTTCAGGTTTTTGAAATTATGCAACTTTCACCCATGCATATGTCAACTTTACTTTCCTATGGTGAATTTCATATCTATTATACACCCTAGTTGCTTAAGGGTCCCTTAATTTACCCAAAACTAATATTTCTGGCTGGGACAATTTCCTTCAAGGTGTTTTACAAATGCATTGTTACAAAAAGTATTTCATATCGCACTACTATATGAATGAGAAAATGCAGTCATTGGATTAGAGAACATTCTGTACAATACTGGTCAGAGAATATATATATGGTGTGTTTAAAGGTGGACTGCAGTTATTATAGTGTTGAAGTTTAATGCTAAACCAATCTAAACCCTTTCCCAAACAATAACAACATTTGACTACTTTGTTGCAGATGACCTAAGAAAACATTGTGGGAAAAGGAGAAATTGCTCGTAACGAGCAATTTCTCCTTTTCCCACAAGGTTTTCTGCTCTCTCTGGAGAACATTTTTCAATTTCATCAAATTTTGTAATGTCGTCTTACAACTCTTTCAATTTTGGACAGTCGAAAATTTGTTGTTTGGGAAAAGGGTAACTCACTTGGGTTTCAAATTTATCTGAATTCAAAGCTTCAGAATAGTAACGATTACATGTATATAACTGACGAACTATGCTTTTATTGTAGAAAAACAAAAACATTTCGCTGCCTACAAATCTTGTCATACATATCATATCTTTGGTATTTTCTCTTACTGCTAGATAGTAGATATAACTGTTCTTTTCTTATGTTTTCTGCCTCTCGGAGTAGCCTCCTCGTTAAATCACTAAGCATTGCTTACTGTGTTGGCTTTAATTCTTTACAATACAATCATTTATCCCTAATTGGAAGTGTCTGCAGACAAAGGTTGTTCTGAAAAAGATATTAGAAATCATTGTTGTAACAAGAGTTTGTTGGCTCACATTTGCAAACTATCAACTTCCCAACCAAGTGTAGCTAATTTACTAATTTACTATATTGCACACATTGTTGACTTTAAAAAGAAAAAAAAGCTTATATATGACCCATTAACCCTCACAATCTTGAATATCTGTTTTTTCATACATGTACTAATACAATTTGACTTTAACTTCTTGCTTTTTCTAGATACCCTTCTTTATGTCTTTGTAGAAGTATCTCAAATATACACTTTTAGACTGTAATTATTATAATATTATTAATATTCCCATGACAGTATATTTCGGTAAATATATTTTGAATAATTCAGTAGTGTTTTTAGCTCACCTGAGCACAAAGTGCTTAAGGTGAGCTTTTGTGATCGCACAATGTCTGTAGTCCGTCATCCGTCGTCAACAATTTCTTTAAACATCTTCTCCTCCTAAACCATTGAGCCAATCTTAACCAAAGTTCACAGGAATGTCTGTTGGGTGATGCTCTTCAAAAGTTGTTCAAAAAAATTGATTTCATGCAGAACTTTGGTTGCTGTGGCATGAAAAAGGGGAAATTTCTGCAATTTTTAAAAAATCTTCTTGTCTGAAACAACTGGTCAGAATTCAAAATAATTTCACAGGAATGTTTTTTGGGGGCCTCTTTTCAAAAGTTGTTCAAAGAATTTTGATATCTCGAAAAACATGGCCACCAGGCTGCGTTGAACTTTGAACGCGTTTTTGTTTTCACTATACATGTATGCTAAAATTTAAAACTTTACAACCATTTTTTTCCCCAAACCTTTGGGCCAATTTCAATGAGATATCATATGAAGCATCCCTAGTTAGAGGGAATAAAGATTTGTCAAAAAAAATCAGTCATGTGACCAGAATGGTTACCATGCCCATATTTGGTAAAAACCATGAAAAAATCTCTTTGTCCAAAACCACTGGTCAGATTTCAAAATAATTTCACAGGAATGTTCTTTAGGGGCCCTTCTATAAAGACAGTTAAAAAAAATAGATATCTCGAAAAAACATGGCCGCCAGGGTGTGTTGAACTTTAAACCTGTTTTTGTTTTCACTATATACATGTATGGTAAAATTGATAACTTAATAAACATATTTTAAAAAAACATGAATTTTTATATCTCGAAAAACATGGCCACCAAGGTGCTTTGAAATGTGAACCTGTTTGCATTTCCACTATATGCTTTCATTGTAGAATTTTTAACAAAATACATCAATATCAATTTGGAAGTCCAAATATGCCAAAATGATAACAACAAAATGGCAACAATAGATCATACTGGACAAAAGTACGGGCTGATCTTTGTACATACACAATCTGTTAAAATGAAATATTCAGTTTCCACATTGTAAGAATTATGTACCATTTTAATGTCCCACATCAAGCATACAGTGTCAAAGTTGTAAAATTGGAATGAAAAATAGGTCAATACATAGAGGCACAAGAAACTCTGTGTAAAAGTTAAAAGCAATGCTTCTAACTAGTCTTCAAATAGGTGGTAATCTCAGGTGAGCGGTTCTAGGGCCATTATGGCCCTCTTGTTTGAGACATCTCCTGATAAGAGATAAGAACTTGCCTAAGTTCTAAACAATATTTCCCCTTATATTAATTTTGAGAGAAAAGACAGGGGTCCTGCATGGTCTAGTGGTTGAGAGGCGGACTTAGAACTCCGGGCTCCTGGGTCCGAGTTCCACGGACACCTCTGGTTTCATTGGAGTGACCTTTAGCATGTCACTTCAGAGCCATAGCCTAGTACTGGTGGACCCAGGAAAGCTATTACGAAACTGAAAAGTTGTTGATATGGCGTTAAACACCATACAAAAAAAAATATATATTGTAAAGCAACACTATTCTTTTTCATATGGGATAGGAATTTCTTAGCATGAGGAGAAATTAGTTATTTTTGCACTGATATTTTATGATTTTTTTTTTTTTTTTTTGAAGGACTTGATGAAGTTATGCTATCTGATCTATGTTGTTATTGTCTTTTGGCATGTTTATCAGATTATACCTGTCACAAAGGTTGCATGAAAGATAAACTTCAAATAATACATTTTCCTGGGACATGAGTATTTCTTGCAACATAATGACTTATGTTTCCATTTTTGACAGTACATGATTGTAAAATCCTTATAGATAATGAATAATAAACCCTTTCCCAAACAATAATGACATTTGTCCACTTTGTTGCAGACAACTCTAGAAAACATTGAGGGAAAAGGAGAATTTGCTCGTGACGAGCAATTTCTCCTTTTCCCACAATGTTTTCTGGCCTTTCAGAAGATTATTTTCCAATTTCATCACATTTTGAAATGTCGTCTGCAAACTCTTTCAATTTGGGACAGTCGAAAAATTTGGCGTTTTGTAAAGGGTTAAAGCAATTGACATACCTGCAGGTGTCTTCTTCATTTGAAATGGTGTTCCATTGAATGTCCGTACAGAATATGTTCAAATCAATTATTTGACCAATCCATGTTATTTCAGCAATATGAAGCCAACCCTACATCTGACAGACAAGCCACTGCTGAGGATCTGATCCGATACACCAAGCCAATTACCTCCGCCACTGCCAAGGCCGTTGCCGCCGGCAACAGTTGCCGACAGGAAGATGTTATCGTCGTTGCCAACATGGGACGGAAAGCAGTATTTGACCTTCTAGGGGTCTGCAAGGTAGGGTGATATTTGTTTGACTGATCATTTCATATCTACTCATCTCTCACAATTGAACAATAGTTTGTTTGACTGATCATTTCATATTGATACATCTGGCTGCAGCAGCAAATTATCATTATTCTATTTGGTAGCAAGTCTGACTTGAAATGCAAGAGTCCTTAGATTTGGAACAGAGGTGTCCTTCGTTCAAGACTCAGGTTGGCAAATAACTTTGCCATGTTTGATCTGCTCATCTCTCACAATTGATCAATAGTTTGTTTGACTGATCATTTCATATCTACTCATCTCTCACAATTGATCAATAGTTTGTTTGACTGATCATTTCATATTGATACATCTGGCTGCAGCAGCAAATTATCATTATTCTATTTGGTAGCAAGTCTGACTTGAAATGCAAGAGTTCTTTGACTTGGAATAGAGGTGTCCTTCGTTCAAGACTCAGGTTGGCAAATAGTCTTTGCCATGTTTGATCTACTCATCTCTCACAATTGATCAATAGTTTGTTTGACTGATCATTTCATATAGATACATCTGGCTGCAGCAGCCAAGTATCATTATTGTATATGAAAGCAAGTCTGATTGGAAATGCAAGAGTCCTTTGACTTGGAAAAGAGGGGTCCTTAGGTCGAGACTCAGGTTGGCAAATAACTTTAGCTACATTTGTTTAAGTCAACTTGACATGATCTTTTTTCTCTCTCAATTGATCAATAGTTTCTTTCCAATGTTGAGTGAAGTCAATGTGACATGGTTTATGAATCTCTCAGCATGGATCATTATGTGGGAAAGAAACCAACTTCCCAATGATACAAATATATTGTCAATGGACAAATATTGCTATTTTTAAGTCTCATTTCATTAGCCACTTACTATATTCCTGGGAGCTTATTTGAGACCAATCATTTACTAAACATTGACCTTGATTGATTAACCATTCATTGGACACTTATTATATTCCAGGCGGCGGCAGCCTCCGCGGAGACCCACGATGTTCGCCAGAAGACGATAGTGGCTGGTGCTACGTGTGCTACGTCCTATAAATCTCTTCTGATGCACGTTAACTTGGTAAGCCTTGAGGAGTTTTGGTTTATTATCCAATGGGAATATTGTAGTTTATTAAATTGACTCTTTAACACCTGCAGACGACTTAAGAATTTTTTTGTAAGCATGTGAAAAACCTTTCAGTTCTGCTTTTGTGACATTTGTATAAATTGAAAAAGCATTGTAGCAAAAGAAGACAATGCTTGTGACAAAAGAGCATGGGGTCTTCCTTACTCATTAAGAGTTGGGCATTGCTTTATAACTGAAATACTGCTGACAAAATGTAAAACCCATATAATGAAAATAAAATTTAAAAAAACATGTGTTTGTTTTTCTTTGATACAGGTAATACAAAAGCCCACAGTGGAGAATAAACAGCATTTAACTGTATTGTCACGACAAGTCGCCAACTCTGTCACCGAAATAGTCCATGCTGCCGAATCCATTAAAGGTACGGCCTGTTTGTTTTGGGAATTGTTTCTAAGTTTGGTTAGGGAATATTGTTCTGTCGATGGGACTGGGGAATTCGTTTGTCCTTTTTGTCTGTTTTTAATTTGACAATATGCTTCATTCCTTTAGTCAGAGGTTCAGATAAGGGCAAATATTGTGGTCTTTTTGTATCCAATATTATATGAAGTAATATAAGGAAATATTTAAGTGTGTTGCCTTCAACATTTCTAAAACTAGAGAAAAAGAAATATTGCAGTGTCTTGCATCCATAACTTAAGAAATAGAAATAGAGAGATCTGAAATAAAATGTCATTTAACCCTTTCCAAAACAATAATGACATTTGACCACTTTGTTGCAGATGACTTTAGAAAACTTTGTGGAAAAAAGAGAAATTGCTCGTAACGAGGCAATATTTCCTTTTTCCACAAGGTTTTCTGCTCTATCTGAAGAATATTTTTCAATTTCATCACATTTTGGAATGTCGTCTGGAAACTCTTTCAATTCGGGACAGTCGAAAATTTGTTGTTTAGGAAAGGGTTAAGGGGAATAATGCTCTTAGCTTAACCTCTAGGAACTACATGTATATCTTATCTTTTCTTGCAAATGTTCTGTATTATTGCTGTATGTATGGAGCACTTTATAATCATGTCTTGGCCTTCTTTTATTTATATATTACTTCTTATATCTTTATTACAATTTATGGATATTTTATTTGTTAGCTAAGAATAGGATTGCTGTCACCTTGACAGAATAATTTTATTTGAGAGAAATTTAATGTTGTAATTTGTTAAAGTTATAATGCATATGGATAACTTATAACTTAAGTTTTTTAACAGGACAACAGACATACTCTCATGCGAGGGTCATGTTGTATTAGTATCTTTAATACATTTTTTTTCTTCTATAATTCTGTGTTGTAGGTAGTAAGGAGGACTCTAATGGACACATAGCATAGAATTTGGATACATCAGTTTTACTGATGAACACATTTCCTCATTTTAAATGTGACAGGTCTAGAATGAGAGCTTCATAAGGAGGGTTCAGTGTAAGACTATAGTAAGTGTTATAGTCATAATTATGAAGCACTTACTATAGTCTTGCATTGAACCCTTGATAAGTTAAAGATGATTTCCATTTTTATTTGTGTGTGAAAAAACTATTATCACAAAAAGTGGATATAACTTGTCAGAGCAAATCACCCTTTTTCGCACTGGTTTTTAAGCCTAGGCTATGTTGAAATGGATTCTTATGAAAGGATGGTTTTTGAAGGAGATTATTTTTATTTGCTTATAATTATTGGTCATATATGCTGACATTATTGATGTTAATTAAATGATTTGATTTCAGATAGTGAACAGCTAATTTTCTTTTATTTTTCATTACTAAGATCATATTTCTGTGATTAGATATTTATGATTGTTTATTAAACATTCATTCGTTACCACATCACAGGTTCAATGCAAGAATAAAGTAACAGGAAGCACTTACTATTGTAATGCATTGGACCCTAGACATATACATAGTAAACATTGGTCAAAATTAAAAGAAAAAAGTCCATACAACCCGCTATGAAAAGAGATCAGTTTGGTTTATGACTTGAAAAAATATGTGTCAAAGGAGGATTTTTCTGCTGCGAGAAGTTTCTCTTTTTGTTACAATATTTTCAAAGTTTTTTGGTGCAAATGCATTGAAATATGTGTATACGTGGTATTGGATTATGTTAGACAATGATTCATACGACACTTAGCTACCAACACTTGCATTTTTCTGCATTCAAAACAATAATGAAACAAAGATGTACATTCTGATTTACTCTTGCATTTCTTGTTCCATTTGCTTCCTGCTTTCTTTCATGCCTACTTATTTTACCCCCAATGACTATTTTACAATTAAAAACTTACGATATTTTACATATCTTTTCGAAATTTACTTCTTACATAATTGTGACTTTGATTGGTCAGTTTTTAACTATTTCTGATTGGTTAGCTTTCTAAATCTTTTTGAAAGTAGACCAATCAGAGCTGAGTATTCTTTTCTATGTTTCATTAAAACCATGAGGCATTATTGAAAGAATCATTGTAAATACACGTGAATAAGATATAAAGAAAACTGTTTAACAGATATTCAAATTTCACAATCCAACAATAATTTCCATTTTGAAAAGAAAATTATTTAGTTTTCGATACAACAGCATTACTTATTTCCAAAGCATCTATTGCAAGGGTGAAAGTGTTCAGGATTATTTCTGAAATTCAGGGTTTTGAGACTTTTTGTCCCTAGTATATAATGCTATAGCAAATATGCCTTTTCTGAAGTTTTCAGGGTAATGATTTACAGATTTTAGGTTTCTGAAATTCTTCAACTTTCACCCATGCTATTTGGTTGTAGCAACATATCATTTGGGGTTGTTAGCATTTTACAGTCTATTTATGCCTCTTAACAAAGGCATATTGTATTTTGTTCTATCTGCCTGTATTCCCTTTCTTATGTTCTGTTATTTCTTACCTCTGAAACTTTAAACTGCATTGCCAATAATACACTTATTCCCAAATATCATCAAATCTTGTGATACATGTATATCCAATAACAACATCAGACAATTATGAATTTTGAATAATTGGCTTTTCTTTTAGATGAGTGATTGTAATTATTTTGACATATGGAGGAATGATTTATATGAAATCTCCTAAATTGAGACATTATAAAGAATGGTTTTAAGGATTCCATTGGAATCCTACTTTAGATTTTAATTAAAAGGGCGTAGACCTGCATATCGTAACACTGACTTATCTGTCTGTGGCTTGGAAAACAAAATTGTGCTGCATTGCTAGTAAAAAACCAGGACCATTGATGATTGGGCTGACCACTGCAATATGACTGAAATACTGTTGAAAACAATGGGGGGAAAAAACTAATACAACCATAGAAATAATTTTGTATGTAATCTCATCTGCAAATCATACACTATAAATGTACTAAAACAGGGCATTCCTTCCATGTTTCACAAAAACTGCTTGTTCTTGCTTTTTCTGTTCTTTTATTTCTTCTGTAGATACCCGTCAGCCATTTCTTATGTTTTCTTTGCTTTTTGTTTTGTCCAATAGCCCGACGCCGATCTAACCCTTTCGCAACCTTTAACTGGTTTTCGCGCAATTCAGGTTTGAATCAAAACACCCAATTTTTACCCTCAAAACTCCCAAATTATTTTTGCTATTGTGTACAAGTTGAAGCGTTTTTCAACCTTCCAATGTATATCGGTGTCAACTAACTGTTTTTGTAGTGAAGTTTGGTTTCATTTGTTATTCATCTAAAAAAACAACCATAATATATATAGAGTGATCCAATGAAAATCTGGCATGAGACGAAATGATTAAAACATTACAAACCCAGCATGTAGTTAACCAATGAAATCCTGGCATTTTAGAGACCTTCATTGCATGTGTTTTGTTTATAAAACAATTTCCCCCATAATGGCCTTTAGTGATTATTGAAGGCAAAAACACACTACAATATGCAGTAGTTTGTAACAATGATAAATGAAGAACATTTTGTTTGTGTTAATTTTAGTTAATGCTTTGGCAAAGGGTAAAATTACATTTTATGTCCTATTTTTCCCTTTTTCAGCTAAGGTTTCAGAAAAGTATTTTTGTTAAATTGACCAATGTTAGTCACTATATTGATAAGAGGATGTAAGAAGGGGTATTAATTTTCTCAGTTTGTTAAAGTTAACAATCAAATTCAGAAGTATGTTAGGTCATGAAAGCTGACTTATTGATTTGATGCTTGGAAACATGATGAACTTAGTTTTTAAAACATATTAACATCAAAAACATTCATTCAAAAGGGTGAGTTGTTTGCTTTCTACTTAGCTTTTAGAATTTATTTACTTCAAAAACATTCAGTCAAAAGGGCAACTTCTACCTTTTTTACATTTTTAGATTTTAAGAATTCATATGTATTGATTAATAAAAAGGGGAAGTGAAAACCTATAGAAGTCATGAACAATAAACATTGCATGTACATGTAAACAGCGACTAACTTTTGCTGCATGTAAGAAGCAATTAAGATATCAGAAATGTTGTATTTATACATGTTCAAACATATAATCTAATTTTTGTTGTAAATGTATGATTTCCTTTTTCAGATTTTTATTTAAAGGCAACAGACTTGTTATCAAGATTGTTTTGTATAGACTAGTTGATTTTTGAAGTTATTTGATAATTAAAAAAAAAAAAAAAGGAGAAATTCCTAACAAATACAACAGCGTTCTTATCATCATCTAAAGGAGAAAAGATGGTGTATCCTTGTAAAACAACATATTTATTTATAGGTCCACATTTTCTTTTATACTTCTGAAGTAAGAATTCAAACCCATGCAAACTGCAATTGGAATCAGTAAAGGGAATGTTCTCCCAACTGTAGACTGATTCTTTGTTATTATGCATGGTGTTATATAAACTGGTATGTGTTGAAGTATAAGTTGTTGTCATGGGCAACTGTTGTGTAATTTGGTATGTGGCAAAATATCAGTTGTTGCCATGGGCATCTATCCATGGCAACTGTTATGTTAAATGGTATGTGGAGAAATATAAGTTGTTGCCATGGGCAACTATTATGGAAATTGGTATGTGGCGAAATACAAGATGTTGTCATGGGAAGGTGTTATATAAATCAACATGATTCACATTATAAGTTGAGTTTGTACAGATATTTAAAATGATATGCATACCACTGTATTATGTTTGTGTCATACGTAACTGTATCATAAATTGAAACTGTATTATACAAGTTTGTGTCAAATTACACATTTTTGTAATGGGCAGCTATAACATATATGTATAATAGTAACATTACAAGCTATGTTGTCATGGGTAACCTTTTTATGTCTCACAGAATTTGAACAGGCCAAGTGGTCAGGTATGGGTTGCAAATCTTACAAGACATTATATCCCCCCTATAATTTATAGTTTTACTTTTGTTTTTGAATGAAATATGCGTCTCTAATGCAGACTGTTGGTTTTTGTTAAGCTGTTACTCCATGAGACCTTGCATTGATTAACCCTTTACCGAACGCAAAATTTTCGACTGTCCTAAATTGAAAGAGTTTGCAGACGACATCTCAACAGGTGATGAAATTGAAAACTAAACTTCTGATAGGGCTGAAAACATGCTCTTAAAGAGCAATTTCCCTTATCCCACAATGTTTTCAAGAGTCGTCTGCAACAAAGTGGTCAAATTTCGTTATTGTTTGGTAATGGGTTAATCTGCTATAGATGACTTTGGAGTCACTGTGACAAAAGGATGAATGGCCCTTTAGAGGAATTTATCCTTTTACTCACAGTGTTCTGTAGTTATCTTGAGGATCAGTCCTATGCTATATGATACTATATTACATATTACTGACCCAAGGATAACTGTAGGCCCCTGTACAACAGATGACTTTAGACGCCACTGTGACAACAGGATGAATTGCTCTATTGAGGAATTTGAATTTATCTTTCTATCACCATGGTTTCCTGTTGATTTCATAAAGAGAAAGACACTCTTTTCATGCTTTTTCCTTGCCTGCTGTTGTATTTTGAAAATTTGCAGGGGAAGTCTATCATTCAAATAATCCATATTGAGCCATTGACTCATTGCTTTTCAAGTACCTGCTTGTGTTAATTGAGCCAATTTCCCAAGAGTCTGTGTTAAAGATTGGTAGACAATAGTACTCAGTTTCCATGGATAACAATGGCAGCAATAAGATGTTAATGTTCTTCAATATCTTTCCATATATTTCAAGTCTCTATCAAAACATGTATCAAACATGGAGTCATTTGAGTTAAGACTTTTATAACTATTATTAGAAAGCAGGAAATTTTCTTACAAATTGATTTGTCAACTTAATTAAATTTAAATTTCAATTTAATTTTTACTGCTTTATGGTTTTGATGTAAAACTTGTTTTCAAAATTCAAAATTTATCATGCTATGCTCAATTGTTTAATGTTCTCAAATGATCAATTTATTAAAAGATGACATCATGACCCAATAAGGTGGAATTATTTCACCATGAAAACATGACTTGCGTGCCATTGATAACTTACCATGGATCAGTTTGAGTACTATCATTATGATTATTATTGTTAATAGAAACTTTTAACTCTCACCCTTTTACTTATAAGTACATGTGGATTCAGAAAAATTACTCCTTCATTCATTGGCCTATGTGCTGCAGAAATTACTTTTTGAAACCACTGTAATAAAAGAAATTAAAATGGGCAACTTTATTTGTTGTGACATTTGAATTAACCCAATATTATAAAGAAAAATGGTATTTTTTTTCTTGCTATTTTACGTCATCTGCTGTTGCTGTTAACTTCGACTAGTCACAAGTTTCGAAATGGGGAAGTAGTTTTTACAGGAAGCAACATTAGTTTGATATAGCTCTTCCAATGCAATTTGAGTGTTCAATGCAAGACATAGGTCTTCATCTTCATAATGTGAAGCTCTTACGAATACTGCACTTAACCCTTGAAGAACCTGAAAATGCAGGTCACTTTTTATTTTGTCGCAGAAATGATAGCTTTGGAAATTTACTTCACAACAATATTGTAAATGAAAGACATAAAGTTTTAAGGAAAAAGATATATTCCATATGTTTGAATTATTTTTTTTTCCTCTCAATATTTACATAGGAAATTTAGACAGATACAAGTAAAATGTGTTTTTTGTTCTATTGTAAAAGGGGGAGGGTTAAAAGATAATTTGTTATCTTATTTTACATTAATTTCTGTATTATTGATAGAGTAGAAGTTGTTGATTAATCTAATAATTGATTATTGTTATAGAGTATGAAGTGAATCAAATTGATTTAGACTGTTTGTATTGTATTATATAATAAACTTAACTAATATACATTATAGGTTTTAAATAAACTTTTGCATATATTAGTTTGTAATCATTTATATTGGTATCAGGTCTTAAATAAGAGAAAAAAAGGCACTAAACATGGTCAACGGCAGCTCTTTTCATGTCGTTCTAATTGCATAGTTTCAAATATAACATTATTTTAGAAATTGGATTATATCATTGTACAAAGGTTTACCTATGAGACGCTCTCTGAATTTTGATTTAAAAAAAGGTATAATGAAAAAGATAATGATCGTTTCAGTTTTAGCTATTCTGAAATGAAATTTTATTACAACGAAATTATTACATGAACATAGATCAAAATTGGTGCCCTTTTTATGAAATAGTTTATCCTTGTGTAAATACTATGTTGTTGATACTTAATATACTTGTCTCATCAGATGGGTATGGACAAAATAGGGTTCGGAGAATAGATGAAAAAAAATAAGCAATGGAGATATTTCCTATCTGGAAAACAATCTGATACCAATATAATGATTGCACGAATTTGAATTTAAGTCATGAAAATAGTATGCTGGCTATGTTTTACCCAAAGAAATAACAAAAATAACAGAACATTTTAGATTTTAAATTTCATTCAAATTAATTCATAAAAATAATATAATAAAACATTTTAATTATTTTATCATGCTTCACACAAACACTCAACATTCCAAGAGAATGTTATAGAAATGTTTTGGAAGTAAAAGAATCTTTATATCAGTTTCATTTGCTTACATTTTCAAATGTTTGAAAGAGAAACATCTCTTTGGTACATCAAATTCATTTAATGTTGTCATGGACAAGACAAGGTATTTTGGTTACATAGCCAACAAACTAAGTTTCCATTTGTAAATGTAATTAGATTTTCCTTGTTGGCATGCTCAATAATTGACCAAGTATGTAGTTCATAAAGATTTCAATGTAAAAGGCATGTTTATATAATCATGTATGCATGAAATAAATATGCCCAAAGAAATATATAAAGATAGAGATTATCATTACACATACTTTACAAACATATGATTAGATGTATTATCTACATAGCTTATAAAATATTTGCATACTATATATTAAGTATTTATTAATTTCTGCCATTGTATCCAAATCGCTTTAAGGATTTTGTTTTTCCATAAATGGCTTATTACATAACTAATAAAATTATTGTTATGTTATAAATGCAAATATGATTGTAAGTTAACATTGTAGGGGAGATTTGTGTAAAGTATATGGGTTATACCAACACATGTTTCTTACTTTCCACACAATTTACTTTCTCTTAATATAAATGGTTGTAAATAACCTGTACCAATATTGAATGGCTTTGCAATTGTCAGCAAGAACTAAAGTGCTGACGAAACTTAATGTATATCATTCAAAATTAAACTGTACTGTGAATTTAAAGTATCATAGTGAAGAAAGGATTATTAGAAATTGTTCGATTATTTATTGTTAAGAACTAAACAGAACATACATTTTATTTGACGAGTACATGGTACAGTCATGTTCACATACAAATAGAATCTTGATTTAAGAACTAAAGGCAAACATATCAGTAGAAATATATGTTAAATGTATAATATGTCGTATACACCAGGTACCGATTGGGTAGACCCAGAGGATCCCACCGTTATAGCTGAGAATGAACTTCTGACTGCAGCAAGCTCCATCGAGGCTGCAGCGAAGAAACTCTCACAGCTTAAACCTAGACCAGAACGTAAAGTGAGTAATTCCGTTTGGATGTATGCCATAATGGATCCATGAAACAGACAAATAAACCCATAGGCATCATATATAATTAGAACATTGGTGAACGTGTTCAGGATTATTCCTGAATTTCAGGCTTTTAAGACTTGTTGTCTCTCTATAATGCTATAGAAAACATGACTTTTCAGAATAAAGAACTACTGATTTCAGGTTTTTGAAATTCTTCAACTTTCACCCATGCTAAAAGCATTATGACATAGAAGAATCTGATCAAGATGAGGAATCCTCTTTTTGTCGCAATGGTTTTGATTTGTTTATTATTTATCAATCAAGCATTTTGATCCTTAAAGGTTTTTAATTCAATTTTGGTTTATATACCTGTAATTATTAATGCGGAACATTCAAGTGATGAAACATGGATCATATCAAAATGAATGCAAATAAAGGATCACTAGCTGATTAACTCATTTCATCTAACTATGTAAATATATTTGTCTGGCTGACCTCTGTTGATCTTCTCTTGACCATTCTTAAGCCCTTCTACTTAACCTTACGCTGGACCTATCTAAATGACTTTTGCTTAACCTTACAATGGACCTTTCTTGATGACCTACTTCTACTTAACCCTACTGAATCCACCAACTAACCGCGGTGACAGGGTACCCTCCTTTACTACTAGATATGTTTGATATATTTGGTGGCGTTATTATTGGTCCCACCAAATACCAAACGTATCAATGTGGTACTGGATACTAACAACATGTATGAGGTTTATACTGTGATTCAATTGGATAAAAATACTAAAACTATTGTTGTGTTATTGATTACTAACTCATAGTGATATACAGACAGGATTTGCTTGGATAATTGAAGAGTAGCCCCAAAATGATATTCTGGGAATTTTCTGATTTGAAGCTATGGGCTGCAATGCCAACATGAATTTGATTTTCCAAGGATCATATAATATTTCATAGGCTAAAATGCTAAGGATATTTACTTTGATGCATTTTGTGAAAAGGTCAAAGCCAAAGAAATCATTGTGTGTTTATACTTCTAATTACCTGATTAGTACATGGGGTTGGATTGAATTGGAAAATGATATAACCAAGGCCAATGTTGATCCTGCAAAAAAACCCAGGTATATCAATCTAAGATTGGGTGAAAATATAAGAGAATTACCAATGTGGATGGACACTAACTACTGCATGCGTATGGAATGCATTGTACAAAATACCAACCAATTACAGTAAATTAGACTGAAGACAGATCACTTGGAGAAAATTTGACTAAAGAGGAATCAGTTGGAGAAGATAGGACTAAAGAGGAATCAGTTGCAGGAGATTGGACTAAAGTGGAAAGAGTTGGAGAAGATTGGACTCAAGAAAAAACAGTTGAAGAATGTTGGACTAAAGAAGAAACAGTAGGAGAAAATTGGACTAAAGAGGAATCAGTTGGAGAAGATTGGACTAAAGAGGAATCATTTGGAGAAGATTGTACTACAGGGGAATCAGTTGGAGAAGATTGGACTTAAGAGGAATCAGTTGGAAAATATTGGACTAGAGAGGAATCAGTTGGAGAAGATTGGACTAAAGAGGAATCAGTTGGAGAACATTGGACTAAAGAGGAATCAGTTGGAGAAGATTGGACTAAAGAGGAACCAGTTGGAGAACATTGGACTTAAGAGGAGTCAGTTGGAGAAGATTGGACTAAAGAGGAATCAGTTGGAGAAGATTGGACTAAAGAGGAATCATTTGAAGAAGATTGGACTAGAGAGGAATCAGTTGGAGAACATTGGACAAAAGAGGAATCAGTTGGAGAAGATTGGACTAAAGAGGAATCAGTTGGAGAATATTGGACTTTCGTGGAATCAGTTGGAGAAGATTGGACTAGAGAGGAATCAGTTGGAGAAGATTGGACTAAAGAGGAACCACTTGGAAAAGATTGGACTAAAGAGGAATCAGTTGGAGAATATTGGAAGATGAATCAAACAGAGTGGATTGTACTTAAGATGAATCAAATAGAGAAAATTGGACTAAAGAGGGATCAGTTGGAATGGATTAGGCTATAGATAATCTGACAAAAGTGGATAGAACTGATGGTGAATGGATTGGATTGGTTTGGACCGAAGATAAAGGTTTAAAATTGGATTTGGCTGAAGATGAATGAATAGAATTGGATTGGAATGAAGGTGAATGTGTAGATTAGATTTGAACTGGAAATTAAAGTATAGAATTGAATTGGACTGGAGATGAATGTGTTGAATTGGATTAGAGTGGAGATAAACATAAAGAATTTGATTGGAGTGGACTGAAGAAAAATGTTCGGAATTTGATTGGACTGAAGGTGAATGTGAAGAACGGGATTATATTGGGGATGAATATATATTGAATATATATTATAACAGTTAACACAGTATACCTGCCATTCATAACTTTTATTGATTGATTGAGAATTTTTCTTTTAATATGATATTGAAAGAAGAATTACTTTACCTCTTGTTAAAATTCGTAATTTATCCCCAATTTCAAATTAGATCAAAAACATCACTTACACTTAATTCTCGTTTTATTGTGGTTATATCTTCATTTTACTTAATCAATCATTTGAAAACATGAGTTGTGTCGTCATTGTTTGGTAATGGGTTAACCCAACGTTCACCAATGATCTCCGTTACCTTACAGGCTGCAGATATGACCCTCAGCTTCGATGAACAGATCCTGGAAGCGGCCAAGTCCATCGCAAACGCCACTGCGGCACTGGTAAAGTCGGCTTCAGCAGCCCAGAGAGAGCTTGTAGCGCAGGGCAAGGTTAGATCTTGCTTCTTTCTCATAGTCTATATTTATGTGTTAATTCATAAGAGTTTATTAATTGGTTGGTTTATCAATAAGATTTAATTGGTTTGCTATTCAAGGAGTTTATTGATGTGTTTTATAATTTCAACCAGTTTCTTAAATGGCTTCAGGTAAATGCTGTTCTATTGATTTCAATCCCTCATTATGAAATATGTGCCTTGACCAAGTTAAATGGTAAACAGGGAAGACAATAGGCTATGAAAGTCTGAAGAAGAATGTGTAGGAGAAAACGAATATTGTTAAGCCTAAAAACCATTGTGACATGTTGAGAAATTGCTTTTTATGAGCAATTCTTTTCTCTTTTGTCCCTGTGGTTCCTTAAATCCTTTTCAGCAGGTTAGTGTAAACTGTTGTGTCTTTTACAAAGTTTAATGACAGCATTTCTATTCACTTTGTGCATTTTTTTGGAGCGTTTATTGAAAATGGTTGGATTTTATTGCAGTGTGAATGCTTTAACAGAGCAGGGTGAAGTGTGTTATATAGCTAGAATTTACAGGGGTTGGGATATATCAATTAACATATAACAGTGTTCTAATTGAGAGGTGTTTTCTTCATTACTTACCAGTTTCTTCTCTAAACCCTCTATTTTTGGTACTAATTGAATTGTCTGATGAATATCAACAAGTTAGGCATATAGATATTGCCTTTCTTTTATTGCTAAAAAAGAAATTACCCCTTTTGTGACAGCTGAATTTGTCACTTAAATCACTAGTCCTTTGCTGTTTAACTATCAAGTGATTGTAGATATATAAAAAAGAATACTCAAATATTACACAAGAACTAATTTGAAATAAAAGGTTATAACATGCACTTTAAAAAAATTAAATGGAAATTAACCCAAGGGCTACTAAATGAAATTGTGACTGTCTCTCATTTGTTATTCAATTTTTCTTTTCATGGGGGGGGGGGGAGGATCTGTTTTGTATTGTTGATTGTCTGATTTTGCTTTCAATTCGGATTTGGCACAAGTATTGTCATATGAGAGGAATTTGATGATCTAAATGGATAACCCATATTTCCCACATTTGTCAGAGTGCTTACGTTGTAGATTTGAATGAATGAATGAATGTGGAATGCGAATGAATATTGCCTGGCTTAGTTCAATTGCATTATGGGAAAAACCTTCATTATTGATTCAATTTAATACTATGTCTGTGTAAGGACCAAGATTTCAATGGGAAATGTGTTAGAAATTTGTGAGCCAAAAAGGGGTAAGGTAGTGGTCGTAGAACTCGAGTTTAAGTCTGACTGGTACCTCCGGTTTCATGTAAGTGTTCTTTGGCCAGACACTTCAGAGTGAGTATAGCCTAGTACTGCTGAATCCAGAAAACCCGTAACATGTCGGAAATGTTTTGAAACCCCATATATGCAAATGTAATTTTGTTGATCGTGATTTAATTAAAAGAATTCTTTTTTTCTAAATATGTACTGGTAGATTACCCTCGAATCTGAAAATAACTGAAAATTATAACAAATGTCTTGAATCCAATTATGAAAGAAACAAAACATTTATCTAAGAGAGATGGATGCATGTTCTTCACACAGAAATACTCAACAGAGGTTTCTTCCCATGATGTGATATAGAAGTTGATTGTTTACCTTTTTCACCCAACACTTGTTAGCTTTTTTCTTCTTTAAGCTGATAATTTGGTAAAGCCCTTACAGCTCTTATTTCCAGTATAAAACTATTGAAATTAACTCATTTTAAGTGGAATTGATCTTTTCAATTTATTCAATTTATTTTGATGTCCCTCTTTTTCCTTAACCCTTTCCCAAACAATAACGACATTTGACCACTTTGTTGCAGACGACTTTAGAAAACATTGTAGGAAAAGGAGAAATTGCTTATAACAAGCAATTGTTCCTTTTCTCACAATGTTTTCTACTCGATCGGAGAATATTTTTCAGTTTCATCATATTTTGAAATGTCGTCTGCAAACTCTTTCAATTTGGGACAGTGGACAATTGGTGTTTGGGAAAGGGTTAAGCTGATAATTTGGTTAAGCCGTTATAGCTCTAATTTAAATGTTAAACTAGTAATACAATATATTTTATAATGGAATTGATCTTTTCAATTTATTCAGATGTCCTTTTTTTCTCCTTCGACTACTTTTTGTTATTTCGTTTCATCTGCTTTTGCTTTCAGTTTGGAACTCTTATAAAATCCAGTATGTGCGAATGTGTTGACCCTTTACCAAATTCAAAATTTTTTACTGTCCCAAATTGAAAGAGTTTGCAGACGACATTTCAAAATGTGATGTAATTGAAAAAAAATCCCAAGATACGGCAGAAAACATTGTGGAAAAAGGATTAATTGCACATTGTTTTCCAGAGTGGTCTTCAACAAACTGGTCAAATGTTGCTACTGTTAGGTAATGGGAGATCTGATTAATGCTGTTTCTTGAATAATATCATTTCATGACCGTAGCAATCCTCATCAAAAGACTCATGGATCATATATCATTTGTATAAAGCTTCCGTATAATGGCTTTGAGATATATATTTATGAATTAGAGCATTGGCATTGGATTGAAATACTTGATGCATTATAGTGAAGTTCTTAGACTGTATTTCTAAAATTTCTAACTTTCTAAGGGAAGGATGCTTTGAGAACGTTTTCATTTGCTGATTTAATGAAATAACCAAGTTTTCTGATTCTTTATTAAATTACCGTTTATTATAATTTTTATACTTTTCTAGCAGAAGCGTTGGTATTATAAATTCAAATTGGATTGTCCTAAGCAATTAACATACATACAGTCAAACCTGTGTTAAGAGGCCAGCCTATGGAACTGAGAACATTGGCTGTTAAAGACAGGTTGGCTGCTTAACACAAATTGATATTCACTATAAATATAACAATGGGACTTTCTGTAGTGTTTGATTAAGGCAGGTTGGCTGCTTCAAAGAATGGTTGGTTAACACAAGTTGGACTGTATATCTCAACAGTTCAATGTTAGACAATAGCAAAAGTTTCACTATGTAAAGGACTTGTTATGGTTTGCACGTTGCATTGATCCCTAGATAGTTTCACATTGACGTTAGGTAAAGTAGCAACAACAAGTTAATGTTGAACAAAAATGTTTACAATGCATCTTTTCCTTGAAAGATCTTCAGCTTGAAAATTATCTTTCCTTAGTATTGTAATTTTATGTAATCATTCATTGACTTGAGGTACAATAGAGTGAAAGAACAGGAAAACTAAAGGGGACTTTTCTGTAACTTATAAGGTAGAGTCTACGACTTTAAATTACCAGGCCCTTCTTGCATGTAAGATGTTGTCAAAACTGGCCTGATTCAAAACTTCTATGACATAAAGTGGACTACCTCGGTCAATAATCTTTGTATTAGTATTCAACGAAACATGATTTATTTGTGTCTTTCCTCTGATAAAGAATGGTCAGGAAGTAGAGCAATCACCGTCAGGAAGAATATATTGTGTGAAAGCTCCAAGTATATACATTGGCCTCAAATAGTATCAGATTTAAGATTAATAAATAGCAAATTTGGTCTACTTCTGAATAATTCATGCTTTAAAGCGAGATTTTACTGCTATTGTGCCTCAATTCATGTTTATAGCTTACAACTGTTATTATGTTCATTTTGAGTTGACATTCATTTCATCATTTTCATCAGTACATCATACCTGGCCTTGTTGAGTAACAGCTTTAAAAGACTATCTTTATTACCTTTCAAACGTATTTATACATATTAACACCTCTTTAAAAGATTAATTGAGTGAATACATTGTCAAAAGAAGAAATCAGTCACAAGGAATGATTTCTCCTTTTGTCCCTATGGTATCACCCTAAAATGTGACGAAAATTCATATTTTTTTTTTTTTAATTTTATCCTTTGTTGTTTTCCTTTAACATCTTTTAAAGGATTTTACCAGTTCTAGGCTTGGGCTACACAGAGTTCTTTGAAAAGACACTGCAAAGGCCCCGGTAGTACTGATGAAAACAAGGATCATTCTAATATAACTAAATCTGTTGAAATTGTGTTAAACCATTCAAATTAAAATGTAAAAAAATAATAATATTTGGGACTGGACCAGAATTAATTGGCTATCATTCATTTTTTTCTTCTTCTTATGTTGATGATGTTCATCAAGGTTGGTTTTTACAGCAATAACTTGTACTTCTTTTACTCCCTTTACTAACTATCTTTTATTTATGTTGCCCTGTTTGCAGATAGGATACACACCAAGAAAACCGTTTGGGTCTCTGGACCCAGCCAAGATACATGTGGTATAGTCCCCCTCTCCCCAACTCATGGTTCTCAGTTTATTTAAGAATTTCACAGATATACTGACTAAAATTATGGGTACCAACAACAAACCCACTGTTTAAGCAATTATTGATCAATCATCACATAGATTAATGACCTTAGAACACATGAGGTCTGAAATAACACATTATTTACAACAGAAAAAAAAGGTACAGTGGTAATTAATTTCATTTATAGCACTCATTTGGAATAGCAATTATGACTAAAAAAGTCTGCTCCAATATAAAGTAAACGCTTGATACCAGTTTTGATTCTTGGAATGTCTAGATAGAACTGAACAAATGTTGAAATAGCATTTAGCCATTCATGCAAAAATTATATTAGTGGTGAGCAGGTGTCAAGGTAATAAATGTTCTTGCATTAACCCACTTCCAAACAATAACTATTTTTGACCAGTTTGTTGCAGACGACTCTGGAAAAACTCTTAACGCGCAATTTCAACAAGTTAAACTTAATCATGGTTTCAGACAAGAGGATAATTTGGAAGTAAAAGAATAACGAAATGAAAAGTTAGGATAACCATGCAAATCCAATTTATAAATGTTTGAACTCTTTGAAAGCTTGGATTATTGAAGGTTAAGAAAACTTGAATTTTTTGTAATATTCAAAGAGGAAAAGATCAGATTTTTGCATGTCTTTAAGTGGTTTGTTGTTGGATACGGTAATTGTTGATTAGTCAGTATATGTATTGAGGTTATAGGTCATTATGCCAGACTTAATGCTGGATAACTTAGATTTTTTTGTTGTTTTACACTTTTTACAAACACGTCTTATTTCTAGTGTAATAGTTGCTTACACTTTTTTTTCATTCTCAGTCAAAATTTGCATAAATTTGCAGCTTAGTTTCTGAAACAATTAAAAGGTCTATATTGATTTTGTTCCATTTGTAGTTTGAACATAGTAAGTGCTAACAAATTAATGATATTGGGTCTGTACCAAATTTATTTCAAAATGAATATGATTTAGGAAAATTACAATGTAAAAAAAAAATAAGGCTTTAAAGGTAGTTAATTTTGAGTAAAGCCAACCTCACATTGTTTCAAAAAGAAATAATTTTCAGGGGAATAACTACTATGATTTGTGAAAAATATTCAAGTTTGTTGTCCAGCATTAAGTTAAACAAATGAAAAGTTCATTTGAGTTGTATTTCCATCTTATGTAATCATCTCATTAACATTACCATGTTATTTTGTTCCATACACAATCATCATTTGATTCATTTTTTCTCAGAAATTCATTTTTTTTTTTTTGAAATACAAATTTTTATAAAAGATGTCCCATCAACCCTTTCAGTTGTGGTGCAGGAGATGGGTGGAGTAAATCATTATGGTTCCTTGACTACATTTTTATGTTTTCCTTTTTGAATAGGTTATTATTCTTAATACTTGATACATGATCAATAAAACAACCCCAACCCCACCCCCTAAATTTAATTTCAACATAAAAATTATTGTGATACAATTTATTTCAGCTTAGAAATAAAGTGGCAAGTAAAATATACATTCACCGTCTTCCCATTTGGAGTTTAACATGCTCCAGACATTTTCACCACTCAATAAATCCCTTCCAGGCCAATCAGTGTGACTGCTACATCAGATATGTGCTACCATGTTTTCATTATGCCTAATGTTTTCTACACACATTAAGGATTCAAATTCTATCCTTAGATATTGCATATGGATCATAGGAACACCAAAATTAGACTTCTCATTTCTTAAAGTTTGCACTTCTTTATAAGCAATATAACATTGTTCAAACATTGTGAATTTCTAAAAGCAGTCAACATTTTGGAAACTATGTAATTTGTAAGTACAGGTTATTGGAATATTGAAACATTCATATCCACACTGACAAGTTGATGAAAAAACATTTCCCTTAACCTTTCAAACATATGATTTGCTTTTCCCCTTCAACTCCCCCTAAATTTGTTTATTCCTAAATGTTGATATAAACCTTGAAAAACCTACCCACATTTGGCAATCCTATTGAGCGGTTTTTAATTGAAATGTAAAAAACTTATGAGGTTAAGAGTTTTAATATATTACTATTCAAATAAGCTTTGTAAGATTTTAAGTTTCAGATGCTTTTTCAAGTAGCGCTATCCAAAGCCTTGTTGCGATCATTTACAATCATTTTGTGTTTGTCAATCCCTATATGTTCTATGTTGAATAGTTATAGGTATTATCGGAAAGGGTTCCTTGTTGATACATGATTACATTAGAATTAGGTATCCCTCAAAGGGTTTCCCTTGATACACATGATTTATGTTTGTAATAGAAAGAGAGTGTGATTTGTGTTATAGGATAATTATACATGTATGCATATGATGACCTTAGGTGCACATCTTTTATCCTGCATATGACCTAGACCTCATGATCACATTTTTATGTTTGTATATCCATGTAGTGTGTAGATATGTAGTTTACATTGTCATAAATTATGGTTTCGACCTCAAATAGGTGTCCTGTTCATAAAGAATTCTACCATTAATTCTTACTGCATTCAATACTAAAAGACCAAAAAATAGGAGGGTCCTTCTAATGCATATGACATAAGTACTAAAAAGCCTATTTTAGACCCAAAAAAAATGAAAAAAGAAGGGTTGGATTACCAAGATATAAAAGGACCTGTTGTGGACCTGCAGTAGTAAGTGAAGGTTTGATTTTTATGGTGATCAATTATTTCACCCCAAAATGTCCTTTGGAAAGACACATTTCATAGCCTATTTCTGGTTAATAATCCAGGGAATGTGAGATCCCTGTCCTTTCATGGAAAAACGAACAAATAGCAGGTGAAATAATTTTGAATACAAATGATGATTAGATGGAAGTAATCACTTCCCTTTTCTTGCAAAGATAACTTCTATTTAGACATACAGAGTAAAAGATTTTTTTTGCTGAGCAAATACACTGATACCCTAGTATATAGCTCTTTTTACTTTCGAGACACACAATTTCTTTGTATTAAGTTTTATTAGAAATGTTGACACAATGTTTAATAGATGCAGCATTATTATTTTCCCGTGTACTCATTATTCAGTTTTTCATTTTTAAATGTAACATATTAATCAGTTCATTTCAGAAAATATTAGCATGTTAAAATCATATAGGAATACTTTATCTTAAAGAATTTCATTTTGTCTAAACCATTCCATTTGGTTCTTCTTTGATCTTGTTTTTTGGCTATAATTATTTTGCTATTGCACCAATTTTCATCGAATAGATTGCATATTATTTCACTTGCATTAAGCTTAAAAAAGACGTGCACACTAAAAGTCTTATATAAAAATTAATGCCCAAGAATAATTTCTTCATTTTTTTCCCTACGTCCAAAAAAAACCATCATCAACGAATCTTCACTAAAGGGCCATACATACCAGTAATCACTTTTAAAAGAATCACTTTTAAAAGGACTTTTCATAGAATGAGATTTAAATCTTTTTGAAGTTTAATGACTGTTACAGATAAGCTTACATTACAGATCTATAAATGTACATAAAACTAGATAATGGATACTTTTCTCACCCCTATCATATCTGTGTGGTCAACATTAATGTTCATCTGACTTAAGGAATACCTACTCTTCAAACATAAGCAACCAAGTTTAACCCATTACCAAACTATAATCACATTTAACCAGTTTGTTACAGAGGACTTTGGAAAACATTGTGGGAAAAGGAAAAACTGCTCTTAACGAGCAATTTCTCCTTTTCCCACAATGTTTTCTGAAATGATTGATTTTCAATTTCATCACATTTTGAAATGTTGTTTGCAAACTCTTTCAATTTGGGATAGTCGAGAATTTGGCGTTTGGTAAAGGGTTTAGTAGTTTACGAGAGCTAGACCTCTTTCGATGTATATAGAGTAAATATGTAGTCTTAACTAATAGCTAGTATAGATATTTTTGTTGTATTTTACATGTAACTGTTTCCTATATATCGTCCGTGTCTATGTGTTCTGTAACTTTTTTGTTGTTTCTGAATTTAGTAACAATTTGAGAATAGTCAGTCAGGCATTAGTTCAAAGTCATTTAGAGATTAACTGATAGCTCAGTGCAATTTGCTTTATATGGTGGACTTAAAATTGTATCTGATTCTATAATGGTGTTGAGGACAGTGTAGTTAATTCATTACCAAAGTAAAACGTTATTTGACCAGTTGTTGCAGATGACTCCGGAAACCATTGTGGGAAAAGCAGAAATTGCTCTTAACACGCAATTTCTCCTTTTCCCTCAATTTTTTCTGCCCAATCAGAAGATAATTTTTCAATTTCATCACATTTTGAAATGTCCTCTGCAAACTCTTTCAATTTGAGCAGTCGCAAAATTTTGCGGTTGGTAAAGGGTTAAACTGGTTATAGTATTGACCCTGTAACTCTGGGGTCTCAGGTTCAAGCCCCACAGGCACCACATGCTTTGTCTTCTTTAAGTGATTGACTTGTCCCAAGTATCCACATGTTTGAATTGGTCAATTTTCTACCGATAGGACATGGTCACCCCAACCCATTCCCCACCATTATAGACTGTTCCATTTATATATCATTGGCTGAGTCCATTATTTATTTAACCCTTTACCAAGTGCCAAATTTTCAACTTTCCCAAATTGAATGAGTCTGCAGATGACATTTCAAAATGTGATGAAATTGAAAAATAATCTTCTGATAGGGCAGAAAACATTGTGGGAGAAGGAGGAATTGCTTGTTAAGAGCAATTTCTCCTTTTCCCACAATGTTTTCGAGAGTCGTCTGCAAAAAAATGGTTAAATGGCGTTATTATTTCGTAATGGGTTAAACCTGTTTACAAAACAGATGGACCGATGATCAAACCACTAGTACATAATGATATGTGGCTGGACTTCTTTTGGTTGCACCCATGTAAAATGTTTGCTTTATATGACAATTAATTAGTTCTCTAATTGGCTTTGACAGTATTCAATTCTCATTATTCTTTGTTAAAATCATTTATTTCAAATGTTGATTTGTTCATTTTTCTGTGTGTTTACATAGTGTCTTTCATATACTGTTTGTTTTATGGAGTTAATTGTTCAATTGTGAACTAGTATTTGTGTTTAAATGTCCTTAAAGTTTTCATTGTCATTTATATATCTGAGTTTAAAAAGATTTTTCTGAACACACAATTTGGATAACAATCAACCAACCCACCGGTTGATCTATATTTGAGGTAAAGGCTTCAACCAGCTCTCTTGTACATGTGCAGCAAAATTGAAATTAATTGAAAAAGATAATTACATACTATAATATGGATAATTACACTTTCATTATGAAAGTTTTAAATCTTTTGTGAGAAAAGCAGGAAATGTCTCAAGTTTCTCCTTTAGTCATAAAAGTTTCTACATCATTTCCAACATATTTTACTTTAGAAGCATTAAAACAATTATACATTGGGTTAAGAAGGGTAATGTACTGTTATTCTTCTGTCAAGTTATTTTTCAACAGATTTAGTCTAACCGGTAGTTTGAAAATTGTTATTGTGACAGTCTTGAACTGAAGGCGTCATCATTTTTTTTTTTTTGTGCATTATTTTTTTTTATGAAATAGATGGTTGGTGTCTAGGTTCGGAAATATAATTGGGCAATGCTAAAGAATGTTGTGTGTTTAGCTGAAGGCAAATTGATAACAAATTTGAACTCAAGACCGAGAACATTTTATTTTCAAAAACACAACCATCTCTACTTTTCGTCCTGTTACACATATAGATTCAAATAAACAAACAAAAATGTAGGAATGTGTACAAAAAAGGAAAGAAAAACAACAAGATATAAGTAGAGAATAATGTTAGCATGAGTCATATTTCCTACTCTCTCGATACTATTACATGCTTTGTCTTGAGACTGCATGTTTTATGGTAAGTGCAAGATATCACAAATGTTATATTGTACTGTAAATAACCAAGCAAATAAGGGTTAAACATGTTGATATACTGTCCATTTTCAGGTTGGTGCTACCTACCAAAAGTCAGACACAGACGATGATGGCCAGTGGTCCCAAGGACTAATCTCTGCTGTAAGTTATATATATACTATTACGTCAGACTTGTATCAGTCACAGAAAGGTAATGATCTCAACAAGTTAGTACTGATAAATTCTCTAATAACTTTAATAATCAATAAATTTATGAAAGGTTTTAAAAAAAAAAATAAGATTAGCTAAAAAGTAATTGTTAACAGTTTTTATATTGGAATAATCATCCTGTTTACTGTCAATCTAGTAACCAAGTGTCATTGTGGTTGACAATTCTAGAATGTTCTTTTAATAAATGCAGACCATTCATATACATGTCTATTGTACATGTCTCTGCCACACTCATATAAACAAACAATCCAAAATATCAAAATAACTTTCACATGCTAATAAAATATGAAATATTGAAAACACTGATCAGATATGTCATGTACATAACAGTACTATCTTAGGCTCTGCAAAACCATCTGTCCATCTGTCCAGACCGTTATTTTCTACAATGGACTGATGAGAGAAAACATTCTGTTGAACCAAATGACCAGTGAAAAAGGCGGCATTTTCCACCATGTATCTGCTCTGTCTCATACATGTGTTTATTTGTGTCTTCGATTGAGGCTTACCATGCCATTTTCTATAAACTTCAATGGTTTTTTTTGAGTCTGCAATCTACATCCATTTTGTTTCTTTTGCCGAAGTTGCTAGTATCACATATGAAGCAGCTAATATGATGGTTAAATGTTCTATGATATCATGACTAATTCCTTTAACCTTTCAGGCCAAGATGGTTGCAGCAGCAACACACAGCATGTGTGAAGCAGCCAATACTATGGTACAAGGGGGAACCAGTGAAGAAAAGCTGATTGCGTCTGCTAAGGAAGTGGCTGGTTCCACTGCTGCTCTACTTGTAGCATGCAGGGTCAAGGCAGATCCAGGGTCCAAGGCCATGCAGAGGTTACAGGTATGTGCTTGTAGTGGTTTATTCCTGATTGTCCTAGATTAAAATTGGAATTTGAATTTGCTTTGACACTTCTGCAGCAAAAAACTAACCTTTTCACTGACACTCTTGCTGTTTGGCGAGGCCTGGGAAGAATACCAATCTCGCTTATGGTTGATTAAGTACCCCATCATTGTGTACTGATAAGATAAAAGCTAAGTTAAGATAATATCAGATCCACCCAGTTAAGTGAACCAGAAGAGGGTTGTATGTGGACTTTCAGATCCTACTGATGGATGTTTGGGGCAATAATGTGATGATGTTCAAACTTACAAGTTTCCAGATGTCTTTTCCCTTGCACAGTGTGTATATGAAAAAGTTGTGAGAAGTACATTCTGTGAGCAAAATTGACAGCAACAGAGTTGAGACATCATTGTGACTAAAGGAGTAATTGTTTATGACAAGAAATTTCTTCTTTAGTCTGTTTGTCTGCTGTTGCCCAATTAAATTACCAAGTGCTACTTCTCACTGTTTTAAATTTTAATGTCACAATACTCTCTTAGCAGTCATAGATCTTCGATGTCTTGGATTCTAGCCCCACTGACACCTTTGGTTAGTGGGATATCCTTTTGCAAGACATCAGGACCCCAGCCTAGTATTGGTGACACCAGGAATGTACTCAACAGACAAATTGAATTGTTGACATGGTGTTGAACTCCAAATAAATAAACAAACTGACTATTATTGACAAGTATGCCAGCAGTGTTAAGTTTATATTTTACCCATAATCCCCTCTGTTGTTTTCCAGTCTGCGGGTAACGCTGTAAAGAGAGCCACAGAAGCGCTGGTTCAAGCCGCCCAGCAGGCCAAGGCTTATCAGGAGGAAGAGGATAATCTGACCATCAATCAGCGAATGGTTGGGGGAATTGCACAGGTATAGTTGTGTGGTATTCATACTTTATATACTGAAGCAAAATTTAGTTTTTTAAACTCAATATTGATGTTTCAATGCAAGTCTAGTATTGTATAATAATAGTATAATATATGTTATTGTTTACACACAACAATCACCAAATGGTTGGAGGAATTGCACAGGTATAGTTGTTTAGTATTCATATGTAATAATATAGAGGAAAATTAGTTTTTTTAAACTCTTTATTTTAATGGTTCAGTGCAAGTCTAGTATTGTATATTATAAATTACTGTTTACATACAACAATCAACGAATGGTTGGGGCGAATTTCACAGGTATATTTTTTTTTACTATTAATACCAAATCTACCTATAGAAAATTTATGCCTACTTGTGAATCAAGGAAAGCCATAAGGTAATGTAATAAATAACATTATAAGTATTGAATCATTAAACACTTTGGATTGATCATCAAAGGTGTAAGTTTAGGTATTAACAGTGAGAACTGTTCAACATAAACTCAGGTCCGTATAACAGGGCCATCATGTGTTCTAACAATACCTTTACCTGGCCTTTTCCAATCAATTAACCATCTGATTGGTGTTCTATATTTCAGGTTCTCGCCGCCCAAGAGGAGATCATCCGCAAGGAGAAGGAGCTTGAGAAAGCGCGACGAGATCTCGCAAAGATACACCAACAGCAAAACCGATTCCGAGAACGGGACACAGGGGATGAATCGTCTTCATCTTTCTAAAGGAGACACGTTAATTGTTAACCTTTATAGTGCTGGAACTGACTTCATGCTTATGCAAACAGGTTAGATCCAGGCCAGCTGCCAAGTAAATTGGCCTGTGATCTAACCTGTTTGCTACCTTGAGTATCTTCTCTCATCAAAATTAAGCAGTTATTTAAGGTTTTTGAAAGCAAATGACACAGAAATCTATTTTCAGAAAATTACCCAGTATTATAATGGTTAAACTGTTTAGGTGTTAAATCATCTAATTAATCTATTATAGGGTATTGTCACTGGTCCAAGTTCAATAGCAATAGCTACAACAGTGAAAATGTGAAAAATAGATGCAAATGATAACATTTCATTTTTCATCCTTTTATATTAGTCATTGTTATACAATATTATACAGAGTGGAAGGAATATTGACATGTTGAAAAAAATACATGAAAACTTAAAGTCATAACAGTTTAGCCCGTGAAAGATTATGCAAACCTCTATCAAATCAATGTATGTATGCATTGCTTTCAATAGCTCTGATTAGAATCAGGGATTTGTTAACTCGTCTAGTTGAAATTAAATAATGAGTTATTATAGACTGTAGGTCCTGCGTGGCCCAGTGGTTAAGGTGGTGGACTTAGAACTCAGGGATCCTGGGTTAAAGTCCAAAAGACGCCTCTGGCTTAATGGAAGTGGCCTTTTGCAAGTCACTTCAGAGCCTTAGCCTAGTACTGGTGGATCCAGGAAAGCTTTTACATACACTGTAGTTGAAAAATTGTTGATACAGGATTTTACTCCATACAAAAAAAAAATATGTTATAGGATGTAAGTAAGGCTTAATGTTTATTCTTTCATTCTTGCTCATCTTTGAAAGTGTTGGAGAATTACATGTAAGAGCACTGAGTCATTGGAATGAAGCATTTATTTAAACGAAACTTTTGTTATGAATGTTATTCAAAAATAATTTTACCCATAGTATAGTAATTAACATACTCTATGCAAAATAGTTTACGGCTGATAATTTATGCACAGTATAGAGTTGACCTTGGTGTTTTTGTTAGCCTAGTGGTTAGAGTGCATACTTCAAATGGCCCCTCTCTGTATAAGTTTAAAAACCGGTGATAGGAATTGGATGAGAGGTAGTCTACCAGTTGGCTTTCAGAATGCCAATGGTTCTACCAGGCTTGACAAGTCCATAGCGGTATTTAAGTAAGAGATCTTCCCCCATCATTATGATTCAGGCATCACAAAATAAATGATATTATGATTCCCCTTGGTTAGAAGTTAACTGTGACTGGCTAGGTAAGTCACCAACCTTTCTCAGTCTATAAAACACTACTCTACTAAGGGAAAAGATGAATAGATTATGCTTTATACAGTGGTTAATATCCCCATACCTGTTCCCCACCCTTGGTATTGAGTGTTTAACGCATTCAAAATTATAGAAGCACTTAGTGGAACTGTTTAAATATTCAGATGGATGGATACTCTGGTGCATAAAGAGTGTTAAATGACAGTGCTATTTACACGTTATGTGCCATTGCGTTTTCTTGTTTGTTTCATTTTTGTTTGTTTGTCTGTTTGATGATATATACTTAATCCCTTCTTCATACAATCTTTAGTTCAATTACAAATGTATGGATCAAAATCTGAAAAGATTGAGAAATGTATCTTGTTTTGAGCATTAATTAAACCTTGCAGATGTCAATCTGTTAAACCTTAGACATATGTCAATCTGTTAAACCTTAGACATATGTCAATCTGTTAAACCTTAGACATATGTCAATTTGTTAAAAAAAATTAATTTAATCAGATTATTGTGTATGTTGAAACCATATGAAATGTTGATGTTATTCTACCATATTTGCACAGAGTGACCATCTTTAAATGAGAAATGAAATGTGTGGACTATTGGAAATTTCATTTGTATCTTTACATAGGCCACAATGCATGTATACGGCTTAACCCTTTCCCAAACAACAAATTTTGGACTGTCTCAAATTGAGAGAGTTTGCAGACGACATTTCAAAATGTGATGAAATTGAAAAATATTCTTCATACAGAGCAGAAATCTTGTGGGAAAAGGAAACAATTGCTTGTTACGAGCAATTTCTCCTTTTCCCACAATGTTTTCTTAAGAAGTCTGCAACACAAAAGTCAAATGTCGTTATTGTTTGGGAAAGGGTTAAAACTTTCTACATCCCTTGCTTCCTACATAAAAAACAGTTATCATTTAATGCATTCAATACATGTAATTTTGTTTTTTAATGATATCCTTAAAAATAGATAAACTGTAGTTTAACTAACGTACCAAGGGTTCAATGCAATACTATAGTAAGTGCTTCACAAACGAATCACTTACTATAGTATTGCATTGAACCCTTGTTATGTTGTTTGCTCTATAAAGCTACATGCATGTTGATGTTTGTTTGGACGGACCATTACAAGAAATAAATGACCAGAGAAAATGGGTTCAAATACGTTAATTTTAGTTGAGTAAAACAGATGTTTATATAATGTGTGTATCCGAATCTGTAGTCATATCATATCATTTAATACATGCAGGCAACCATTTGCAATACCCAGTGTAAAGAATTTTACAAAAGTATAAAACTCATTATGTCAATCACTTATTGCCCTCTTAATTAACATATTTATATGATATGTGTAGATAATCAATTTCTAACTATCCCCCTCTTCTATATGATATACTAATTGCTTTGATTAATTAGGATCCGTTAAAACAATGCCACCTCTCTTAAACCCTTTCATTTTATATACTCATGTAGCTGAATCATGTCACAAATAATTAAGTGTGATAAGTGTGGAAATCTAGAATGAAGGTGTGGATTCATGTTAGCTTTTTTTC
This sequence comes from Cerastoderma edule, assembly GCA_947846245.1. Lineage (NCBI taxonomy): Eukaryota > Metazoa > Mollusca > Bivalvia > Cardiida > Cardiidae > Cerastoderma > Cerastoderma edule. Next base: position 11,641,760 of record OX401421.1, on the reverse strand, counting down.
CATACTGCTTTTCTTTGCTCTTGCTTTAGTAATAAAAATGTACTGAGGTTTTTTGAGTTAGGAATGAAAAAATACTGACATGTATTTTTGTTGGTTTTTCCTCTGACTTTGAAGTGAATAAATACGGAGGAGTTTTTCTTGACTTTGTAATTATTTTTTGTAATGAATAAATACTGTTTCTCCTTTGAGTTTACCTTAAACACATGTTATATGAGTTTCTATTCTTGGGAAACAAATCTTTGAAGAAAAGAAGCTCCATTTTCCATACAATTTCTATTACACTTTCTTTAAACCGTTTATAACCTGAAGCAATTGAAAGGATTTCTGATAATGTATACATATCAATTCTTCTCTATTACAAAAATAACCATATAGATGTAATTATTTTGTACAAAATCTATATTATTTCTTTGTGTTTGATGATAGAACTGTTAGATTAGGGTACCCCTCCCTTTGTTTTGTATTGTGTCCAAAGTTAACACCTTTTATGGTCTTAGTTAATGGGAAAGTGATAATTGTTATTTTTTTCTTTTCTTTTGCTACTTTGTAAGTAAGCATAAACATATGGATTTGTGTTATCCTGAAGAACAGAAAAAATTGATGGAAAATGAGAAATTTGTCATGTAGTCCATAATAAATTCTTAATTTTTCTAAACCTAAAAATGTGTACAACAGATGTTTTTTCTACTTTTACCAACTACAATTTCTGAAGCTGTCTACTTCAACCAAGTAATATTTAGAAATGCTACTTTTATTGCACTTTCATTTCACGAGATTTTTAAGTGCCATTTAAGCCAAGACTGCCCATCACTAGACTCCTTGACTCTCCGAATGTCTTCTCCCAGGAGCTGTTAATTCAGTTAAATTAGCAAATTTCTCAAAAGAACTTGATAGCAAAACTATGCAAACAGCAGAAAGTGCTTCTTTTTATAGTTTGTTTGGATATATGAGTATAGGTGTACATGCTTAGAATGGTATTAGTTAAATCAGACTTGAAATGCTCAAGGTGAACAAATTAATTAAGATTAATTTATTAATCATCGTAGTTTGTTAATAGAAACATGAAAATGATTCTGACATAAGAAAAATCATGGATATGAAATTATACTAGATAGTTGCATTTGGCATTACATTAGTTTGGTAGTTATATAAATGTGAACTGAATTTGATTGGTATGTTTTGGTATCCAATCTTTTCATTGGTATACTTAAAGGGTACACTAGGATCATTTAATCACAGAATTTAGAATTCCTGTAAGATAAATCCTATATTGTTGGTACTCGTCAGAATCGTCTTGCCAAGACGATTCTAATGAGTACCAACTATAAAGGCTTTATTGAAGTAATAATATAAGTAGCTTTGGACAAGAGACCCTTTTAAAGACCCATATTATAGGGTTTCCATTGCAGCCTTGTATCTGTATCTCTGACTTCTTCCATGCAATACAACATTGTGGCCATACCATAATTACTACTGCATTATCATAAGACAGGGTGGGGCCCAATGCTTGGAAGTTTATAGTTACGTATATCTAGATGAATCAAAACTGTAATTACACATACACAGGCGAAACACAGTAATGCATCTACGTCTTAATTATTTAGACTAAGTTATATATCTTAGAAATATGTAGAGATCCTACCACAGGGTGGAGCCCAATGCTTGGAAGTTTATAGTTACGTATATCTAGATGAATCTAAACTGTAATTACACATACACTACACATACACAGGCGAAACACAGTAATGCATCTACGTTTTGATTATAAAGACTTGAGTTATGCATCTTAGAAATATGCAGAGATCCTACGCACAAAAGTCCTTTTGCCATCCTTACAAGTTAGGAAAACACCATAATGGAATGACCTGGTGAAGTATTCGTTATATAATTTTATTTGAATAAAATAGTATATATACACTCTATGCTTATTCTCTCTACTCCTTCATCATTGCTTATGTACATGTTTCTATGGCAACAATAAATACGGAGTGTGCATGAAACTGTTGTATTTTGATATTCTTGCTTAAAAAAATCATGTTATCATGTAAAAATGGATATATAATAAAAACCATTATTTAATAATAATTGTTGGTGTTATTCTTTACCAGTAAATATTTTGCTTGTTTGGTTTTAAGCATTAACCCATTACCAAACAAAGACGACTTTTAACCACTTTGTTACTGGCACTCTTGAAAACATTGTGTGAAAAGGAGAAATTGCTTGCTAAGAGCAATTTCTCTTTTTCCCCACAAGGTTTTCTGCTCTATCTTAAGAATTTTGTCAATTTCATCACACTTTGAAATGTCGTCTGCAAACTCTTTTAATTTGGGACAGTCGAAAATACGTCGTTTGGGAAAGGGTTAAGATATCACTTAACAAAAGCACCTCTCGGCAAGGGTTCAAGTCACGGGAGTAGTAGATTGAATGTTTAATCCCTCTCGACTTACTAACGGAAAATATATGGTTCTGTTCGCATTGACTGGCGTACTGACTCAGGTTGACTCGGCCTGTTTCCAGCCTACATTAAGGGGGCAGTAAACACTAATTAACCTTAAGTTTCGAATTGGTAGGGCCTTCCAACCAGTTTGAAGGAGAAAGTCTTGATAATAGGCAGTGCTGAGACAATGTAATGATTTTTATTGAATGTAAATGTTATTATAAAGCTTCATTAGGGTATATTGAATATTATGAATATGCTGGTTTCACACAATACTGCATTGGAAGTACTGGAACTTATTGGCTGCTTGGGAAAACACCGAAAACGGCGTCAAAATAGTGCATTTTTCAGGTGGGTACATACCTTGGACGAAAGCAAAAATTCTTCGTGGTCGTGCACCACTTTTCTTTGGATAAGTTGTATGCCTAGACTGTGTGGAAAGCGCAAACAGTGGCGATGAAGCTGAAGGAATTCTGTATAGAAGTTTAAAATGTGTCAAAATTGGTCCTCGGACACGAATTTCGCCACGTTCATGACTGGTTATTGCTCAAGGAATAAGGTCTATGATAACTGTTCGGATTTTCATTTCATTGGTGTAGAGGGACACAGGCAGTATGCATTTGGTGTGTAAATATTGCTTTCGTCCGTTTTGTTTTCGCGACTCAGTGAGGCGAGGCTTAACAGACGTACACCTGCCGTCTCAAACGAAGGCCACCTAACTACCAGAATGGGAAGAAGAGGGTTAAACTAAGTATTGGCTTGATACCCATTCCACCCTATGGGAAATTGTGTCTTGTCCAAATTGTAAACAGCAGCAGACAGCACAAATAACTATGAACACAACAAAGTACAGTCTCCTTTTGAACTGCAGTTGATACCACCATACTCAAATGAGCTCAAATGCTCATCATGGGCATAGTTTTCTTTGTCAAAGTGGTTTGCAAAGTTCTCTGTGTGATATTTGGTATAGTGGGCTAGTATTGGGAAGGGGATCATAGAATAAATTTTCTCTATTCATATCGAGGGTAAACCATCATGCTAATATAGAACCAGCTGCTCATTAAGAGCAAAACATCTATTTCGCCACAGTGCTGCGTGAAGTCCTCTACATGACGTTTGGCCAAGTTGGTTAAGGAGTAATGGGTTAAAACCATTTGAAAAAAAAGGTGAATTTTCCCGTGCGTTGTCGTCTTTGAATAGACATCGAGAGGCATGCTTGTTGTGTGAGTTACACCCTGTGTTCCTACGCGTTGACCTCAGAGTTTAAATAGACTTACCACAATTGTTCTCAAAGTAGAGAGCTATAAGATGCCCCAATCAGTCATTTGGGGTCTTGAAGAGACTAGTACTGGCATGATACCCATTCCTCCATATGGGAATGTGTGTTTAGCGAACTCTTAAAACAACAGCAAGGAAGCATGAACAGAGTACTGTGTCCATATGATATTTAGTTGCAATCACTGTAACTTAAAGGATAATTTGCTCACAGGAAGAAAAAACGGAAACCTCATTTGATGACAATGTTATACAAAGTAGAAAGCTACAGTGCTACCAACATGGAGAGAGATGTAAAGGTTAATGAACCCTGATAATTAAGCATTTCTCTATGTTATGACCATATTGACACATCATTTTGTGGTATAAGTTGTTGTTATTATCTCCCTTGTTTTCAGTTTTCCATGACTTGCCTCTCCTGAAAACTGATTGGATTCATTTTCCCCTTCCTTCCTACAGTAAAACTTGGAATTCCATTTCAACTCTTAAACAGAAGCATATAATGCATCTTTCTACTGAGAGGTTTTCTTTTTAATTAAAAAGTCAAACAGGTCTAATCTTCATGACAGAAAAAATGAACTTCCCTTAGGCTTCAATGTCAATGTTTGCATTGATTAATCCCCCCTAAATGAGGTCATAATGGAAAATACTGCTTGATTAAACCTTTTCAGTGGTGAGGTCCTTCAGTGTTACAAAGTTTTATAATGTTGCTACCACTCAGTCTTGAGATATGCAACATTCTTATCAGGGGTCATAATTCTTGAAAAGCTGAGTTTTTGTCATGAAATACATTCCTCTATAATGGAAATTGTGTCTTGTCAAAATTGAAAACAGTAGCAGACAACACAATGAACCATGGGGGAAAAGGTACAGATCCATTGTGGTGTCCAGTTCAAACCACCATACTGAAAGTTGAAATTGCTCATTATGAACATTGTGTCTAACATACTGAAAGCTGAAGCGTGAAGAAGTTAAAACAATTCAGGTCCATTGTAACTAAACCAAGATTATAAAATGAGTTTCATATTCTACATAGAGTGTTTAACAATGAAGTTAATCAGTGACAAATTAAAATTCTTTTATTGTACTTAAGGCCACCGGCCCATATACTTACATGTTTAATCAAACAAAATACATTATACAATGACGATACTTATATTCACAAGGAGTTTGATGATATTGGTTTATTGTCAAATATTCCACCTTTTGCATTTGGATACATATGAGCCAGTAGATTGCAAAGTAGGGGTGCTTGTTGAATGAATAATAGTAAAGATTAAGTCTTTGAAATGTCTCTCCAATACAATTAGCTCTGTCTAAGGGTCATATTTCCCGATGAACGATTTTTTCTTAAATTAAGGTTTTTGAATTATGTTATGGTTTCGTAATGACGGAGGTAATGATTTTATTCTCATACAGAAGCAAAAAAGGTTGTTTGTGACTACTTTTATTCACCTTTATCGATTCCTATGAATTATTTATCTGCCTTTTTGTCACGTCATTTATGAAACAAAGTCATGTGAACTATTAGTAAGAAGAATGTAGTTCCCAGTACCGACGGTGTTTTTACACAAATCTCAGACATTTTAAGTGGTGAATTGTGTTTTTGCAAACGTAAACTGGATATTGAATATGGTATTTTGACAGATCTTCTGGTGTTATTCTGCTTTTGGTCGCAGTAATGCGAGTTTCTCCTGTTTTCAGACAAACATCAAAGCTGCAAAAAGTTTCGATCAGTAAACTGGACCGTTTCTACTTTACAAATAAACAAAAGATATATTCACCAAACAAGAACAGTAGGCTAGGTTACTTTCACTTTGAAGACGACAAGTTTACGCATTGTTAGGCGTTTCCAGAGAATTGATTTTATTGACCTTTAAATGGTCGAACGCAGTTCAAAGTAATTTATATATATGTGAAAACGCTTCAAATTCATTCTACTAATTGAGTAACTGTTATATTTCCCTTATTTGATACAAACCGACAACATTCACTTTACCTTGATGTATTGGTTTCAAGACTGTTAATGTAAACCAGACTAAGCTAATCTAACTTTCAGACACCAATCAAGCGATAAATCACACAACCGTGTGTCGAGACATTGGTGTGACGCACTACTGCGTACACTGTATTTCGGAGTGACTCCAAACATCTATCAAAAGTCGTTGTTTTTTTACCAAATGTACCAAGTTGGTACTGGTAATTAAAGCATGAAGTCCTTTTGTTAAGCTGTTTCCTACATGATCTCAGGTAAAGGAAAATATTTTTCAAAATATACGTTGTGGTGAACTGATGTTCGTGATTAAAACAATTTCTGACGTTTAGTTTGGGGTGTTTGAGCCTCGTGTAGTCATGCTAGATCTTTATATAGAATTTGAACTGTGTAAAATGTAGATACATTCATGAAAAGGATAAAACACGTTGATTTCATCTTTCTTGAAGATAATTTCCTCGAATGGCTCTCTAACTCGCCAAGCTAGTTTTGTTTGGAACAGATTAAATATGCTACATACTTAGTTACGAATACTTAATAAGGCTGCTTTGCGATTATAATGGCTAAGAATTCAAAAGGTTGCAAGAATATATTGATTTCATCCCACATCATAATTTATTTATTGCCATGTCTTTTGTTTTTAAACGCTTAAATTATTAATAATATTTAAATCACACGCCTCATTTTTTTGCCATTGGTAACATTGGTTTAAATGACGTATGTCAGACTGAAATGCTTGTGTTCAAACATGATTATTACAACTTTATATTGATAATTTAGTAATAACATCATTAAATACATAATACTCATTTGAATATAATTTCTTTGTATATAATTTAATTGATTATTGTCAGTTTTCCTCTTTAATCACATACAAAGGGTCAGTCAACAAACGTCGGACAATATAAGTATTAAGGGTCATGATGCAAATTAACACCAATCTGCCACATTTGCACAGTATGGTTCAAGTTTTAAGTCCTTTATCGTTAAGCCGATAGTTAGCCTCTGCAATTGACAATTGGCTATCCGAGGTCCTTTAAAATTGTCAAAGACAACCCTGTGTATCCTTCTTCATTCTGTTTTGCATAGCTGCGATATATAATCTGTCTCTGGCATTAATCTCTTAATTATATATGTTGTTAATTAACAGGTCAGACACTTCCTGTTATTCCAGACATGAAATAATAAGCGGCAAATCTCACACTTTCAATGCGTGGCAATTAAATCTTGCTAAAATATCCATTGTTAAGATATATAACCAATCAAGACCAAATTTTAACAGGATGTTTGGATGTTTGAAAATACGCTGTCAATCCAAACAATGACTTAATGATCGTTTATTTCAAGAAAAACAACCATTCTAACCGGCAATGGCTCTTTACGCCCTTTACATCTGTCGTTTTCTTGGTGGTTAAAATGGCGGATAAAGGATTTCTCGTGATGAATTCTGTGTAATTATGTAATTAGGTGAAAACGAATGATACTTTTTACTAAATACTTTAAACATTTCATATTTATATAATTTCGTACAATCGCTCTGTATGGTGTACGGAATAAACCCCCGCCGGAATAAACCCCCACCCTGAAAAACGGCATAGCGGAATAAACCCCCAATCCCTTATTGCATACACGGAAGAAACCCCCACGCTTGTTTTGCATATGCGGAATATACCCCCACTCATATCTATTTGGTATATTATAGTGAAAATTGAAGGTAATCAGTACGCTAGTAAGACGAAGACCATCCGCGAGTTCCTACATGATTTTATCGAGTCGAATAACATTTTGAACGATTGTCAAGCAGGGTTCAGGGGAGGGTTTTCAACTACTGACAACATGTTTATTTTAAATACATTAATACAACTAGCTTTTAAAAACAAACATAAATTATACTGTGCTTTTATAGATTTAAAACAGGCCTTTGACTCTGTATGGAGAAACGGGGTGTGGCATAAACTTTTATCTTTTAACGTCAATGGTAAATGCTTTCAATTTATAAAAAACATGTATAGTAATATAAAATCTTGTGTAAAGGTAAACGGCACGTGCTCTAACTTATTCTCGTGCATGGTGGGTTTGCGTCAGGGAGAGAATTTGTCACCGACAATTTTTTCTCTTTATCTAAATGACTTACACGACTTTTTCAACAATTCTGGCTTATTAAACGGTATTTCGCTACCGCTTCCAAACGCAGTTAATGATAACCTTAATATGTACTTGAACATTTTTATATTACTATATGCAGACGACACTGTCTTAATTGGAGATAGTGCGAGTGATTTACAAAATTCTCTTAACCTATACCATGATTATTGTAAAAACTGGAAACTTACTGTCAACACAGACAAATCAAAGGTCATTGTATTCTCAAAAGGTAGACATAAAGTTCATAAATTCACTTTTAATAATGCACCTATTGACACAGTCAACGAATATAAATATCTAGGAATTCTTTTTAGCCGATCTGGATCTTTCTTCAAAGCAAAACAACAATTATCAAAACAGGCAACTCTTGCAATGTACAGTTTATTAACAAAAATAAAAAAATTATCACTGCCTCTCGATATGCAAATCGATTTATTTAACAAAACTGTTAAACCTATCCTTCTATACGGTTGTGAGCTCTGGGGCTTTGGTAATAATGACGTCATCGAAAGAGTCCAATTAAAATTTCTTAAATATATCCTTAAATTGAAAAAGTCAACACCAAGTAATATCGTCTATGGAGAAACTGGTGTATACCCTCTATCGATTGACATAGAAACTAGATATATATCATATTGGACCAACCTAGTTCACTATAAACCTAATACCCTTCTATTCAATGTATATACCTATGTCTACAATCTTTTCTATAACACTAACTACGAGTCCCACATATCTTTATTTAACTTGATACACAAAGCGAGAAATATATTCATTAAATGTGGTCTGATAAACATATGGGACAGCCAGTCCTTTCCAAATAAAAAATGGTTAAAATTGTCAATAAAACAAAAACTAAAAGATTTGTTTATTAATGCATGGTTTAGCTATATAAAAACCAGTGACAGTTGCCGCACATACAGAATGATAAAATTAAACTTTGGCTTTGAAAGCTATCTAAAACAAGTACCCCTTCCACTTTTAAATTATATGATAAGATTCAGAACTAATAATCATAAACTTCCCATAGAACTCGGAAGATGGTCAAATGTCGAATTAGCAGAACGAACCTGCACTCTCTGTAATAGTAACATTGGAGACGAATATCATTATATCTTTGAATGCATATCTCTAACAAACATTAGAAACAAATGTGTTTCAACAAAATACCTAACTAGACCTAATGTCATACAATTCGAATCACTATTGAACACTAAATCTATCACCGACCAAATTAATCTATGCAAATTCATCAAAATAATTTTCAACAGTTTTTAAAGTACAAATATATATCATCATCATGTATGATTCTATATGTAATTGTGTCTGTGTGTAGATGTGTGTTTGCGTGGGGGTGTGGGTGTGAGTGTGTATGGGTGCGTATGTGTCTTTGTGCATGTCTAACAATGCCTACTTGGACGATTGGCTTCCAAGATGTCTTAATCTCAGTCTTAAACAAGCTGATGTTGTGACATCTTGAAACCCAACCGACAAAATATATTTATACATTGCCGTGCTAAATATCTGTTTATATTTAATTAGTTTCTAGTTTTGTAATATGAACTGAGAGAAGTTAAAGTTTTCAATTCAATTGAATCTTAGGGGTGAGTGTGTGAGTGTGTGTGTGTGGGTGTGAGTGTGCATATGTCTATATGTATTCATGCCTATATGGACGATTGGCTTCCAAGATGTCAAATCTCCAGTCTGAAGCAAACTGGGGTTGGGACATCTTGGAACCTAACCGACAAAACATATTTATTATGCCTCGTTATTTTTTTTGTTTGTTTCATATCAATGCACCTTTTGTTTTCTGTAATAGGAACTAAGTGAAATAAAGGAAATTGCTAAAGGAAAAGCAATGACGAGACAAATGTACATGCCATCGGCCACAACATTCGGCTTCAATAACACCAACTGACGGCAACATACGTACTTTTTATGATTGTGACAACTGGTATCAAAACTAGTTTTTTTCACCAACAATGTGCTTCAACATGTGCTTTATCTTGACAGTGTTAATTACTATTTATCATATGCCACGGGTAAGTGATTGCATTGGTGATGAGTTAATTACCTTCCATGATGCAAACAGTTCAGTTCATTGTTTATTAAAGTCTCATCATATGTACATTCCAATTTAAAACATATAACATAAAATATTACATATTACATGTACATTAGCCCTCCTTTGCTAGGAGTAAAAGAGACTTGATATATATTTACATATAAACTTATGTCTTTGACAGCTTTTTGTAATTCAACTCTGTAACTCAATTATTTGGTCTTTAACCCTTTCCCAAACAACAGATATTCGACTATCCCAAATTGTTATTTATGAATGGAAATTCTGGGATGATCTTGTTTTGATGTTGTTATTATTTGCAGACGACATGGCTTTGTTTGGCGACTCGCCTGATAACCTGCAAAAATGCCTTGATTCTTTATTACAATATTGTAAAACATGGGGCCTTGAGGTAAATTCATCTAAAACCAAAGTTATGGTCACTAGAAAGAGAGGTCGAGTAAAGCAAGAGTGAACTTGTATTACGACGGAAGCGTTTTAGAAAGTGTAGGTCATTTTAATTATTTAGGAACTGTGTTGAGCTACAATGGTAATTTTAATCATAATAACGAATATTTAATAGGTAAAGCATTAAAAGCGGTTAACACATTGTTAAAACATTGTAGAAAATATCCTTTAAAACCAAAAACACTGTCTCAATTGTTCGATTCTTTTGTTGGGTCAATTTTGGGATTCTCTTCGGAAATTTGGGGATTCACCAAATCAAAAACGATAGAAAGAGTGCACTTGAATTTCTGTAGGAGAATCCTGAGAATGAGAACTAGCACCACGTCTACAGGTGTTTATGGTGATTTAGGTCGATTTCCACTTTATGTAATGCGTTATTTTAAAA
>OX401421.1:11595995-11628495 GCA_947846245.1 Cerastoderma edule | reverse complement strand
TCTCCGACTTATACTGGTAAACTTTCTTTGGGAAAATATCAACAGTTTTCTTGGATTTATAATGATCAACAATGGTGATTTCCGCATCATTTGGGATAAAAATGTGTATGATATCTATTGAACATTGCCCAAAGAAACTATTGGGTTTTCGATCAATTATTTGTTCGGTAAACATTTAATGGTCAATGGGAGATAACTAATATATGACACTAGCTAAGGAGATGCACGAGTTATTTCCCTTTGACCATATAAGTTTATTTCCTGGTCATGTTGCCTGAGGGGAGTTGGTACAAGATGGAGATTCCGTGCAAACTTAAATAAAGGATTGTTAATTAGATTTGTTATCATCTTGTTTATTACGACGTGTCTGACCACAACAGTCTGTTGTTTTGGTCCGGTTATGAACTATATAGCGTTCACCCTTTCCACCTCATGGGAATAAAAATGTGTATATATCCTACATCGACCGTAGCCCATGGGAACTTTGATGGTTTGTCAGTTGTTTGGGTCTTGTTATGATAAATATGTCATTTAGATTTCCGCCTCATGGAGATTAAATATGTATGACAAACATCGATCATGGGGTTAACTATGTGTGCGTCCTTCAGGGATCATCCAAATATCATCTAAGATTATAACACCTTGTGTGTTTATGTTTTTCTACTTCTGGCGGCGATAAACAATGACGCATTCTACATCTAAAAGATAAACCATATAGGACAAACGTTGTTTAGTGAATTCCAATGTGACTGCAGTCTACTCCAATGTTCACGTCTGCAGTGTATTTCTACAAAACGCTGCAGATTCCTGCCTTGTATGGGTCAAATCCAGGAAAGTCGTTACATTACAGTAAAAATGTTGACGATGCGTTTAAACCATTACCAAACAGTAACGACATTTGATTACTTTTTTTTCAAGAAACTCTGGAAAACATGTTGGGGAAAACAAGAACTTGCTCGTAACGCGCATTTTTTCCTTTTCCCACACTGTTTTATGCTCTATCAGGGGATTAGTTTCCAATTGCATCACATTTTGAAATGTCGTCTGCAAACTCTTTCAATTTGGGACGGTCGAAAATTGGGCGTTGTTAAAGGGTTAACGCCATGTAAGGAAATCATCTTAAATACTTTCATCACATAGGAAAATTAAAGTAACGGCATAAGGTCACAACTATCCGAAAGTGCAAATTAAAATTGCGAAAGCACAGACTGGTAAAGATTAACACTTATGATGTCATTTTTCGATACCACATTACCTTAGGCGATTTATTTCCTTCATGATAAATACCAGAGGGACTTCTGATTTATATCTAGATCTATAAACGTACAAAAAAAGAAAAGTATTGTTAAAGAATATTTTTATTGTCATTTGTTTACATCAACCTGTTATGGTTAAACACACTTTAAAACAGATACACACTTATATGAACACACACATACATATGAACACATACTTAACACACTAACACACACATGCCACCACTTTCACACACATACATCCACAAAACATGAATTATCAAAGGTTGTGAGTATACCCAGAGGTTGTGACTAGAAAGGCACAAACTAGTTACAATTTCTGAGTATCAACGTATTTTAACGGATACCAAATAGTTGGGAAGTCTGCAATAACTTTAATACGAAAGCATGTAAACGCAATTTATGGTGAGCAATGAGCATGAATGCTGCTGTTACACTGTTTAACGGATAGAAAACATTTGTCGTCGACATGACCATTAATTATGGTATCGATCTGCAGTCACGGGTCTTATATTGATTCTAGATTTGAAATAACACATTTATAAATAATTCACAAGTAAAAGAATGTTTGAATGAATATTGGATAAAAAAAAAAGAAAAAAAAAACTAGTCTAGATATGTTTTCTATAAATTTTCAAAAGAAATAAAATGAATGCAAGTTATTCCATGGTCTTTAGCTGTAACCAGGTAACCATGGTAACAATAGAACATGCTATGACTGTTAACTTGATGTGTTACTATTGATGTAAGGTTATATGATGTCAATATACTAGAGGGGGGGATTGAAGGGTGAGGTTACAGAAGTCGGACCACAGTAACATGAGGCGGCGACTCTGACAACTGGCCGACGTACAGTTTATCACTGTAGAAACACATCGCCTCGGGATTCTCCATATAAGGTGTTGTCTGATCTAAGACTGGTTTATATCGACTCAGATCAGACTCCAGTTCGTACACATTATTGTGACAGAGTGAACTAACATAAACTTTATCTTCACTCCGGTCAACACAAATACCCCAAGGCCCTGACAAGTCAATTCTAATTTCGTGCAGAATTCGCCCCTCATCATTGTAACAAACGACTCTGTCGTTATCGACATCTGCCATGTAAATATTCCCGTTTAGAACAGTTAAGTAATACCATAACTCGGTGATATCAGTCTGGAATGTTTTTAACGGGACTCCTTCTACAGACATTATAGATACAGAATAGGGAGAATAGAGAGAATAGGGAGAATGTTCCGTACAGGCGGTATAAAGATTGCCGTCATAAAAATCTATACTCTCACATTGTTTCTCCGTTTTGATTTTACTGTGTATAACGGCCGGGTTTTTACCCAAATCTATAACTAATATAAGATGTTCACATGGAAACGTGACTGCCAACAAATGTTTTCTATCCAGTTTATTGTCTGTTCCGCAAATAGTAGTATCACTGCAGGACGCTGAGTCCTGTTCAGTCGTTTTATTTTCGACTATTATTTCCGTAACATCGAAAGGTGAAGAGCCAAACCTTATATAACGTTGTAGCACGTTAGACCCTAAACTAAAGACTTTAATACAATCATTAGAAAAATCACAGGCTACCAACCATTTATTCGCGTATCCAGTTAATCCAAATATACAACAATCCTTATCCTTATCCAATCCATGTTTTGTGTCCACATAGTCACACACACAGACGTTATTTTTCATGAACTTTTCCTTTCTCTCAGCATCGCTCTCATTCTTTATATAACTCAAATATTCATCTATCTCTCTTTCTAGCTGTTCACTCTCACTCTGCAAACTAAGAAAACCGTGCGATTTATCATGCTCGCTAAAACACTCTTTACAAAAAGATTTTTCACAAACGTAACACATGTAAAATGCCATTACTCTAAGAAATCGTTCTAGAAGACACGGATTGCAGATCTGTTTGTTTCTGTCTTTATTCTGCCTGTCCAAGGTCTCAGTGGTTTTTTGTCTTTTGGAAGAATTGTCTGATTTTTGTTCCACGGAATAATCATCAGATTCTGTCGGGTTGGATCGCTTTCCCTCCATTTTTCACTGTAATATGTAAACATGGTATTTATTACTAACACATGGCGGGAACTTAATTCAAGTCTTTCCAGAGCAAAACCTTTTTTTTTTTATATATATTTTTAGTAAATGGAGTTACAGAATGGTCATAACAAACCAATCAATTGGTCTATTTCATTTGATATGATTACAAAATTACAAGATGCATATCTGCCTTATACTTATTTTCAATTTATTGCGATAATGGTGTTTTATCAAGATATATTTCTAAGTAAAGTTAAAACGGCCAAGCCGACGTGACACGATTATATTGCTATTTTCTACTAATACGCTTGTGGAAGAATTATGACAATAGTGTATAATTCCAAATATGTCTTATACATATAAGAACATGTACAAAAAGGCTCTTGAATTCAGTGTCACATTAAAGTTGTGTATCAATCGTTTCTGTCTTTACTCAGATTCAATAATCCACACAATGTTTAAACGAATACCATGAGATGGCATAAAATAAGTAATTATTGAACAATTGAGAGTTGATATCAAGTTTGTCTAGCTTTGTTAGGGTATGCTCATTACTGGCATAATGCATGCGAGCCTAAACTTATTACTTCTTAATTCTATAAAGACGTAATATAACTGAAAAGCGTTGATATGATGTTATACCCCATACACAAACAAACTAGAAAACCTAAAAACTCGATTGAATAAGTTAAAGAAAAATGTGGCATTTAAGTAAAGAGGGAGGCTCTTACATATGGCTATTAGTTTACACACGTGAGCTAGTGTAATATTTAGCTTTAAACAAATATGTCAAAGGGGTAGGTTCACTAACTATCAAAAATGGCACAATGTCAAAAATGGATGAATTCATCACAAACTTGTGTCTGAGGCATGTGTTGACTGAAAGCAAGTTTGTTTTTTAGATTTCTGCACAGCGGTTGCCATGGCAACGGAATGCTAATTAAAAGGAATTTGGTTAAGTCAAATTTGGGTTTTGTTATTACAATGAAAGATACATGATACAATAATATAATTGAGTAATGAAAAGTTTTACAACAAGAAAATATTATCAAACATCAGCATTTTATTTTTAGTATTCATATTTCGGTAACCATGGTAACATGTTGCACATATATAAAATACTTCGTTTATGTATTTAACTTAAACCAAATTCTCACAAACTTAGTTGTTATTTAAGTAATTGTCGAAGATGTCATAGTGATTAATATATGTTCATTTAAACATCAACTTCTTGTAACTATGGTAACTAAGAACTGTTAAATGTAAAGTAAGGAACGTTCTTCAACAAAGTAAATATGTATTTCAAAGATAATTTGCTTTTGAATTTGCATCTTTAGTATTTTTAATATGCTTTTATCATACCTTGCTGTGTAGAACTGATTTGCTTATCAAATGATAACCATTGTAACAATATTCAATTCAGTATTTGTATAAACATTCTATAAAATTGTACATGTTCTTAACCACAGACTTACAAGTCTAATGTATGATGGGTGTTTGAAAAAACATCTGAAAAAAGGTCCATAACTTATTTATTAATGCGAATATTTGAAATATTTCAAAAGGGATAGTTTGATATTCTATGCTTATAAACCCAAAGGGAAAAATGATACAAATTGCTCTGATGCACAATCCATTGTCACTGTGGCAACGTCGAGTAACTTTGAGCGAGACAACGTCATGTTACTTTGAGCGGGGCATCGTCATGTAACGTTGAGCGAGACAACTTACTTATAAAGGAAATATAGCATCTGCAAAATCTGTCTGAAACAGTAGTTTGTTACATCTTTTTAAAATATCCTTGTTCACATGATACACACTTCTCCCACCTACGTATCAACCCATCAAAAATGACCTGAAATGTTCTTGTAGAATTTTACGAACAGTTTCTCTGACAGCCGTGGGTAGGTCATCAACAATACCAAAACTTCTGCCGCGCAACTTTGATTTCAAGGTTGGGAATACAGGTCATTTTTTACTGTGTGTTGTATGCAAATATGAAAAGTGAGTATAAGAATATATTTACATGTTTGGCAAACAAATGATGCCAACATTGTGACCATCAACTTTCCAGTTCTGGTGACATACGATAGCCTATCCTTTATAACAGCGTTACGTCTAATACTCGGCAGAGAAATTGCAGTCAAAGACCGACTGTTTTGAACATGTTATCATATACCACCAGAACCGGAAAGTTGATTGTCAACCCATGCCGGGTACACATGTGGCTACTATTGGCAAAAGTAGGTGAAAAAAAATACTTGTGGCGCAGCTATCTTGTTTGAACATAGGATCATAAACATCGGTCATGATCATCTGGCCTGGGCACAGTCTCACCAAATATGTTGTGAGAATAACACATGTTAGAATGATGATTTAAACAATCCTCATCACTTATTAAATGACAAATTAAAATATCGACATTTAAGATGCTGAAAACCTAAATGTATAAATTCTCGTGGAATGGGTGTAAGGGGATTCATTGCTTTAATTGCAAAACTTGGAACATTGATGGTAATGGGTTGTATTTAGACTCTCCTTTCTACCGTAATGTGATAAGAATGTTGACCCATTATATAATATTGGAACAAGACGCTTTGTATAGGTGTCCCATCTAAGACTTTATTTAGTTGGTTTTCGATTATTCTGGGCAAACGAAGATTTCGCAAAACGATGTACAAGTATGCCCTTAGATAAGTGTTTGCCATGTATTGCTTCCAATTTCAAGGTAGAGATGAATACGGTTTCTCAAGAGCGACTTGCGCTCGGTAAAGACTGCCAGACAAACAGTAGATATATGAATGATCAATCCAGAAAGGCTTTATGGACATGTCAGGTAATAAATTGACAAGGAATATTCTATGCTTGTTTTATGGAGATTTTCACTTTGTCAACAATTGGAATGCAAATATCGCCAAACTGCTGTCCAGTAAGTTCAGTCAGAACTGTAAAGTCGCTGCCAAGTATGTTGCCAAAGTTCAAGGAATAATCTTTCGTAAGCCATGCATGTCTACTATTTTGAAGATCATTCATAACTGTCCGACTAAGATATAGTTCATATGTTGCTGTAAATCCATCTCATGCTGTTTGAATAGTGAAGACTGTGGTTGGTTAGTGAACCCTCACTGATATGCACAGTACACGACCTTCCATCAGACGAAATAAAAGTGTTGTGTTCAACAAAATGCCAAAATGTGACCCCAAACATTTGTCGTAATTGCTGTTTACAAACAAATTGTCTTAAATGGCTTTAACTGGTCGATACAATCCTAAAAGTCATAGAAGATGGACTGAAAAGCTATTAATATGATGATGTTTCTAGGACATATGCCTCACAAACATCATCAGAGACATAGATAACATGTCTCACTGAAAAAGAAGAAAGGGTATGAATAAATGGTCCCAGACATTGTTCACATGGAAATAAATTGACCACTATGATTTAGATAATGAAAATTGATAAAGACTAAAGATTGACGTGATTGAATTTCCACTTCTTTCAAAAGTAGAACCATTTAGATAGAGACATAGACCTGATAAAGCTTATAACTAGATCTCGTAGTTTGACAGTTTCGGTAAAAACTAGCCCTATATTCGTATAATATATACACTCCATTTCGAAGCGTTCGCGGCTTTTGCAATCATAAATCCCATTTTTCAAAAAGGTAAACTGCTCAAATTTAAGCTTAGCATTTGATTTACATTGGCATATATGTTTAGCGAGAATTACTCCTGGGCTAACTTCATAAAACATGAAATATATCGGCATTTTTCGAGGCACCCGAAAGGGGGTTATCCGAATATAGGGCTAGTTTTTACCGAAACTGTTAAACACTTTTTTAACTCAAACCTTCCCATATTTTGTCGATCTTGTAACAATAACATGTAAAACTTTCCATCGAAAAAAGTGTTTAAAAGGATAAATTATATATTTTCGGCATAATTTCTCTCTCTTTAATGGGTTTTTTTACAAGATTCCACATTGTTACTTTTCCCTTGTAACGTTGATATAGGAGATTTTACGTCAATTTTTGGAAGCAAATATTAAAAATAGAATATGAGCGCATTCGAGTACCACGACGATTTTTACATCATCTGTTCATGATTTTACAAGGTTTCCAAAAATATATATTTCGTCGTGGTACTCGCTTGCGCTCATATTAAGAATTTGAGAAAACATGTCCAAAATCTTGCAAAAACGGTGAAAAGGACGAAACCATGATACCTTTGGAGGGTTATGAAAAGTGATTTTTTTTGTTAATATGATAAAAATTTATACTTTTCAAGTCATTTAAGCATTGATTTCAACAAAAAACGTCATATTTTTTTGTTAACACTAATTCTCATTTTTTGCAAAATTTGAGGCCAATAAATGGGGTTAGTGAACCTACCTCTTTCTATAACAAGGGACCGGAAAGCTTTAATAAGAAAAATACCTGATTGAAACGAATATGGGGTGTATAAATAATCTCTTGGTGTCTCTCCCTTCACTATACAGGTACTTGCTTTCTGAAATAAAGAAGAATAGAAGATAGGACAGGTTGGCTATTTAAATTTCTACCAGAAATCATACTATGTCGATAATATTCATAGATTGTGTTAGTCATGCTATGACATATGCAAATATTCAGGCATATACACGAGCAGAGATACTATTGTACACGAGTAGATAATTGAGCTTTATCTTATTCTTTATCAAAGTTTAACTAAACTAAAAACAATTATTTTGGTAAATCACCTATTTGCTGTTGTCGGATTGAAGTTTTACCTCCATTTTCAACAGAATATTAATAATAGCACAAGTTAAGCGTATATCTACCCTCTTTAACTTCAACATTAATTTTACTAACAGTAAATAATTTCCAAGTAATGTTGAGGTACTCTATCATGTAACGTCTTAGATGAAAGGATAACAATAGAACTTCATTAGAATCACTAAAATTAAGTATGTCACAATACCAGAACCATTTGGATTCATTTCGTTTCCCCGAGTTAATATCTGCTTTCAACAATAATTATCTTACATCAAGACTGTTTAATGTTGATATAACAGACTGTTAACACCAACTATTTTACATTACAACTGTTTCACATTATTTAAAAAGTAACAGGCCAAAGGCTCTTAATATTTCAAGGTACAAAGACCCTGATTAATGCAGCAGTACTTCTGCTATTGACGATTCCTTGGTAATGTTTCAAAACAAGGCTAGGGATTTAAATCTTTTCCAGGACTCTTTAATCTATTAGACCGTGCTAAGCTGCCTTATTTAAGCACTTAATATTTAAACAGTGTTACAGTATACCAACCAATAATTTCCCTGATGAACCAAGTCTTGTCTCTAATGTTTCCTTTACAGATATAGGGCCTTGCTGACTTATGCTCAGACTGAAAATGAAAAAAAAAAAAACGTTAAGAAAGTCTGAAAACATACGTTTATGGTGGTATAACACACTTCAGCATCACAGTACGTACATGTGTTAAAACAATCTCAAATAACATTAATTTTTGGCATAAAACACTACAGTACAGCATTGGACGAGGACAATATCCTTTGACATAGGGAACTGGACATATGTGTTAACACAATTTCAAATAGTGTAAACATCTCTAATAAAATGCTATACCATTGCAGATATGTGAACCCTTGGATGGGGACAATATTCTCCATACACTGTACACAGAAAGGTAGACCTATGAAGAATGATTGACCGTGTTAATTATTTCTCACATCTTCTACACTGTGTAGTGTAAGCATTTTAACATTAAAGTAAAGTTTTGTCAATGCAACTACCATGATCACACTGGATCGTTATCTAAATCAGTAATTCAAAACATCTCAGCTACATTACATGGCAAGAACTAAGAACGTTCACTAAAAGGATACTAAATCAATATATTTGTTCAAATCGACAATGTACTGTATCTGTTAACACAAAAAAGAAATTATTCTAAGTCTTAATCTAAAGACCCAAATCTATAAGATATAATCTTCAAAATTAGCGATTATAAGTCCATTTAAAATCAAATGAAATATATGTATACCGTGAAAAAAGTATCTTCTTCTAAACCCACTCTTTATCATACTGTCCGATTAAATGTTTGGGTTAGGCCTATACATCTCTATACATGTGTACATTGTTGGAGTAAGTATAATTCGGACACCTTGATGTACCGTGTAGCCAGCACTTCCTGACTTTCTTGTTAACGCGCTCGAAATAAATTACGTCATATTTGGTGACGTCATTTTTTTTAAATAATATGAGCCGCGTCACGGAAAAACATGCCTTAATGACATTTTTTGAGAATTTGAGTTTTTCAATTACGATTTTCCAATAACGTCATCAATGTCATTAATGCAGGTTTTCTTATGATGCGGCTCAATTTTATACATAATCTAACATATACTAGGTAATACACCTGTTTCTTTTGAGATCTTCAATTCCCATTGGCTCCAAAGTTAAATCAGCTGAGTCAAGAATGGTGTTTTCTACCCTTAGCTATATACAGAAATATCATTAAACTTTCATAAACTATTATGAACTAAGTCATTGCCTCTAGACCGCTCTCTCAATGCGATGGTATTTTTTTTGTGGAAAAAACAACTTGCATACTGAATATGCGTTTAAATCTCAATTCAGAGTACAACTTATAAGATACAAATAGGAGAATTGGCTTACTTTGGGGAGCAAAAATTCATTTTATTCGCATGGGCCTGTTATTTTTGTGTTTTTCCATCTTTGTCACATTTATGTAGGTCTCAGTGAGAGAATAAGTCTCATTGCAAACTCCTGGCAATTTTTCTTTTGATGGTATATGTTCTACATGTGTATTAGTTAAGCTTGCTTGGGATTTGTTGAGGGGCTTTCATCAATTATGAGATATTCATCAATGTCAGAACCACCAAACTACAATATTTGAACTACAAGTCTGTTTCTGCCTGCATGCAATCATATCATCATGAGAACTAACAATGTGTCATTTGGCGATGAAGAAGGGTCATTTGGGTTAATAGTATCAGACAATATTCAACAACATACTCATTCGCTTGTACATTCTTAGGGACTAACTAAATTACACCATAAAGAAATAAAGAAAGCCAATCAGGTCTTTGTTTGAATATTTCTTCACTGTTCAATGTAGATAAGGAAATCCCAAATAAATTGCTCTACATGTCTCCAAAAGATCATTCAAATACAACAAATAGATTTTTTTGTAGCCAAATGGTTTTTTGTTTAACTTTAAAATAGAAGAAGAGTCTATAAATTTTGTTTAATATTTTATTAACGTTTGTTCACACACTACCTTGCTTTTTTTTTATTTCACCTATCAAAGAACTTAAAAAACAAAATATGCAATAAATGATATGCAATAAACTATTAGTAAAATGTATTTCAAAGACATAAGTGAAAATCAGCAGACAGCATTTGTTCATGTATTAAAAATCCTTGCTCTAACACATTGGTTGAAAAAAATGAAGTCATTGCTTGATCTTGGGACATTATTTTTATGCTTAATGCCAACAGTTCTCCGGTCTTCATAGTTTAAAAAAAACTCCTTAAAGTTGGAAGAATATGACAAAAACATTCGTGATCAACTTAAGATTTAAAAAAAAAAAAAAAAAAAAAACGATATCAACTCATATTCTATGACATACATTCTTAAGACTTTTATCCAATTTTTTCCAAAATATTGTTTCAAATTTAAAGCAATGATAGATTTAATTAAATATGCTCTTAGAATCAATTTCCTTTTGCCATAATTTGTTAAAATATTGTGTTGAAAATTAAGGGGTATACCATGGATACTGAAAGGAAAATAATAACTTTACATTGAGTTATGCTTTAAATTTAGATTAAACTATCATCTTTGTCTTATTGAAAAACTTCATACACATGTAATTTTAAGAAAAGAAATTCAAGTAATGTCTTAAGTTTCTGTCTTCCACTGGCCTGTTACAGGCTTACTAAGCTGTCTAAATATAGTATGGGTATGGTTTTTGTCTCATTAATTTGATTAAGTTGAATCTTTGAAGGCTTCTTGAAAAAAAAAAAGAAAAGAAAATGAGTACCATATAGCATATGTGGCATATGCTTTTATCATTATAGAATATTCCATAGTCTATCACAGTTTTTTTTATATTATTGCCATTTGATGTTATCAGTACCAAATCACACTAAACACTATCCTTGAAATAGTGTTTTGAAGAGAAAAATAAGCTTTAAAACTGTTCATGAGTCAAACGTATCTATAGATTTAAGGTATTCAGGCGTCCATGTAAATCTTCTGTTTTTGATTGTACCAAATCCATATGATCCTCCAGCATATTTTGATGTTGTTACCTCTTCATTACTCTACCAGTCATTAGCTTTGGCTGTTAACAAATAAGAAATAAAAAATAACAATCATTTGCCAATACTTGCTACATTTAACTGAATTCATCAACATTTATAGATAATGATTTTTTTTTATAACCAAGTAATAAGAAAAGGACATGTTAAGAAGTCCAAACCTTTGTCAAACTTATTTGTTTCCTGAATTCTTTTCTGCACATGTAATTATAATATAGTATAATCTAATCAGAGATGTTTGAACTAAAGAGAAAAACCACTTTGACATTTAAGAGATTGCTTCTTTGTTATATTGCTTTCATAGGATATCTTTTATGTTTATGAGAAAGACTATGTACTTACTTGTATTATAAAACAGAGTCAATTTTGATGCAGGTCTGCTTATTTGAAATTGTCATATTTCCAACCACCATGCATTCTGTAAAATAAAGAAAAAACAATTAAGGGCTATATTACCATAAACCTTTGGGTCAAAATTATCGCTTGCAAGAACAATTCAACGTTGGGGAATTATATCATCACTTGAATCAAGTAAAATAAAATACTGCCAATCGAATCAGGTGACATATATAACCAAATACTTTTACAGGGTATTTCATTCTGAAAAAAAGAAATTCACACTATCATGGTTAATTAAAATACCGCCCATATCGCTATTGAATTGTCAAAAAGGTGCCTTGTACTCAATTTCAAAGCTTCAACAATAACAAATAATCTATGTCCTCAACTGACGAGTTGACATCGTTGCTTTATTGGTCAGCATAATAGCGTATTTTGTCTACAACATGATGTGTGCATAACGGTTTCCTTACACATCGGGAAAATGACATACATAAACAGTATATACTGCAGGGTGTAGTCCCCAAATAGAAGGTGGCCACATATTACACCGTGGAGTGTTGTTGGGTGAAACACAATTTCTAGCCTAGTACTGAAGGATACCTGCACTATAATTTTCAAAAATGAGTGCTGTAGTTCTACCTCAAAAGTAGGAAGTTTTTTAGAGGGATGTTTGTTAACATTGTAAGAAGCATCTTCAGCGAGGCGTGACAAGGACTCGCCTTCTCGATGAATTTTTTTTTGTGAAAATGGTCGATTTAGATATGCTGTTTTATAACGAAATGAAAGAGTACAAAAAGTTCTCTTACCTACAACCATCGATACGTTGTCCTTTCAAGGAGTTAGACACTGTGTCCAATTTAAGGTTTGAAGCGATGCCGCCGATCCTGTTGTTTGTGTTTTATTCTTTGATATAATTAACTCGGATGATCCAAGCTGTAACTGCGTGACAGCTTGGAGGCGCCCTGCGATAAAAACGCGTCGGCATTCCCCCTCTGTGTGTGAGGGGTCAAATCGGCGACGAGGAAAAATATGGTCACCAATCAGAAAGAAGGTAGGATTGACCAATAAGATTGCTTATTACTTCCATTTCCGGTAATTTACAGAAAAAACAAAACCACTAACAATTGTTAACATATGATTGACGGAGAAAGATGAATTCGTTTTAAACCAAAGCAGAGTCATTTGGTGAAATCCATTGTCAAAGGGAAAGACACTTAAGTTTCAATTTTGATAAAACATCTCTTACATAAAATAGGATCATCTGTACCCTATATATTAAAACTTAACATTCATTCGGATTGTTTGTCAACTTTATATCACGATGCTAAAATTGAAACAACATCAACGCCTCCCTGATAAAACTGATTAACCCTTCCCCAAACAATAACGACATTTGACCACTTTGTTGCAGACGACTCTGAAAAACATTGTGGGAAAATAAGAAATTGCTCATAATGAGCAATTTCTCATTTTTCCGCAATGTTTTCTGCCCTGTTAGAAGATTGTTTTTCAATTTCATCACTTTTTAAAATGTCGTCTACGAACTCTTTTTCAATTTGGGACAGTCGAAATTTGGTGTTTGGGAAAGGGTTTAAACAATGTCATTGGTGTTGAAGCGATTTAGTTCGCCACACTTATTTCGAAATCAATCCTTTGTGGTTATTTGTGTTGGTAAAAAGATAGTCACATCTTTTTATATGTTCGCTAAATAACCGTGGATTTTGGTGCACCATTAACCAATCTAGTGATAATCAAAATCGGTCTGTCCGACTCATTCCATGCATGAAAGGATTGGGCACTACCTTTTCCCGTAGGCCTACCATTTTAGTTTTCAAAAAATATTGAATCTAAAGGTAATCAGTTTTGTTAACATACAAGGAGAATAATGCTAAACCAAACTTTATGATTTGGTAAACTTTTGGTTAGATTCAAATAGTTATCACCAAAAATCCCCATCAGCACAACTTAAACATGAAAGCCAACAAGAAATAACCCAGATTAAGCAGTTTAATTGTGTGATTTTACACCCCTGACCTTGACAGTTGGTACACAAATGTTTGAACTGACCAATCAGAATTCGTTATTTTGAATATGTAAACAAACAGGTTGTTGATAAACATGATTGAATTGGAGACTACTATATTTCAAGCACAAAATAACAAATGTTTAAGGAGTCTATTTGATAGGGTCTCAATGCATCCGTAAATTAATTCTCATGACTTTTATGAAAATAACAAAATAACTCCATATATTTTTTTGTAATTCATTTGTACTTTTCTCCTTTTATGTGCCTTTTAATATTTCAACATTTAGTTACCCTTTTCCCCAGTTAAGGTCGTTACCATTCTAAAATTCAAACTGCAATAAAACACACAAACTATTCGATTAGGTAAAATACAAACTTTTACTATACCAAGAAAGTAATCGATATTGTATTAGTAAAAAGGATTTGGTTTTGATGATTACCATTTCGCTGCAAACATAAATGATATTCAGAAGAAACTTAAATCTGTAAATTTGATTAATATTAATATACTTAAGAAATAAAAATCTATGTCAAATGCGTATTCTTTGAGGTCAAAACTATGATGCTATTAACAAAATAAAGGGTAAGGTACGTGTTATGTGATGTACGGCGGTGTCTGGATAAGTATCTGTGTGTGACGCGCGTCGCTCCCGTCTGGGGTAATAAAACTAGGTGTTTGATATTTAGACCAACAACTCGAAAGATGTAATATTCAATACTCCCCCTTTATATCATGCCCAAAGCTGTTTATATAGCTTATTTAAGCTTTTTGAATACTTCGTTTAAAAGACATAGCTGTTATCTATGTCTCTGAGTTGTTTCCATTCGCGCTCGCCCAACCTGCAAACAGTATACTTTGAAATAGTTTCAAGATTTATATTTCAGATTAGACCCATACTGCAGATTTCTATAATTCAAGAAAATATCAAATTGAGAGCCCATTTTCACATAGAATCGGCCATCAGATATGATAAGCTAAAGGCTTTTTTTGTGGCTAAATTTTCCATAGAAAAATTCTCTGATGGTTTGAGTGTTTTCTAGATTCTCGCAATAGAGTCACAAATATCTTTACTCAATGAATGAATATCTACGTATTCAATTGAAATCAACTGTTGCAATACTTTGGCAATTGACAAAATTCATATGAGGGAAAGGGCATCTCGGATTTAATGTAAATAGATGTATATATATATATATTCTACCAAACGAAAAGGAGCCGACATTATATTCCAGCCAGAATTTTAACTCCGCCCTTTCTATAGATTTCCCGACATGCAACCTCGAAAAATCGATATCCGCTTGACGCGCTTTTATATCGAACGCATCCAGACGTAGAGTGAAATATCTACGTCTGGATCATTCGGACTAGACGTAGAGTGAAATACGATAGAATGAGTTATTCACGATTGGCGGAAATAAACTCAATGAGCGGCAATGAATTTATGTAGAACCACTCCATTCCGTTTTTACTCGAAGACGATCCGAATGCAATCGGGGTGTGTCCGGCGAAGCCAGATAAGACTTCGGGTATAGTGTCTAGTCCGAATGATCCAGACGTAGATATTTCACTCTACGTCTGGATGCATTCGATACAAAAGCGCGTCAAGCGGATATCGTTTTTTCGAGGTATAGAAATCGGCAGTATGGGTCTAATCTGAAATGAAAATCTAGAAACTATTTCAAAGTTTATTATTTGCAGGTTGGGCGAGCGCGAATGGAAACACAAACAGAGACATAGATAACAGCTATGTTTTAATAAACAAATGATTCAAAAAGCTATATAAACAGTTTTGGGCATGTTATAAAGGGAGAGTATCGAATAGTACATCTTTCGGGTTGCTGGTCTACATATCAAACGCCTAGTTTTATAACCCCAGACAGGAGCGACGCGCGTCACACACAGATACTAATCCAGACACCGCCGTACATCACACAACACGTGCCTTACCCTTTATCTTGTTAATAGCATCATTGTTTTGTCCTCAAAAAAATGCGCATTTGACATAGAGTTTTATTTCTAAAGTATATTGATATTAATCAAATTTACAATATAAGAGCAAGTTTCTTCTGAATATCATTTATGTTTGCAGCGAAATGGTAGTCGTCAAAACCAAATCCTTTTTGCCAATACAATATCGATTTCTCTCTTGAATCTTGATATAGTAAAGACCTTGTCTGCGGAACAGAAAGATAACTTGGTAACTAAATGTTGAAAGCTTAAAAAAACCTAGGTGACTATCTTTTTACTAACACAAATAACCAAAAATGATTGATTTCGAAATAAGTGTGGCGAAGCAAATCGCTTCAACAAAAAACTGTTGACAGTGTTTTAACCCTTTCCCAAACACCAAATTTTGACCGTCCCAAATTGAAAGAGTTTGCAGACGACATTTTAAAATGTGATGAAATTGAAAAACAATCTTCTAATAGGGCAGAAAACATTGCGGGAAAATGAGAAATTGCTCATCATGAGCAATTTCTCCTTTTCCCACAATGTTTTCCAGAGACGTTTGCAACAAATTGGTCAAGTGTCGTTATTGTTTGGGAAAGGGTTAATCAGTTTTATTAGGGAGGCGTTGATGTTGTTTCATGTTTAGCATCGTGATATAGTTGACAGTCCGAATGAATGTTAAGTTTTAATATATAGGGTACAGATGACCCTATTTTATGTAAGAGATGTTTTGTTAAAATTGAAACATAAGTGTCTTTCCTTTCGACAATGGATTTCATCAGATGACACTGCTATGGTTTAAAACGAATTCATATTTCCCGACAATCAAATGTTAACAATCGTTCATGTTTTTGTTCTTTCTGTAAATTACCGGAAATGGGAGCAATAAGCAATCTTATTGGTCAAACCCACCTTCTTTCTGATTGGTGCCCATATTTGTTCTCGTCGCCGATTGGACCCCTCACACACAGAGGGGGAATGCTGACGCGTTTTTATTGCAGGGCGCCTCCAAGCTGTTACGCAGTTACAGCTTGGATCATCCGAGTTAGGTATTGTCGGGCTTCTCCGATAGGTTAACCGGTAACCACATGTTTTGTTTTGTTTACTAAAGGTATAACCAGTGTTCACATAACTTGTTACTCGTACGTATATTACTTTTATCCGCGCTGAGGGAGCGGTTTTAAATGGACACCTCAATCGTCTCAGTTTTTTCTACGGAGCTAATTGTACTTGTACTGTCCGAAAATCAGTGCGCAATCGGTAAAATCTGGCCGAGGTATCGGCATTTGTTTGCATACATCTCTAATAGATAGTCCTGCATTAGGGAATAAAGACAAACTTTGAGAGCATTCCAGGACAATCGTCCACACAAGAAACACATCAGTGTTCTACCAGCTCATCTCATACTAGCAAAACTATGTACCATAAGTCAAAACTCAACATTTCTAAATGAGACTGGTTTTGGTTACTTCGACCTTGTTTTACCAGGATGAAAATAACTTCTTTTTCTCTTCGATCTTCAAGTCATTATTTAGTTTAACAATTTCATCCGAATTTTGTTGGAAATTCAAAACAAAATACAGTAAAACTACCATTTTCCCATAAAAAATTATGTGCTGGACAAAGTATAAGTTGACTTTTCTTACAAGAACTAAACCAAATTAATTTTTTTTCTTTATTAATATAAAGGTTGGAGATCGAACCATAGCCTTTTAAAATCTGTAGGACGTTTAACAGTGATTCTATTGTGCCGTCTAATATCAAACTTGTATCGTCCGCATATTGTGAGTCAGTATTTTCCTTGCTGTTAATGTTAATGCCCTTAATATTTGGATTATTTCTAAACATAACAGAGAATTTCAGCGCAAACAATGGAAAGGTAGGGTGATAGAGAATCGCCTTGTCGACAGCTTCTTTGTAGGAAGAACCATTTAGACATATGCCCATTTACTATAACACGGGACTCTAAATTTGTATAAAGAAAATACCCATTTTCTAATAAAATGAATACCTTTTCCATTTACATTTACCTTTACCTTTTTCCTGAGTTATTGACCCAGCTCTAAGATTGATCGAGCTTGGGTACAAAATGCATATTCAAAGCAACTTTCATGAAAGTTGACTTGTAAATATAGATATAGCCTGTAATACTATACAAGATAAAAACACCCGAAGTTCATTTTATATGACAAAAATGGACATGTCGTTTCTCATATATATTATATGCATAATAAATATTTCCACAAATACAAATAGATATTAAATGGTATTTATAAACGAAAGCATTGTTACAAAAAAAACGGCAAATGTTGTGTTGTTCAGCAAATTCATTTGATGAAAGCACAAGTTCATAAAGAAAAGTTTTAATAAGTAAGCATCTCCATTGGAAATCCTTCTCAACGACACTTTTTCTTATTACATTTAAATTTCTCAAATTTGTATATTCGTTAACTCCCCAACTGGACAAGTTTCAAATTTCCATATTCTGTATTAGACTTAAATTGAGTCGAACAATTTCTCCTGACCCGGATGTTAAGCTTATCATGACTCAAACAAATTCTCCTGACCCGGATGTTAAGTTTATCACGAGGTTAACACTCGAGAAGCATGTGACGTTAATCAGTGGAGGTCATATGACATTCGATGTATTAGCCCTGATAAAAACCATGAACGTTGTACATGGTTTGACACTTAACAACCAAGGTATTTCCTGAAACACTTTCAACATTTGTCCAGTTTTGTCATGATGCCTTTTCATAACGGGACGGAAAAGGGTCGATGTAAAAATGGAGTTTTAACCTAGGTATTCTTGGTTATAGATATCAATATTGAGGTCATTGCTCCAAAAGGAGGACGTTCCTATCGACTTAGACAGAGTTGAGTGAAAACTAACACATTTTAAACCATTCTAATGTTATGTGTGTACAAAACGAGTTAAATGGGTAAGATAGATTAATAAGAAGGACATCCAACACACCTTAACATTTCACAATACATGCACAATTTTAAAAGCATATACAGCAGTTGAAATTTGCCATATCAAGATTCATATAGAACTGTCTTAATTTCAGATGCATTCGGTTGTCCAATCAAAAAACATGTTTTGGGGACTTTTGCAGCGATTTCTTTACGATATATTCTTCATTACAATTATTGTTCAGATTGTTATAATTTGATATAACATTGAATTACAAAGTATTAAACATATGAATTCATGTTTTTTGTGTTTATAAACCTTCCAGAAATTATTTTATTGCCTTTGAAGATACATGGTCATTTTAACATGTATAGTCACAACGGTTACCATGGAAACTGGTATTTTACAAAAAAAACTAACTCGTCGACCATTATCGTTTAAAACTGTAGAAATTCTCTATAATGTAATATCGGTTATTCCAATAGATATTTTAAAAGACTTAATGACAGCGAGAACAAAATGTCCTATAAGTTGATGTTTTTTTCTCTATTAATTGAAACGCACATATTAAGATTAGGGTATAGAAAGTTATGCAAACAATGAAACTGTATGTTACTGTGTTAATTACACAAAATGAAATGTGATAAAATGACTTATGTGTAATCTATAAGAAATCATTCAGTTTATTTTTCTGTTTCATTATCAATTGCAGAATTGCAAGAAACTTTGTTGACAAAGAAAACGATACAAGCATTAAAATGATTCCACTGCCGTTTGAATTTGTCCCACAGGTAGTCTTCTTGCTCCCGACATTGATTGATATATTCGATTTGGTTTGAAAACAGTGATTATATTCATTTAAGTAAATCAAAGAACTGATAGTACTGAGAGCCGGGCCTTGTTGGTTGAACTAGGATAAGCAAGAAGACGGACACGATTTTAACTATAGATATAAGTTTGATATTCAAATGCCAATACAATAGTGTTAATTCAAGCGCCAAGATTAAATCGTTTTCACAAAGAATTCTAATCTAGAAACCTTGTTCCTGAAATGTGTTGTAACTTCAGGAGAGAATACCTATATTAAACCTTAACCAAACAACAAATGTTAAATCTATTTTGAATTCAAAAGAAATGCAGACAACAGTTTAGTTTGTGACACACATGGGAGATGTTAACTGAAAGGATGAAAAATATTGTAAGAAAAGTAATACAATGTTTTAACCCTTTAAGGTATAGAGATAAGGCTTATCAATGACACCATAGGTATAAACTATCCGATTATCGGAGACCATTAACGCATACATAATCAGTCACCCTAGGTACCTATTTGCACAGGATTATCTCCGATAATTGTCACTGATTGGGGTACTGTTAATTAAACCAAGATTAATGCAATTTTCGTTAATCCAATAGATTTTCACAGAGAATAAAGGACGACGAGAACAAAATTTCCTTTAAATTGATATTATTTTCTTTTTTTTTAGTGATACATACATATTAAGATTAAGGTGAAGAAAATGAGACAAACAATGAAACTATATATTGCGGTGCGAATTATACAAAATCAAAAGTAATAAATGACGTATGTGTTCCCCCTGAGAGATCCCTAATTTGTATTTCTGTTTTGTCATCAATTGCAGGGAATTTTGTTGACGAAAAATGCCATTCATGACAGAGAAACATGCTTTGTCTTTGTATATTTCTCAACAAAACTGAATCGTTTTACTTCTATTTCCATAAAAACCGTTTCCAAATAAAACAAAATGGTTTTCAACGCAATATTGCTTCATAAAGTAGTCAAACCTGGTCCTTTAATACATGTAAAACTGTATAAATCAATTCATTATGGCAACGAATCATTCTTATATTTCCGTAAAATATGTGTCCATGGGTGATGAATCTACCAAAAGCTCGTTGTTGTAGTCAAAGTCGAGGGAATAATTTAATTTGCTTGTCCGCGAATTGGTAAGATTTATCAGCATTTCATCATCTTCATGCTCAAAAGACCGATCAAATGACTGCTCTGAATCTACATAGATGTCTGACCTGCGATCGGAAGCACAAAAATTGACATAATACTTTAAGTAGCCGTGTTTATAACTTCCTTTATTAGACGGCTTTATTTTCATTCGCCGTTCAACTTTGAACAACAGCTCCGTGTCATAAACATCATTTACGGGTCGCGTGCCGTATGCTCGCTCTCATTTTAATCGGATTGTGTTTTAGAAATGTGTTAATTTTCTAAAGAATTGCATGAAATCCTTATCGAGTCTTTACAAATCGGCGTTGTTTTGATCTTTTATGACCGGATATTGAAGGGCTCTCATATTAATTGGGTTGGTAATTTGAATTCCCTTCATCTCAATTTGATAGCGTCTTTTTCAGAAGGGTGTCGTGGGACCATTATCAAAAGATTCTCTCTAGAGCAAAAGTTTAAACTTTGACCCTATGATTTTATCATCGGAAATGAAAGAAAATATATTAACTTAAGAGGAAAATGAAATTTGGAGAAAGTGATGTGTGTTTTTATGTGTGTAATTAAGGGTTAAAGTTCAATCAATTTTTCAGCTGTCAAAAAGCGTTCTATACGGTCATCGATAGAACGTCAAAATAGGTTTTATACGGTAATAGGTATAACGGGAAAACGTTTTATGCGGTAATCCATAAGGCGGCGAACGGCGCTATATACCGTAAAGGGTTAAACCATGACAAATATCTCACTTCAATAAATACTTTCACTGAATTCAGTGATTGTTTTGGTAAAAGCATACTATAAACCATATTATAGTGCATGTATAGTCGAGGCCAAGTATAGAAAAAAGGAGACCCTCATACGAAGGCTTGTAATAGTGTATCCATCCGCTAATTTCACGCACACTTCGTTTAAGTTCACCGACACTTTCATACAAATAAAAACAATAGCTGAGTAACTTCATATGAAATATGCAGAAATGGTATAGTTTGAGTATGACGAATAAAGAAAAGGTTTTGTTACAATTTTAATCAAGATGCTTCAACAACAAAATGGAAATCAACGTTTTCAACAATAAAAAGTAACTGATATCGATCTCATACGCACCAAACGTCGCGATTGATAAAAATAATTTAAGAAACCGCCAAAGTGGTTCCGAGCTCAAAACACAGTGTGTTTGCAAGTCAGGAGGAATGCGGGTAACTTGCTCCGTACGACAGCATAGACAGGCCTAAAAGGCCCGTTAAAGATGTACCTAGTGCCTTGCTGTTTTGGTATACATATTTAAACAATAATGATAATTACAACAGTAATAAAAGTCATATGTATCTTTAATAATAGTAAATCCAAGTACAGTCAACTCGACAGTTCCGGATCACTAATAGAAAAACGATAATTTCTTCTTGTACTAACCCATTTCCTGTAGAAACCAACATATGAATTAAACGGGTAAAACATCCTCTGTCCATTTATACCAATGGTTTGCTGCTTTTATTTACCATTTTCCAGGTTTTGAAGAAAACAATAACGGGGTCATCGCAACAGTTTCGGATCAAATTTGACAGTTCCGAATCACGCTAATTGTCATATCATTTATTCTAAAAAGAGTAAACTTAGCAAAGAGACGATAAAAACAGAAAAAATATCATCAATTAATACTTAGTTTTCATCAAAGACTTGCCTGGTACAATTTCTCCTTAATGAATTATTTTACTTTTTCCTTTTAAAGGTCATATGTACAGGTTGGGTTTATTTCATAAAATGAAAATATGAAGTAAAAGAATCACATTGAAATTATTTGCAACATTTTACCATAACGCATAACGTCATAAATCACCGTCATAGCGCACCGATTAATAAAAGTTCGTATGACTTACTTCCCTTTGCTGTGACGTCACTCGTGATCCACTGAATGCGCCATGTAAAGGGCGTAAAGAGCGATCGCTGGTTAGAATTGGTGTTTTTCTTCAAATAAACGATCCTAAAGTCATAGTTTGGATTGACAGCGCATTTTATATATTGAATATGGTTCATTTTATAAGAATATCAATTTGAAAAAAGATAAATTAATAACTTAACCCGTGAATTTGCATGGATTTGTCATTGCGTAAATTTGTTCATATGAAAGGAACGGCTTGAAATTTGGACGATTTTCCTTGAAATAAATTATTCTTAAGTCATTGTTTGGATTGACAGTGAATTTTCTATACTGGATATTTTTCATATTATAAGAATATCCATTTGAAAAAATAAATTAGTGACTTAACGCTGAATTTACAAGGATATGTCAATGCGTTCATATGAAAGAAACGGCATGAAATTGGGACGATTTTCCTCGAAATAGCAATCCTTAAGTCAAGGTTTGGATTGACAGTGCATTTTCTTTTTTGAATATGTTTCATATTATAAGAATATTCTTCTGAAAAAAAAAAGAGTAAGTGACGTAACGCGTAAATTTGAAAGGATTTGTAAATGTTTTCATATGTAAGAATCGGCTTGAAATTTTGACGATATTTGTGAAAACAGCTATTTTTTATTAATATTTTTGGGGAAAAAAACACGAGTACTTTTTCCTCAATGATCGTGTATAAGCATTAAGGTTTTAATTGAGTAGTAAACAAAGAAATAGATCTGAATAAACGAATTGTCTTAAAACCGTACATCGTATAACTATTAACTATCAAATTCACCCTGCATTGTCTTATCAATACATGAAATGAAACGGGAGAAGATCATTAATTGCGAACAAACAAACCGTATTATAACCCAACTTACTTGTGATACGAAGGTTATCCTTTAACTCACATTTTCACCACACATCAACTTACTTGTGATACGAAGGTTATCCTTCAACTCACATTTTCACCACACATCCAAATTTCAAAACTAAACACTGGCACATTTGTATTTGTAAAGAGTATTTGTTAAAATCATCCGGCAACTTTCCAGTAACTCCACCCCCAGTAAGAGGTCTATGATTTCGAAATTGATTCCGATGTCGTCTTTCTAGATCAACTGTTTTGACTTAAGAATTTTTCTTCATATTCACTTTACATTTATGTTCGTTTTCTCTCGTGTAAGTACTCTTGACATATTGAGCATTACATTTTCGGACAGGTTTAATAATTAACAGCTAAAACAAAAAAATCGTCATAGTTTATTTTACTAACAACCTTAAATAAACATATTTGAATTTATTTTTTATGATTTTGGAATTTAAATATCAATTCGACAAAACTTGATTTTGATGTTAAAACGTTTTTTTTTTTGTTGAAAACATAGAGTTAATACCGTTTTGGTGAATACTGATTATCATATACTTATTGAAGTGTCAAACTATTCTAATAGAAAAGACAACATGTTCGATTCTTTGAATATCATAACGACAAAATATCAGACGTAAGTAACGTTGAGAGATAAATATGTCCTGACACCTTATCAATCCAAACATCCTGTGAGAGTTTGGTCTTAATTGGTTATATCTTAACAATGGATTTTTTAGATAAATTTAATTGCCGCGCATTGAAAGTGTGAGATTTGACGCTTGTTATTTCATGTCTGGAATAGCAGAACGTGTCAGACCTGTTAATTAACAACAGAGATATTTAAGAGATTAACGCCAGAGGCTATCTTTCGCCTAAACAATAAAGGACTTGAGACTTGAAACATACTGTGCAAATGTGGCAGATTGGTGTTAATTTGCATCACGACCCCTTAGTCCTTGTAATGTCCGATGTTTGTTGATTGACCCTTTGTATGTGAGGTAAACAGACAATAATCAATTAAATTGCAAACAAAGAGATTATGTTCAAATGTGTAAATTATATATTGAGTGATCTTATTACTTAATTATCAATATAAATTTGTAACAATCATGTTTTAACACCTGCATTTCAGTGTGACATACTTCATTTAAACCAATATTACCAATGGCAAAAAAATGAGGTGTGTGATTGAAATAATTCCGAAAAGCAGACGCTTAAGTTAAGATCGAACCCATTATCATTTGCGTTGATGAGTTTAGAGACAGTTTGCGGATATCAAATATTCATTATTTTGAATTTTCATTCAAAGACAACGGCAGATAAAAGAAACTTGCTTGTTTTAATCAGTTTGTTATCATAGCAATCAACGTACATTTTTCATTTTGTCTCATTTATGTACAATGGCAACGTTTCTATAATTGTGTTAAAACATAAAACAAGCTTTGCAAATAAGAACAAGATGCATTTAAGCGTTTAAAACCCAAAGACATGGCAATACAATAACTTATGATGTTGGATGAAATTAACATATTCTTGCAACCCTTTGAATTCTTACGTACTATAATCGTAAAGCAGCCTAATTAAGTATTCCTGACTAAGTATGTAGCATAGTTAATCTGTTCCAAACAAAACTAACTTGGCGAGTAAGAGAGTCATTCAAGGAAATTAACTTTCAAAAAAGGTGAAATCAACGTGATTTATCCTTTTCTTGAATTTATTCACATTTACACGGTGCAAATTCTATATAAAGATCTAGCAATACTAGTGAATGTTGTCGGTGTGTTTCAAATAAGGGAAATATAACAGTTACTCAATAAGTAGAATGAATTTGAAGCGTCTTCACCTGTATAAATTAGTTTGAATTGAGTCCGATCATCTTTAAGATCAATAAAATCAATTCTCTGGAAACGCCTAACAATGCGTAAACTTGCCGTCTTCTAAGTGAAAGTAACACAGCCTACTGTTCTTGTTTGGGGAATATATCTTTTGCTTATTTGTAAAGTAAACATGGTCCAGTTTACTTATCGAAACTTTTTGCAGCTTTTATGTTCGTCAGAAAACGGGAGAAACTCGCATCCCTGCGACCAAAAGCAGAATAACACCAGAAGACCTGTCAAAACACCATATTCAATATCCAATTTACGTTTCCCAAAACACAATTCAACACTTAAAATGTCCGAAATTTGTGCAAAAACACCGTCGTTACTGAGAACTAGATTCTTCTTACTGATAGTTCATATGACTTTGAAGCACAAATGACGTCACAACAAGGGAGATAAGTCATTCACAAAAATCGATAAACGTGAATAAAAGTAGTCAAAAACAACATTTTTCGCTTCTGTATGAGAAAAAAATCATTACTTCCGTCATAACGAAACCATAAACTAATTCAAAAACCATAATTAAAGAAAATTTTGTTCATCGGGAAATATGACCTTTAAGATTGTATGAGAATGACCGGAAGTAATGTTGAGAAAACCCCTATAGTGTCTATAGTACCAAAGAGGTGATCCGAAACTGTCGAGTTCCCCTACCTTCATTCAACATACAATTATTTAATCTCAGACCCGTTTTAGCGTGAAATTCTCACATGACTACATTCTATTATAATTTTTCTTACGAATGATGTCAATCGTAAGTGTACATTTTATCTAAAATGAGCGACAAAATCGCTGAAAACAAAATATTGTTGAAATTAGGTCAACTTCCGGTGACTTGTCTTGTTCTTAATTAACCGTTCCAAATTGATTGTGATCGTTTGAACAGTAGTGGAAATGTCATCTTTGTTTTATCAACAGCTTAATGCATATGCTAAATGACACTGAAGATTTTAAGGCCAGAGTTTCTTTGCATTCATAGAAATTTGAGAACAAACATAAGATGATCCGGAACTGTCGATGATCCGAAACTGTCGAGTTGACTGTATAATGGAAATAGATGGCAGAGAAATAAATAATAGAAAATAAAACTTACGTTAACTCTTATGTTATGTTTCCCGCCTTGACAAACAAAGATCTTCACTACGTTGTTTTCTCTTGTTTCACAAAACTTCGAACTACTTGGAGAGAGTGTTCTGCAGGAATGGAAGATTCGAGATCGAGGGCGATATGATAAATACCGCCTTGTGTCACGTGACGAGAGAGAAAACATCCGGCCGACCCTTATGGGTCATGTGGTCCCATCACTCGATAAAAACACGTCAGCAACTAGTGATAAAAATAGGCACCAATCAGAAACGAGATAGGTTAAACCAATCAAATTGATTTATGTTTATCCGATAACAAAGTCAAACAAGTCCAACTCTGATACGACCCTTTTTTCCGACGAATACCATTTCAATTTTCCAAGTTAGGTTCAAATTCCGATGGTGTTTGTTATTGGCAATAACTGCCGATTTCGAAATTATCTGTTACGCTCTATACAATCCCGAGACAAGGTTTTAAATTATGATAACTTCAAACTGCTCAAAATTGTATCATCTAATTGTTATTCGGTGGAATGTAGAATACATTTTATATCCAGAAAGTAATCGAGTATTGTACCCGGGAAAGGTTGTTTTGTGACGACCACCATATTAGCACAAACAAAATGAGATATCTAAGCAAGTATGGTTCTTTTGATCTGAACTCCGTTAATGCCATAACTTAAATTTATTTGAAGAAGAAATATATGTACAAGACAATGTTCTAGAACAAAAACCACATACATTCAATAGGGGAAAGGATAAGATACGCTGCGAGTGAGATAAACTCCAAAATATTTAAAAAAGAAATATATGTACAAGCATGTTATTAAGAACAAAAACCGCATACATTCAACAGGAGAAATGGTTAGATACGCTACTTGTCAGATAAACTCCAATATGTTTGAAAAAGAAGTATATGTACAAATGTATGTTTTAGAACAAAACTTGCATACATTCAACAGGACAAATGGTATTGGCTTCATTTGATGTACAGCGGTCTCTGGATTAGTGTCTGTGTGTAACATGCGTCGCTCCTGTCTGGGATAATACAATTTGGTGATTGATAGATAGTACGACGATCTTATAAATAAAATATGCTTCCTTTTTGTAATATGATCAAATCTTTTTATTTTAAAGTTTCAATGTATTGTTTGTTTCTAACCGCGATTGTACAACGTGCAAATGATATTCGTTGAAATGATTATCATATTCCAGGTTATTGTCGATTTCATTACGCGAACAAATTTCATATCCGAGTATATCCTGCTTATTTAAACCGTTTTAAATAAATTGAAAATCGCAATGTTGGCTGTATTAGGAACATTGTTTGAAAAAGTTTATTTAGGGATATGGTTTTATTCCTGCTTTTCGATTTAAAGACAATCGCCTTAAATGTTGTCTGCTATGGATATATTCTACTACAGTCACAAAGAGTTCTATCCTATAAATATAGCTTTACACATTTAATTGAAATCAGCTTTTAAATGTGCTAAAAACTGGTTAATGGCAGAATTCCGTATGAGCGTATTAGCATTTCTTCTTAAATGTATGTTTATATTTTACCCCACAAAATACATCAGCGCGAAAAATACTTACCCCGCCAAAAGTTGACTATCATTTTAACCCTGCACCCTTTCTCCCTATTTCTCCCTGACATGTACATTTACAATTTATACATATAGACGACATTAATACGTAGAATGGAATATCTGCGTCCGGATCATTCGGACTATTGGTACATTGCATGAAGGAAGCGCTAAATAAAAAGCAGCTTAACACTTTTTTGTCAACCTTTCAACGCAAGCTTGCAGCATGAGCTGGAGATAATTTCAAAAAAGTACAAACACGTCATTTTTCTCATTATTGATAGAAAATACTTTGACCATAGCGAGAAAGATTGTCATTAGGATTTTCATGTTTTTTTCTCTTTTTTTCCCTTTATGAAAAAAAAGGGTATTCTATAGTTGATGTGGCCAATGGATCCCATACTTAACCTCAAACCAACTGTGAACTACAAGTAAGAAATGTCAAAACAGCTTTTGGTATCTTTAAGTTCCTTTTGAGATAACGGGGTTTGAAAGCTGTCAATAATCTAGTATAATATTACTTGAGAAATCTACGTTGCCACATGTCGGTGTATCGTTGAAAACCGTGTATAAGGGAAACCCACTGCGGAAGATATATTGCAATAAGTGCTGTATTATCAAAAACCATCAACGTGAGTGTGTCTGACCTTGTAAGATAACCAATTATTTTCTTATAAAGCACGCGGAGTCCGCATGTGACAATTACAAGGTCGTATTGATTGAAGTGGTCGAATATTAGCAACCATGAACTTAAGTGTTTCTGCCCTAGTGATAAAACCAACTTAACTATTGAATACACGGAGATAGTCAGGGGACAGGTAGAAGGTCGTATTGATTGATGTGGTCGAACCATCTAGAAGTATTCCTTCACTACCAATACACTGAATGGCATTTCTGCTAGGGACATAGTCATTAAAACGTTCTTGTTTTGTCATGGATGGACATTTCATGTTTGACAATTCATTTAAATCAATCGGTTTAATTGCATGTCAGATTTGTTAGCTAGAATATCAGGTTGGTTATTTAGTATGTTATATTCGTCAACAAGAATGTTAGACCGATCAACTGGCATGAACCGTTGAACTTCATTGAAAAAGGAAGGATTATGTTCCAATAAAGATGGAAGAATAGTTTTGTTTGTCATTCTAGTTTTTTTTATATTTTAAAATCGTTAATAAACACTTCAAAAGCTTCAAATTTGAGCATCGAAAGGAATAAGAAAAAATCAATGCTTGACAGTACATTAGGCCCGGTTAATTACAATCGCTTATTTATGTACAATTCAAATTACAGTTACGTTTTGTACAACCGACCAAACGGCGAGTGATAATTATAAGACAATCTGAACCAATAATTTATTCTTTGACACCTTGCCCTATTGAAGGGTATACGCACGAACCAAGACGGCTTGTTATAATATTAGCGAACAGGAGAAAAGTAAGTTTTCCGATATCTAAGGTACTTGTCAGTCTGACCGAATTAGATAAAATATTTTACACCGGTATTCGGATATTAAATAGATGCATATATTCACGCGTTGTAAAGTAGAGAGTTTGGACGAATCATAAAATTTCATAAAAGTGAACGGGTTAACATAGCTTAAAAGGGCTATCTCACAGACTGGGATTTTATACTTTTTTTTAAATAAGTTGACTTCTCCCGATTTAATGACAACTCAAATTTCTGAAGAAACATATTACTAAATTATTAACAGCTCTCCAACCCCATTTGTAACAGTACATAAATAAAAAGATGTTTTGTATCGCATATATTGCAAACCAGCTAAACGGGTTTATTTCGTAAACAACAAGCTAAACATAAAAATAGAGTTGCATATTCTTGATACATGTGTAACGTTTGTCTTCAGAAACGTTTTTACTCTCCTGCGTTTATTTATTAACCGGCTTTCCGATTGAATCTCTGACATGCTCGAAGGCTCACTTTCCTTCCTAAGCGTAGAAGTAAGGAAATGGAAAACGGTATTTGGTTTTGTGACAATAATTGTTAATATCCAATTTTAACGGTTATTACTAACGGTGCACACATCTCTAAGAAGGTCGCTTTAAAAACATGTTGTTGCTTTTACCAAGGTCATGTTAAGATTTCTAACTTATTATTCG
Source organism: Cerastoderma edule (assembly GCA_947846245.1). Taxonomy (NCBI): domain Eukaryota; kingdom Metazoa; phylum Mollusca; class Bivalvia; order Cardiida; family Cardiidae; genus Cerastoderma; species Cerastoderma edule. The sequence goes on along the minus strand of OX401421.1, from coordinate 11,598,197 downwards.
ATTGGGCCTACACTTAATTGTCTTTGAAAAACTTCATGAAAGAAATACTGATTTCGTCTGCTGAATTTCTATAATGAGTGTACAGAATATAGTCCTACACCTGTCGCGATGTGTTTTTAATTGTTTTGTCATATCCCTCTGAAAAACAATCATCTCGGGGAACCGAGGTTTGGCAATCAATACAATCGAAGGCTCTCAGAACACCTAATTTACCGACTTACGGCAGTGGTCCGCTCGATTTCGTTTTGATTTTCAAATCGAAACTGTCTCTAAGGTAAACGCGAAACCGGTTGACTCCCTCGTTGCGCCAGCAAGTTGCGCCAGAGAGCTTGTTAACAACCATTGATAATAAACCTTGGAGGACAGTGGTCCAGGGTACTGTTTTACTAAACATTTTAAGGAAAGTATCTGCGTAATTAAAAACTGATAAACATTGATCGTATCTTACATAAAAGTACAATATCGCAATGTGCCACGTTGATGAAAGTGTCTCGGAAAGTTGATTCCAATGATGTGTCACTTTGCAATACTGCTTAGCCAAATATTGAAATAACAGGGACTGTAGAGTTTAACTTACACACATTTTAAGCAAAATCTGTTTAGTAAAACGGTACCCATGGCTAGATCGCCGGCCTTCGGACACAAGGGTCATGGATTCGAATCCCGTGAAAAACAGGTTCCGACTTGCGGCGCGAATACTGATTATACCAGGAAACAGGATCGAGAGTGAGTAATCAAAGCTGTAAGAACTCGTTTCCAAAACGGTGTAAAGTAATATGTTTAAAAGCATACTAGCGCTCACACAAACTGCAAAACATGGAAATATGAGTTATGAATTATGATAAAATATGTTGAAACATAGCGAAAATCACAAGATCATGATAATACAACGCCTGCACTATTTATTACCTATTTTCAAAGTGCTATTTTCACAAATTTGGTGCCCACCAATTTAACTTCGCTGTTTACATTCGATTAACATGTAAAATAACAAGAAGCGCTCGGATTAATGAGTGGCGATCACCTGGTTAGAAAAAACATGTGAAATACAAAGAAATACTGATATTTATCCAATATTAACCACGTGAACATTCAAAATGGATAATTTCTTTGGTATTATTGGTTCCCAAAGTTTCTCGGCTACCCTTGTTTTATCGCTAAGTGTAAACAAACATTATATAGTATTTGCTCTTTTAAAAGCATCAAGTGAACGTTTTACAGTCTCAATTTCTCTGTAAAAGGGAATTTGAAGTACTTATGAGTTAATTTTCAATTATTCCAGAACTTTTACAATTTAAGTTTAAATGAGCGCAAGGATGGCTTTAAACTAGACGGAGTTATTCATCAAACCACTGTAAGGCACAGACGTTTATTTTATTTCAATAAAACTAAGGCTTTACGGCAATTTTGATATGATTGGGTTGAAAGTAGGGGTTTGTTAAGTGAAACGTTTTTGTGTGAAAGACAGCAGTTCAGGTTAACATTAAAATTAATTCAACGACTTGAACTGGTAGAATGTCGTTATGAAAGATTCTATATCCAAAATTTGCTGCGAAAGAATCTGATTGGGAACAAAAAGCATTTTCCGACTTATACTGGTAAACTTTCTTTGGGAAAAATATCAACTGTTGTTTGAAATTTTTAATGATCAACAATGGTGATTTCCGCCTCATTGGGATAAAAATTTGTATGATATTTATCGACCATTGTCAAGAGAAACTATAGGGTTTTCGGTCAATTGTTTGTTCGGTAAACATTTAATGGTCAATGGGAGATAACTAATATATGACACTAGCTAAGGAGAAGCACGAGTAACTTCCCTTTGGCCATATAAGTTTATTTCCTGGTCATGTTACCGGAGGGGAGTTGGTACAAGATTCCATGCAAACGTAAATAAAGGATTGTTGATTACATTCGTTATCATCTTGTTTATAACGACGTGTTTGACCATAACGGTCAGTTGTATAGGTCCGGTTATGATCTTTTTACCATTTACCCTTTCCCTTTCATACAAATAATAATGTGTGAATATCCTGCATCGATCATTGTCCAGGGACCTATAGGGTTTTATGTCAGTTGTTTGGGTCTGGTTATTTTCATTATACAATATATCCTTTTACCTCATTGGGATTAAAATGTAAATATCCTACATCGATGGCTTATGGAAACTTTGGGGTTTGAAGTCAGTTGTTTGGGTCTTGT
>OX401421.1:11333536-11595495 GCA_947846245.1 Cerastoderma edule | reverse complement strand
CACACTCACCCCCACACACACACACCCCACACACACCCACACCCACACACCCCCACACACACAGACACACACACACACACACACACACACACACATACATACGAACACATACTTAATACACTAACACACACATGTCACCACTTTCACACACATACATCCACAAAACATGAATTATCAAAGGTTGTGAGTATACCCAGAGGTTGTGACTAGAAAGGCACAAACTAGTTACAATTTCTGAGTATCAACGTATCTTAACGGATAACAAATAGTTGGGAAGTCTGCAATAACTTTAATACGACAGCATGTAAACGCAATTTATGGTGAGCAATGAGCATGAATGCTGCTGTTACAATGTTTAGCGGATAGAAAACATTTGTCGTCGACATGACCATTAATTATGATATCGATCTGCAGTCACGGGTCTAATATTGATTCTAGATTTGATTTAACACATTTATAAATAATTCACAAGTAAAAGAATGTTTGAATGAATATTGGATAAAAAAAGAATTAAAAAACCCCCAAAAAACTTTATATTTTCTATAAATTTACAAAAGTAATAAAATGAATGCAAGTTATTCCATGGTCTTTAGCTGTAACCAGGTAACCATGGTAACAATAGAACATGCTATGACTGTTGACTTGATGTGTGACCATTGATGTAAGGTTATATGATGTTAATATACTAGAGGGGGAGATGGAAGGATGAGGTTACAGAAGTCGGAACACAGTAACATGAGACCGTGACTCAAACGATGGGAAATGGCCGACGTACAGTTTATCACTGTAGAAACACATCGCCCGGGGTCTCTCCATATAACGTGTTGTCTGATCTAAGACTGGTTTATATCGACTCAGATCAGACTCCAGTTCGTACACTCTGTCGGGCAACCGTGAACTAACATAAACTTTATCTTCACTCCGGTCAACACAAATACCTTCATGCCGTGACCCGCCAATTCTAATTTCGTGCAGAACCCGCCCCTCATCATTGTAACAAACGACTCTGTCGTTATCGTAATCTGTCATGTAAATATTCCCGTTTAGAACAGTTAAGGGAGGATACCAATGATCGGGGATATCAGTCTGGAATGTTTTTAACGTGACTCCTTCTACAGACAATATAGATACAGAATAGTAAGGAGAGTAAGAAAGTTCCCTACAGGCGATATAAATATTGCCGTCATAAAAATTTACACTTAAACATTGTTTCTTCGTTTTGATTTTACTGTGTATAACGGCCGGGTTTTTACCCAAATCTATAATCAATATAAAACATGCCCATGGAAACGTGACTGCTAACAAATGTTTTCTATCCGGTTTATTGTCTGTTCCGGAAATTATTTCGACTATTATTTCCGTAACATCCCTAGGTTGTGAGCTAAGCCTTATATAACGTTGTAACGCGTTAGACCCTAAACTATAGACTTTAATACAATACTTATAAGAATCACAGACTATCCACCATTTATTCGCGTATCCAGTCAATCCAGTAATATCACAATCCTTATCCTTATCTAATCCATGTTTTGTATCCACATAGTCACACACACAAACGTTATTTTTCATGATTTTTTTCTTTCTCTCAGCATCGCTCTCATTCTTTATATAACTCAAATATTCATCTATCTCTCTTTCTAGCTGTTCACTCTCACTCTGCAAACTAAGAAAACTGTGCGATTTATCATGCTCGCTAAAACACTCTTTACAAAAACATTTTTCACAAACGTAACACATGTAAAATGCCATTACTCTAAGAAATCGTTCTAGAAGACACGGATTGCAGATCTGTTTGTTTCTGTCTTTATTCTGCCTGTCCAAGGTCTCAGTGGTGTTTTGTCTTTTGGAAGAATTGTCTGATTTTTGTTCCACGGAATAATCATCAGATTCTGTCGGGTTGGATCGCTTTCCCTCCATTTTTCACTGTAATATGTAAACATGGTATTTATTACTAACACATGGCGGGAACTTAATTCAAGTCTTTCCAGAGCAAAACCTTTTTTTTTTATATTTTTAGTAAATGGAGTTACAGAATGGTCATAACAAACCAATCAATTGGTCTATTTCATTTGATATGATTACAAAATTACAAGATGCATATCTGCCTTAAACTTATTTTCAATTTATTGCGATTATGGTGTTTTATCAAGACATATATCTCAGTAAAGTTAAAACGGCCAAGCCGACGTGGCCAAGCCGACGTGACACGTTTATATTGCTATTTTCTACTAATACGCTTGTGGAAGAATTATGACAATAGTGTAGAATTCCAAATATGTCTTATAAGAACATGTACAAAAAGGCTCTTGAATTCAGTGTCACATTAAAGGTGTGTATCAATCGTTTCTGTCTTTACTCAGATTCAATAATCCACACAATGTTTAAACGAATACCATGAGATGGCATAAAATAAGTAATTATTGAACAATTGAGAGTTGATATCAAGTTTGTCTAGCTTTGTTAGGGTATGCTCATTACTGCCATAATGCATGCGAGCCTACACTTATTACTTCTTAATTCTATAAAGACGTAATATAACTGAAAAGCGTTGATATGATGTTATACCCCATACCCAAACAAACTAGAAAACCTAAAAACTCGATTGAGTAAAATTAAAAAGAAATGTGAGCATTTAAGTAAAGAGGGAGGCTCTTAAATATGGCTATTAGTTTACACACGTGAGCTAGTGTAATATTTTGCTTTGAACAAATATGTCAAATTTCTATTACAAGAAACTGGAAAGCTTTAATAAGAAAAATACCTGATTGAAACGAATATGGGGTGTATAAATAATCTCTTGGTGTCTCTCCCTTCACTATACAGGTACTTGCTTTCTGAAATAAAGAAGAATAGAAGATAGGACAGGTTGGCTATTTAAATTTCTACCAGAAATCATACTATGTCGATAATATTCATAGATTGTGTTAGTCATGCTATGACATATGCAAATATTCAGGCATATACACGAGCAGAGATACTATTGTACACGAGTAGATAATTGAGCTTTATCTTATTCTTAATCAAAGTTTAACTAAACTAAACTTTCAACAATAATTATCTTACATCAAGACTGTTTAATGTTGATATAACAGACTGTTAACGCCAACTATTTTACATTACAACTGTTTCACATTATTTAAAAAGTAACAGGCCAAAGGCTCTTAATTTTTCAAGGAAAAAAGACCCTGATTAATGCAGCAGTACTTCTGTTATTGACGATTCCTTGGTAATGTTTCAAAACAAGGCTAGGGATTTAAAGCTTTTCCAGGACTCTTTAATCTATTAGACCGTGCTAAGCTGCCTTATTTAAGCACTTAATATTTAAACAGTGTTACAGTATACCAACCAATAATTTCCCTGATGAACCAAGTCTAGTCTCTAATGTTTCCTTCACAGATATAGGGCCTTGCTGACGACTTAAGCTCAGACTGAAAATGAAAAAAGAAAACGTTAAGAAAGTCTGAAAACATACGTTTATGGTGGTATAACACACTTCAGCATCACAGTACGTACATGTGTTAAAACAATCTCAAATAACGTTAATTTTTGGCATAAAACACTACAGTACAGCATTGGACGAGGACAACATCCTTTGACATAGGGAACTGGACATATGTGTTAACACAATTTCAAATAGTGTAAACATCTCTAATAAACTGCTATACCATTGCAGATATGTGAACCCATGGATGGGGACAATATTCTCCATACACTGTACACAGAAAGGTAGACATATGAAGAATGATTGACCGTGTTAATTATTTCTCACATCTTCGACACTGTGTAGTGTAAGCATTTCAACATTAAAGTAAAGTTTTGTCAATGCAACTACCATGATCACACTGGATCGTTATCTAAATCAATAATTCAAAACATCTCAGCTACATTACATGGCAAGAAAATGTAACTAAGAACGTTCACTAAAAGGATACTAAATCAATATATTTGTTCAAATCGACAATGTTCTGTATCTGTTAACACAAAAGAAATTATTCTAAGTCTTAATCTAAAGACCCAAATCTATAAGATATAATCTTCAAAATTAGCGATTATAAGTCCATTTAAAATCAAATGAAATATATGTATACCGTGAAAAAAGTATCTTCTTCTAAACCCACTCTTTATCATACTGTCCGATTAAATATTTGGGTTAGGCCTATACATCTCTATACATGTTTAGTGTTTAACCTACATTTTCATCCAATGAGAATGCGTCAATTTGAATTTTTTTGTTGGTTTATTTTCCATAAACTACTATTCGTGTGTTCTATCTGGGCTCTATGAGACTATTACTCTGGTATCACGCATGCGCATAAATGTGTAGTTTTAGGCTCCACCTCCAAATCAATGACACGTGTAAGCCTAGCCTACGGTAGCGATCGAAAGATCGCTGTGACGTCGCGGGGAAGAAATAAATACAGAAATAAATAAAAAGGAATTACAATTAACTGGGTATCCTAACATCGTTGAAAAAAAAAAACTGAACTATATTAACCTTTTACCCCATTAGGAATAATGTGACGGGTACAAATTGAAAGCATCAACAGACAACACATATATACATTATGAAAAAACACAGTTTCTTTTTGAAATTGAAAAAGAAAATATTGTGATAAAAGGAGAAACTGCTCGTTACAAGCAATTTCTTCTTTTGTCACAAGGGCTTCTCAAGTTTTCTGCTGTAGGTGAGGAATAAATTATGGAGTAACGGGTTAAACTCAAAACTACATTGCAATCTACATCACTGGGTAGTGCAGTTTTCTTCTTCCAAATATGGTATGGCAGATTCTTGGCATGCAATTGACAGCCGCGGAAGGCGTGGTTTATGTCGAATTTCAAAATACTGAGCATCAGTTATATGCCATTCGCAGATCATACCCGTAGAGGCGTGGTTTGCCAGCGTCAAATAGAGCGCTCTATGGAAATGTAGGTCAAACACTAAATTGTTTAGAGGCTATATAGTGAAATTTAAACGACATAGAAACCCCGTCAGTCGCTATCGCTCCTTCCTTGGGGTTTCTATATCTTCAAAATTAGCGATTATAAGTCCATTTAAAATCAAATGAAATATATGTATACCGTGAAAAAAGTATCTTCTTCTAAACCCACTCTTTATCATACTGTCCGATTAAATGTTTGGGTTAGGCCTATACATCTCTATACATGTGTGCATTGTTGGAGTAAGTATAATTCGGACACCTTGATGTACCGTGTAGCCAGCACTTCCTGACTTTCTTGTTAACGCGCTCGAAATAAATTACGTCATATTTGGTGACGTCATTTTTTTTAAATAATATGAGCCGCGTCACGGAAAAACATGCCTTAATGACATTTTTTGAGAATTTGAGTTTTTCAATTACGATTTTCCAATAACGTCATCAATGTCATTAAGGCAGGTTTTCTTATGACGCGGCTCAATTTTATAAATAATCTAATATATACTAGGTAATACACCTGTTTCTTTTGAGATCTTCAATTCCCATTGGCTCCAAAGTTAAATCAGCTGAGTCAAGAATGGTGTTTTCTACCCTTAGCTATATACAGAAATATCATTAAACTTTCATAAACTATTATGAACTAAGTCATTGCCTCTAGACCGCTCTCTCAATGCGATGGTATTTTTTTTGTGGAAAAAACAACTTGCATACTGAATATGCGTTTAAATCCCATTTCAGAGTACAACTTATAAGATACAAATAGGAAAATTGGCTTACTTTGGGGAGCAAAAATTCATTTTATTCGCATGGGCCTGTTATTTTTGTGTTTTTCCATCTTTGTCACATTTAGGTAGGTCTCAGTAAGAGAATAAGTCTCATAACAAACTCCTAGCAATTTTCTTTTGATGGTATATGTTCTACATGTGTATTAGTTAAGCTTGCTTGGGATTTGTTGAGGGGCTTTCATCAATTATGAGATATTCATCAATGTCAGAACCACCAAACTACAATATTTGAACTACAAGTCTGTTTCTGCCTGCATGCAATCATATCATCATGAGAACTAACAATGTGTCATTTGGCGATGAAGAAGGGTCATTTGGGTTAATAGTATCAGACAATATTCAACAACATACTCATTTGCTTGTACATTCTTAGGGACTAACTAAATTACACCATAAAGAAATAAAGAAAGCCAATCAGGTCTTTGTTTGAATATTTCTTCACTGTTCAATGTAGATAAGGAAATCCCAAACAAATTGCTCTACATGTCTCCAAAAGATCATTCAAATACAACAAATAGATTTTTTTTGTAGCCAAATGGTTTTTTGTTTAACTTTAAAATAGAAGAAGAGTCTATAAATTTTGTTTAATATTTTATTAACGTTTGTTCACACACTACCTTGCTTTTTTTTATTTTACCTATCAAAGAACTTAAAAAACAAAATAAATGATATGCAATAAACTATTAGTAAAATGTATTTAAAAGACATAAGTGAAAATCAGCAGACAGCATTTGTTCATGTATTAAAAATCCTTGCTCTAACACATTGTTGAAAAAAATGAAGTCATTGCTTGATCTTGGGACATTATTTTTATGCTTAATGCCAACAGTTCTCCGGTCTTCATAGTTTAAAAAAAACTCCTTAAAGTTGGAAGAATATGACAAAAACATTCGTGATCAACTTAAGATTTAAAAAAAAAAAAAAAAAAAAAACGATATCAACACATATTCTATGACATACATTCTTAAGACTTTTATCCATTTTTTTTCCAAAATACTGTTTCAAATTTAAAGCAATGATCGATTTAATTAAATATGCTCTTAGAATCAATTTCCTTTTGCCATAATTTGTTAAAATATTGTGTTGAAAATTAAGGGGTATACCATGGATACTGAAAGGAAAATAATAACTTTACATTGAGTTATGATTTAAATTTAGATTAAACTATCATCTTTGTCTTATTGAAAAACTTCATACACATGTAATTTTAAGAAAAGAAATTCAAGTAATGTCTTAAGTTTCTGTCTTCCACTGGCCTGTTACAGGCTTACTAAGCTGTCTAAATATAGTATGGGTATGGTTTTTGTCTCATTAATTTGATTAAGTTGAATCTTTGAAGGCTTCTTGAAAAAAAAAAAGAAAAGAAAATGAGTACCATATAGCATATGTGGCACATGCTTTTATCATTATAGAATATTCCATAGTCTATCACAGTTTTTTTATATTATTGCCATTTGATGTTATCAGTACCAAATCACACTAAACACTATCCTTGAAATAGCGTTTTGAAGAGAAAACTAAGCTTTAAAAATGTTCATGAGTCAAACGTATCTATAGATTTTAGGTATTCAGGCGTCCATGTAAATCTTCTGTTTTTGATTGTACCAAATCCATATGATCCTCCAGCATATTTTGATGTTGTTACCTCTTCATTACTCTACCAGTCATCAGCTTTGGCTGTTAACAAATAAGAAATAAAAAATATCAATCATTTGCCAATACTTGCTACATTTAACTGAATTCATCAACATTTATGGATAATGATTTTTTTTTATAACAAAGTAATAAAAAAAGGACATGTTAAGAAGTCCAAACCTTTGTCAAACTTATTTGTTTCCTGAATACTTTTCTGCACATGTAATTATAATATAGTATAATCTAATCAGAGATGTTTGAACTAAAGAGAAAAACCACTTTGACATTTGAGAGATTGCGTCTTTGTTATATTGCTTTCATAGGATATCTTTTATGTTTATGAGAAAGACTATGTACTTACTTGTATTATAAAACAGAGTCAATTTTGATGCAGGTCTGCTTATTTGAAATTGTCATATTTCCAACCACCATGCATTCTGTAAAATAAAGAAAAAACAATTAAGGGCTATATTACCATAAACCTTTGGGTCAAAAGTATCGCTTGCAAGAACAATTCAACGTTGGGGAATTATATCATCACTTGAATCAAGTAAAATAAAATACTGCCAATCGAATCAGGTGACATATATAACCAAATACTTTTACAGGGTATTTCATTCTGAAAAAAAAGAAATTCACACTATCATGGTTAATTAAAATACCGTCCCATAACGCTATTGAATTGTCAAAAAGGTGCCTTGTACTCAATTTCAAAGCTTTAACAATAACAAATAATCTATGTCCGCAACTGACGAGTTGACATCGTTGCTTTATTGGTCAGCATAATAGCGTATTTTGTCTACAACATGATGTGTGCATAACGCTTTCCTTACACATCGGGAAAATGACATACATAAACAGTAGATACTGCAGGGTGTAGTCCCCAAATAGAAGGTGGCCACATATTACACCGTGGAGTGTTGTTGGGTGAAACACAATTTCTAGCCTAGTACTGAAGAATACATGCACTATAATTTTCAAAAATGAGTGCTGAAGTTCTACCTCAAAAGTAGGAAGTTTTTTAGAGGGATGTTTGTTTACATTGTAATAAGCATTTTCAGCGAGGCGTGACAAGGACTCGCCTTCTCGATGATATATTTTTTTTGTGAAAATGGTCTATTTAGATATGCTGTTTTATAACGAAATGAAAGAGTACAAAAAGTTCTCTTACCTACAACCATCGATACGTTGTCCTTTCAAGGAGTTAGACACTGTGTCCAATTTAAGGTTTGAAGCGATGCCGCCGATCCTGTTGTTTGTGTTTTACTCTTTGATATAATTAACTCGGATGATCCAAGCTGTAACTGCGTGACAGCTTGGAGGCGCCCTGCGATAAAAACGCGTCAGCATTCCCCCTCTGTGTGTGAGGGGTCAAAACGGCGACGAGGAAAAATATGGTCACCAATCAGAAAGAAGGTAGGATTGACCAATAAGATTGCTTATTACTTCCATTTCCGGTAATTTACAGAAAAAACAAAACCACTAACAATTGTTAACATATGATTGACGGGGAAAGATGGATTCGTTTTAAACCAAAGCAGAGTCATTTGGTGAAATCCATTGTCGAAGGGAAAGACACTTAAGTTTCAATTTTGATAAAACATCTCTTACATAAAATAGGGTCATCTGTACCCTATATATTAAAACTTAACATTCATTCGGATTGTTTGTCAACTTTAAATCACGATGCTAAAATTGAAACAACATCAGAGCCTCCCTGATAAAACTGATTAACCCTTCCCCAAACAATAACGACATTTGACCACTTTGTTGCAGACGACTCTGAAAAACATTGTTGGAAAATAAGAAATTGCTCATAATGAGCAATTTCTCATTTTTCCGCAATGTTTTCTGCCCTGTTAGAAGATTGTTTTTCAATTTATTCACTTTTTAAAATGTCGTCTACGAACTCTTTTTCAATTTGGGACAGTCGAAATTTGGTCTTTGGGAAAGGGTTTAAACAATGTCATTGGTGTTGAAGCGATTTAGTTCGCCACACTTATTTCGAAATCAATCCTTTGTGGTTATTTGTGTTGGTAAAAAGATAGTCACATCTTTTTATATGTTCGCTAAATAACCGTGGATTTTGGTGCACCATTAACCAATCTAGTGATAATCAAAATCGGTCTGTCCGACTCATTCCATGCATGAAAGGATTGGGCACTACCTTTTCCCGTAGGCCTACCATTTTAGTTTTCAAAAAATATTGAATCTAAAGGTAATCAGTTTTGTTAACATAAAAGGAGAATAATGTTAAACCAAACTTTATGATTGGGTAAACTTTTGGTTAGATTCAAATAGTTATCACCAAAAATCCCCATCAGCACAACTTAAACATGAAAGCCAACAAGAAATAACCCAGATTAAGCAGTTTAATTGTGTGATTTTTCACCCCTGACCTTGACAGTTGGTACACAAATATTTGAACTGACCAATCAGAATTCGTTATTTAGGAGAGGGACTTTATAAGCTTAAAGCTTTCGTCCCAATCCTATTGTAAACAATTTTACAATAAAATATGTTTAAACTAAACTAATTCGTTATTTTGAATATGTAAACAAACAGGTTGTTGATAAACATGATTGAATTGGAGACTACTATATTTCAAGCACAAAATAACAAACGTTTAAGGAGTCTATTTGATAGGGTCTCAATGCATCCGTAAATTAATTCTCATGACTTTTATGAAAATAATAAAATAACTCCATATATTATTTAGTAATTCATTTGTACTTTTCTCCTTTTATGTGCCTTTTAATATTTCAACATTCAGTTACCCTTTTCCCCAGTTAAGGTCGTTACCATTCTAAAATTCAAACTGCAATAAAACACACAAGCTATTCGATTAGGTAAAATACAAACTTTTACTTTACCAAGAAAGTAATCGATATTGTATTAGGAAAAAGGATTTGGTTTTGATGATTACCATTTCGCTGCAAACATAAATGATATTCAGAAGAAACTTGCTCTTAAATCTGTAAATTTGATTAATATTAATATACTTAAGAAATGAAAATCTATGTCAAATGCGTATTCTTTGAGGTCAAAACTATGATGCCATTAACAAAATAAAGGGTAAGGCACGTGTTATGTGATGTACGGCGGTGTCTGGATAAGTATCTGTGTGTGACGCGCGTCGCTCCCGTCTGGGGTAATAAAACTAGGCGTTTGATATTTAGACCAACAACCCGAAAGATGTATTATTCGATACTCCCCCTTTATAACATGCCCCGAAGTTGTTTATATAGCTTTTGGAATCATTTGTTTAAAAGACAAAGCTGTTATCTATATCTCTGGTTTTTTTCCATTCGCGCTCGCCCAACCTGCAAATAATATACTTTGAAATAGTTTCTGGATTTATATTTCAGATTAGACCCATAATGCCGATTTCTATAATTCAAGAAAATATCAAATTGAGAGCCCATTTTCCCATAGAATAGGCCATCAGAAATGATAGGCTGAAGGCTTTTTTTGTGGCAAAAGTTTCCATAAAAAATTCTCTGATGGTTTGAGTGTTTTCTAGATTTTCGCTTAGAGTCACAAATATCTTTACTCAATGAATGAATATCTACGTATTCAATTGAAATCAACTGTTGCAATACTTTGGCAATTGACGAAATTCATATGAGGGAAAGGGCATCTCGGCTTTAATGTAAATAGATATATTCTACCAAACGAAAAGGAGCCAATATTATATTCCTGCCAGAATTTACCTGTCATTTTAACTCCACCCCTTTCTACAGATTTCCCGACATGCACTACCTCGAAAAATCGATATCCGCTTGACGCGCTTTTGCATTGAACGCATCCAGACGTAACTCGGATGATCCAAGCTGTAACTGCGTGACAGCTTGGAGGCGCCCTGCAATAAAAACGCGTCAGCATTCCCCCTCTGTGTGTGAGGGGTCCAATCGGCGACGAGAACAAATATGGGCACCAATCAGAAAGAAGGTGGGTTTGACCAATAAGATTGCTTATTGCTCCCATTTCCGGTAATTTACAGAAAGAACAAAAACATGAACGATTGTTAACAATTGATTGTCGGGAAATATTAATTCGTTTTAAACCATAGCAGTGTCATTTGATGAAATCCATTGTCGAAAGGAAAGACACTTATGTTTTAATTTTAACAAAACATCTCTTACATAAAATAGGGTCATCTGTACCCTATATATTAAAACTTAACATTCATTCGGACTGTCAACTATATCACGATGCTAAACATGAAACAACATCAACGCCTTCCTAATAAAACTGATTAACCCTTTCCCAAACAATAACGACACTTGACCAATTTGTTGCAAACGTCTCTGGAAAACATTGTGGGAAAAGGAGAAATTGCTCATGATGAGCAATTTCTCATTTTCCCGCAATGTTTTCTTGCCCTATTAGAAGATTGTTTTTCAATTTCATCACATTTTAAAATATCGTCTGCAAACTCTTTCAATTTGGGACGGTCAAAATTTGGTGTTTGGGAAAGGGTTAAAACACTGTCAACAGTTTTTTGTTGAAGCGATTTGCTTCGCCACACTTATTTCGAAATCAATCATTTTTGGTTATTTGTGTTAGTAAAAAGATAGTCACCTAGGTTTTTTTAAGCTTTCAACATTTAGTTACCAAGTTACCTTTCTGTTCCGCAGACAAGGTCTTTACTATATCAAGATTCAAGAGAGAAATCGATATTGTATTGGCAAAAAGGATTTGGTTTTGACGACTACCATTTCGCTGCAAACATAAATGATATTCAGAAGAAACTTGCTCTTATATTGTAAATTTGATTAATATCAATATACTTTAGAAATAAAACTCTATGTCAAATGCGCATTTTTTTTAGGACAAAACTATGATGCTATTAACAAGATAAAGGGTAAGGCACGTGTTGTGTGATGTACGGCGGTGTCTGGATTAGTATATGTGTGTGACGCGCGTCGCTCCCGTCTGGGGTTATAAAACTAGGCGTTTGATATTTAGACCAGCAACCCGAAAGATGTACTATTCGATACCCCCCTTTTATAACATGCCCAAAACTGTTTATATAGCTTTTTGAATCATTTGTTTATTAAAACATAGCTGTTATCTATGTCTCTGTTTGTGTTTCCATTCGCGCTCGCCCAACCTGCAAATAATAAACTTTGAAATAGTTTCTAGATTTTCATTTCAGATTAGACCCATACTGCCGATTTCTATACCTCGAAAAATCGATATCCGCTTGACGCGCTTTTGTATCGAATGCATCCAGACGTAGAGTGAAATATCTACGTCTGGATCATTCGGACTAGACACTATACCCGAAGTCTTATCTGGCTTCGCCGGACACACCCCGATTGCATTCGGATCGTCTTCGAGTAAAAACGGAATGGAGTGGTTCTACATAAATTCATTGCCGCTCATTGAGTTTATTTCCGCCAATCGTGAATAACCCATTCTATCGTATTTCACTCTACGTCTAGTCCGAATGATCCAGACGTAGATATTTCACTCTACGTCTGGATGCGTTCGATATAAAAGCGCGTCAAGCGGATATCGATTTTTCGAGGTATTGCATGTCGGGAAATCTGTAGATAGGGGCGGAGTTAAAATTACAGGTAAAGTCTGGCTGGAATATAATGTCGGCTCCTTTTCGTTTGGTAGAATATATATATACATCTATTTACATTAAATCCGAGATGCCCTTTCCCTCATATGAATTTTGTCAATTGCCAAAGTATTGCAACAGTTGATTTCAATTGAATACGTAGATATTCATTCATTGAGTAAAGATATTTGTGACTCTATTGCGAGAATCTAGAAAACACTCAAACCATCAGAGAATTTTTCTATGGAAAATTTAGCCACAAAAAAAGCTTTAAAATGCTTTAGCTTATCATATCTGATGGCCGATTCTATGTGAAAATGGGCTCTCAATTTGATATTTTCTTGAATTATAGAAATCTGCAGTATGGGTCTAATCTGAAATATAAATCCAGAAACTATTTCAAAGTATACTGTTTGCAGGTTGGGCGAGCGTGAATGAAAACAACTCAGATACATAGATAACAGCTAAGTCTTTTAAACGAAGTATTCAAAAAGCTTAAATAAGCTATATAAACAGCTTTGGACATGTTATAAAGGGGGAGTATCGAATATTACATCTTTCGGGTTGTTGGTCTAAATATGAAACGCCAAGTTTTATTACCCCAGACGGGAGCGACGCGCGTTACACAGCGACACTATTCCAGACACCGCCGTACATCACACAACACGTGCCTTACCCTTTATCCTGTTAATAGCATCATAGTTTTGTCCTCAAAGAATACGCATTTGACATAGATTTTTATTTCTAAAGTACATTGATATTAATCAAATTTACAGATTTAAGAGCAAGTTTCTTCTGAATATCATCTATGTTTGCAGCGAAATGGTAGTCGTCAAAACCAAATCCTTTTTTACCAATACAATATCGATTACTTTCTTGATATAGTTAATAGTTTGTATTTTACCTAATCGATAAGTTTGTGTGTTAAATTGCAGTTTGAATTTTAGAATGGTAACGACCTTGTCTGGGAAACTGAAGGGTAACTAGATGTTGAAAGCTTACAAAACTGATGATGTTAGATCGGTCGTTATTGCAGCTTGATACCTTACCTTTGGATTCAATATTTTTTGAAAATTAAAATGGTACGGGAAAAGGTATTGCCCAATGCTTTCATGCATGGAATGAGTCGGACAAACCGATTTTATTTTGATTATGAATAGATTGGTTAATGAACTATTTGTTTGTTAAATTTGACCAGTAAAACATTTAGAAAAAAAAATATAAAAAAAAAAACAATTCAAAATATGCACTACAACCATAACCATTATCATTTCATAAGTATAGATATAAACATAAGAATATACGCGTTCAAATTGAGACCGTTTTGGGTGCCATATCACAACTGATTCAAGTGTAGGTACTCATAAATGTTATGAATGTTTCGCCACTTTTAAACCTACTTAAATTTTCAATTTGCCACTTATGAATTGTGTTTATGACGGAAAATATTAGGACATTCGTATTGATCAAACCAAGAAAAAGAAAAGCTTCCCTGTCCCTCTTCAAATCTTGAACTATGTGCGGAAAATAAAAGAAATTTAATTAAAAACGTTTAAGTGGCTATCCAAGTTCAACAACATTAAAAATGGCATTTCAGTGAACAATTACGGTTTCAAGTAGCTAAGAATTAGATTCAATGAAATAGACTGGAAAAAGACTTCTTGACAAATCGATGACCCAAACGGCCTAGTTTTGTCTACTTCTTTGTGGCCTTGATGCGTTATTCAAATGTATCACAATTTTCGGGTTGTTTCTCTCAGTATATAAAGAAATCTACGTGAACCAATGATGAATTCACATTCAACACAATTAGAAATCTTAAGGTATCACACATTAAATGGTTCCGAAATACTTCGGACGTACCTGTATATCTTTCACGATGGCTGTAATTCTATTCGGATTCTATTCGGACACCTTTACAGTCATCGTGAAAGATAAACGTCCGAAAATTTTGTTTTGTTTTTTTCCTTTGAATTGTCATACAACAACCCATTTATTCAAATTAAATTACAATAACATTTACATCATATAAATATAAATATACAGTATAGTGTTTTCTAAAATTGGCATTTGACATAATCAAATTTGTTCTCAAGTCAAAATAGCACTAAGAAGGAGTTGAGTAGACGAAGAAGAAGAGAATGGGAAGGGAGGAAGAACCCTATGGTGACTATCTTTTTATTAACACAAATATTCACAAAGGATTGTTTTCGAAATAAGTGTGGCGAAGCAAATCGCTTCAAACCAAAAATGTTGATTTTGTTTTTATCAATTTAATCAGGGAGGCGTTGATGTTCATTTTTAGCATCGTGATATGGAATTGACAAACAGTCCGAATGAATGTTGAGTTTACCTATTTTATGTAAGAGATGCTTTATCAAAATTGAATCTAAAGTGTCTTTTCCTTCGACAATGGATTTCATCAAATGACTCTGCTTTGGTTTAAAAATGAATTCATATTTCCCGTCGATCAAATGTTAACAATCGTTCATGTTTTTGTTTTCTCTGTAAATCACCGGAAATGGAAGCAATAAGCAATCTTATTGGTCAATCCCACCTTCTTTCTGATTAGTGCCCATATTTTTCCTCGACGCCGATTGGACCCCTCACACAGAGAGGGGGAATGCTGACGCGTTTTTATCGCAGGGCGCCTCCAAGCTGTCACGCAGTTACAGCTTGGATCATCCGAGTTACTCTACGTCTGGATTAGTCCGAATGATCCAGACGTAGATATTTCACTCTACGTCTGGATGCATTCGACATAAAAGCGCGTCAAGCGGATGTCGATTTTTCGAGGTAGTGCATGTCGGGAAATCTGTAGAAAGGGGCGGAGTTAAAATTACAGGTAAAGTCTGGCAGGAATATAATATCGGCTCCTTTTCATTTGGTAGAATATATAAATATATATATATATCTTTTTACATCAAAACCGAGATGCCCTTTCCCTCATATGAATTTTGTCAAATGCCAAAGTGTTGCAACAGTTGATTTCAATTGAATACGTAGATATTCATTCATTGAGTAAAAATATTTGTGACTCTATTGCGAGAATCTAGAAAACACTCAAACCATCAGAGAATTTTTAATGGAAACTTTAGCCACACAAAAAGCCTTTTCCTTATCATTTTCTGATGGCCGATTCTATGGTTAAAATGGACTCTCAATTTGATATTTTCTTGAATTATAGAAATCTGCAGTATGGGTCTAATCTGAAATAAAAATCTAGAAACTATTTCAAAGTATACTGTTTGCAGGTTGGGCGAGCGCGAATGGACACAAATCAGAGACATAGATAACAGCTATGTCTTTTAAACAAAGTATTCAAAAAGCTTAAATAATCTATATAAACAGCTTTGGGCATGTTATAAAGGGGGAGTATCGAATAGTACATCTTTCGAGTTGTTGGGCTAAATATCAAACGCCTAGTTTTATTACCCCAGACGGGAACGACGCGCGTCACACAGAGACACCAATCCAGACACCGCCGTACATCACGATTTTGATTATCACTAGATTGGTTAATGGGCTATTGTTTTAATGGTGCATCAATAAGTGTTGCTAAGCAAATCACTTCAACACCAAAATGATGACATTGTCTTTCCCAAACACCAAATTTTGACTGTCCCAAATTGAAAGAGTTTGCAGACGACATTTTAAAATGTGATGAAATTGAAAAACAATCTTCTAATTATGAGCAATTTCTCCTTTACCCACAATGTTTTCCAGAGTCGTCTGCAACAATGTGGTCAAATGTCGATATTGTTTGGGAAAGGGTTAATCAGTTTTATCAGGGAGAAGTTGATGTTGTTTCAATTTAAGCATCGTGATATAGAGTTGACAAACAGTCCGAATGAATGTTAAGTTTAAATATATAGGGTACAGATGACCCTATTTTATGTAAGAGATATCTTATTAAAATTGAAACTTAAGTGTCTTTCCCTTCGACAATGGATTTCATCAAATGACACTGCTATGGTTTAATACGAATTCATTTTTCCCGTGAATCAAACGTTAAAAATCGTTCGTGTTTTCTTTTTCTGTAAATTACCGGAAATGGAAGCAATAAACAATCTTATTGGTCAATCCCACCTTCTTTCTGATTGGTGCCCATATTTGTTCTCGTCGCCGATTGGACCCCTCACACACAGAGGGGGAATGCTGACTCGTTTTTATCGCAGGGCGCCTCCAAGCTGTCACGTAGTTACAGCTTGGATCATCCGAGTTAATTTTACACCGGTGATAGAATAATAAATAGATGCATACATTCACGCGGTGTAAAGTAGAGAGTTTTGACAAATCATAGAATTTCACAAAAGTGAACGGGTTAACGTAGCTTAAAAGGGCTATATCACATATTGGGATTTTATACTTTTTTAAATAAGTTGACTTCTCCCGATTTAATGACAACTTCAATTTCTGAAGAAACATATTACTTAATTATTGACAGCTCTCCAACGCCGTTTGTAACAGTACATAAATAAAAAGATGTTTTGTATCGCAGATATTGCAAACCAGCTAAACGTGTTTATTTCGTAAACAACAAACTAATAGTCGAGGCGTAGCCCTTCTTTGTTCAATTGGCAACCTAGAAATTGTGAGTAACATGAAGTTTTATTGTTGATTCTTAGTCTATAGGGGTTCTACATTAAATTGAGCGAGGTTGCCACTCTGACAACTTTGGGCAATTTGCACAATTTGCATAAATTAAAAATGGCCGCCGGAAGTAATTCAGAATATTTTGTGCCAGAGATATTTCATTTTTTCTGGGGTTTTGAAGTATAGTAATTCGATTTCTGACGTTTGTTTGTATTTTCTTTCACTCAGAAAGAAAAAAATGAGATTTTAGCCAATTCTGTTGTATTTTGTGCACCTATTTCACTTTTTGATACTATAATTACCTAATACTGTCATATATGAAAATTATTTGCACCATTAGTCAATTGCCATCTTATTATTACTCAAAACTAATTTGGGTCTAGATCAGTTCTGGTAATGTTTAGAACAGTTCTAGGAAGTTAAGAAAAACTTATCCCTAAAAACCCAAAAAAGAAATTAAACGGATACCTACATTGTATTATGTAATGCAAAGTATCAAGTGGTTTAGTTAAGATAAAACAACCACTTTAGCATCAACTCATAAGGTCCAATGTTATAGCATTAATTTCCTATGATTGTTAAACAAAGGGAATGTTTGAAGCCGGTCTTAAACTCATGATCCAGAGAATGGAAACTAGAAATTTGACATTAAAAGACTATTTCACAAGTTGAGAATTTAACCTTATGGAATAGTTGTCTTTTACCGATGAAATAACAGCTTAGAGTGCTAAGTTAATATAAAAGTAGATTATTGACTTTTAAACCCCGTTTATTTTGCAAACATCACAACCCGTTTAAACAGGGTTTTTCTTTAAGAACAATCTAAACTTAGAATTAGATATGTTTTTTAGATACCATCTTAAGGTTGGTCTTCGCAAATGTTGTAATATTCTTGTAATGTGATGCTTGCATTGTTGGCGAGAAAGATCTTCTATTCATGAACAGGCTGTCCCATAGAAGCGCTGACATGCGTGAAGGCTCGTTTCAGTTATTAACGAACTCATGGGATTTTAGCATCTTACAAGTAACGCAATTGAAAATAGTATTAATGGTATAATGCCATTGCTTGTCAATATCAAAATTCCAACGTTTTTTCCCTTCAGAGCACATATTTCTGATTCAGTACAATCAAAGTCAATGAAAATAATACTTTTCAATTTCTTTATTTTTGAGATACCGCATAGTGAGCATTCATGCCTGATAGCGATTCATTGAAAAATCAGGCTTATAAAGAGATGCAAGAATTCTTTCTTGCACATCTTGCTAACGTCACGTGAAAAGTGTTGTAAAACTAAACAATGGTTTAAAAAAACACCTATTATGAACAGTATTGGAACCTATTGGAAAGCTGTAGACAATCTAGTCTTACGCTTCTTTACAAATCTATGTGGTCATTTTAAAATCGAAAGAAGACAATCCATAATAAAAAAGTTAAAAGCACAAAATGTGAGATAGACGTTTTTAATAAAAATCTACAGAGGCTTGACAGTATCATCTTTTTCTCTACGGTACTACGTCCAGGTAACTTTCAGGAGAAAATCAACGGGAATGGTGTTATTTAGCGTTCAGGAACAGGCTGTCATATTTGTCTGATTTATAATATGCTGTACATAACGTTCCTCTCATACTTGAGAGACATAGAACACTTTGTTTGTCTTCTGTAAAGTATTTTCTAGCTGTCATTCACTTGGTCTTGAGAACACACACATATAATCGGCTCCCAAGAAAAAGTCAGTTTTTTCAACTTAAATGTTAGCATTAGATAATTGAAAAGCCTGCTTGAAATATTAAAAAAAGCATTTCGCTTCTAGATGATATTATGGTCACAATGACTTTCATATTCGTCCATGCTGTATTTCCAAAATACCTATGTCTTATGAAACGAGTATAGAGGTATTTTTATGTAAAGTTTTAAACAATTGGCTTTGTTAAAACCCAAGTTGCACGTTGCCCGTAATGTTGTTTGCTTGCTAGGTGGCTTATTTTATGACCTTTAGTGGAAATGTCTTTCCACAAGTTCTTACAACAAAAAAAAACGGCCAACTATTCAGTAGCTCAATTGCTTTCTTCAATGCATATCACTCGAAATACAGCTGTTGTACAATTGAAAGGAACTTGATTTCATGTTTCGAAATTGCCCCCCCCCCCATCTGTGAACAAGCAGTTTCAATGAAACACAGATAACATATCGATAAGAAACAAAAATGCAGGGTTCATAATTTGAATTAAGAGAAGAACGACTTAAAGAAACCCGGGCTTTTGATTAGTATCGAGGGAAAATTCATCTGTGTATATACATATCGCAATGATTCATCACAATTAATTCGTTGATAAGCATATGGGTATTCAATTTATCCGAGAAGCGCAAAACCCTTCTATCAGAGATCTCGGAGTGACCGTCAACACTTTGATTAATGAATATATAGATAATGCTTAACAATCCTACTTGGGACTTAAGATAATGAGTTTCTAACCCTCTACGACATTTCATGCGCCATAACATTACTGACACACTGTTGACGCGATATTCAAAACATCCAAAAAAGATTATGAATGAAAAAAATCTAAAAAGAACTCCAATCAACATGAATGTTATGACAGAACTAAAAACCTTTTTTAACAAAACTATGTCATTTTTATGCAATTTTCCATTGTCACAATAAAGATTAGTTTAAACTTATTCTTCATCGATAGCATTTTTATTTTAACGAGTTCTTACAACTTAGATTAATTACTCTCGATTCTGTCCCCTAGTTACATGACCAGTAATCGCGCCGAATGTTGATTAATTAAAGGCCCCAGGGCAGATCCCGCTATCCATGGGACCCACGACCCTCTTGTCCAGAACCGACGCTCTTCCCCTAGATCTTTGCCCTCCACATAATTCAATCACATGCCACACGTTCAGATCAAACAGTATAAATGAAATAAACGAGATGAGTATAATATAACTATGTAGAGCTCTACTTACTTGTTTTAGTTGACTTGTGTGTTGTATTACTCTTCCCTTAAGGTTTAGATAACAATAAACAATGTTGAATTCACCAGTCCTTCCGTACAGCTTAAACAACAGTCTGTGATAAAATGCGTCACTAAAATAACAGAAATTCTTTGGATTTTACAACTTGAAAATTTTCGACTTGCTAACAGACGAAGCTCGGGCATGGAACTGTTTTGAACATAAAGCAGATATGTCACGTGATTGTCTCCTTGACTCATGTTTGTTTGTAGCCAATCAAAAGTCACCATTGTGATCACGTGTTTATGGTTATTTTGAAATACAGTATGTCGACTTTAACGAATGTTCGCGAGTGCTTGATATTGGTTTCACTGTCTTTCTATAGAGTAAAGTGCTCATCGTGGTACCTGCTCAATGCGATCGCTTACAGTTCGCTTTATTGAACGCAGTGCATAGTTCGTAAGGGAAGGGGTACCGTGTCATGTATAAGGTTTACCCTTTACAACTACTTTAATAACCTTTTATTTTCCTTAGTTCATTTTACATCCAGGTCGTGTCCCTTGTCTTTTCCCTAGCCAATGATCCTTGAAGTGGGTTAAACGAAAGAAAATGGCTTCAAATTATTTCTGTGTTTTACGTTGGACATAGGTTGATCTGTCATTGAACAGGATTTGTGGATCCTGACGGGCAAATTCTCACTGTGTATTCTCTTGTATATCGCCGTTATTTGGACGACTATTCAAACTCTTTACTTGTTTTAACAAGGTCCACAAAATTATTCTCATTCGTTTTTACTATGAAATTCATTCAATATAGAAAGTAAACATGTTTCTTTGATTTAATTGAGTGAAACATAAGTTTATAAATCGGGCACTTTAACAGAATGATTACAGATGTTGCAATTGGTGTGTTTAATCTTTTTAACATATTAAGGAAGATATTCAGCTTTATGGGGGAGACACACCTGATAGTGATCGTATTTCAAACGCACAATGGAGTCTTCTTTACATTCTATTGTTCTTTTATAAAGGTATGACATGCTTGTAGTTCCAAGTTAACTTTAATTGCTTTATGCAATCATGTGTTGCACAAAATGGTAAAATCTGATTTTGATCGTTAAAGTAAAACATCGAATAGTTTGAGAACTAGTTCAGGTTAGGCATATTTGTAGACGAACTTTCGCCCTTCAAATCATCTACAAGAGCGTCGTACAATAGACGACGATTGTGACGTGAAATCCTTCTCTCGAGATGAATAGAACCGTTCGATTACCTATTCCTTGATCAAATGGAGTTGGTAGAATAATTGGTTCTACCTATTTTATATAGAAATAAAGCATGCCTAATGTTTATCGAGTGAACTTGCTGGCTACCGAGAGGTTCATTAATTGGGCATACTATGTAACTAAGAACACAAGAACCTTTAAAGAATGCGTTAAGCGTCAATTATAGAGCGGTATTCCCCTCCCCAAAGAATTATTTCTATGGTCTAGTGCATGTATTGAAATACAACGTTAGTCCTTTTTTGGCCAAAGTCCCCTGATCCTTTACCACTTAGATATATCATTCATGAGGAAAGGCAAGAGGATAATTCAGAACTCGAAAGCTCCCACTCATTCACTCTTGGTGTTTTATTATATAAATCATTCGTTTATGAGGATGTATTATTTATCAAAACGCCTGTTTCAGATGGCTTGTTTGATAAAACACTATTTAAATTGGATGTAGAGATAAAAAGACTGTGGATATATAACAATAATCGAAACATATTCCAGTGGAACAATGCATGCCTTAAAACTCTCCTCAATATGGAAACCAATTGTAGACGACCAAAACTGCAAGGCCACAACATACATTTCTGTTGAGCTATTCGTAATGAAACACTGTGACTTTATGATAAATTACTTCATAGGAGTTATTTATCATTTTGTTGCAGTGGTTTCTACTTGCGGCAAAGTACATTATGACAGGACAAGGGTTTAAATCGAACTACGAACTAAAGTTATCGGACCCAATCACAGCGCCACTCTCTGAAGGGCGGATGTATCCAATGACATAGATCTATTTCTGTACTGGCTGCTTGAATTTGAATAAAACTCCTTTAGACTAAAGCTGGCCCCTATTTTTAACCTTTCCCATTATATGTAATGCTGTAAGTATTCCGAATTGAAAGCAGCAACATATGACGATTACAATGTATGGAATAGGACATTTGTGATATTTGGTTAAAAACAACTTTTTAAGCAAAGGAGACATTACAATAAAGTAAACATGCTAAGGACTGACGAGACTTTTGCCCCGGGCATTCCAAATGTTTGAATTAGTTTATAAATAAGGTAATGTATCAAACGTTATTTTGTCGATATTCGGTAAGAGGTTTATACGATGGATATGCACGTTACTGCAATAACTTCTCACAATACTTCAGTAAATGAGGTGTCACGATCATTAAGTATCGATAAGATCTGACAGCAGATAAATGCCGTCTTGATTTAAGATGTATCCTTTCTTTCGTGACGCGTTTTCTTTGACAACCGACGATGCTTTATATAACCTGTTTTGTGGAAGTACTAAATTTAAGGTAAGACCTCGGTAATGAAAAACTGGTTATTGCTTTAAAATTTAGATTGCATCTGCTTTGTTTAATCTTTAATTTTGTTTTTTCTGACTTTCTTCATTACCAAGGTCCTACCTAACTAAATTCGAGCGTCTTTCTAAAAGTCCAACGTTAAGTAGGCCAATATGTCACAGCCTTCTGTGTACATGAGTGTGCATGTACCTTAATCCTAAATTTCACGTATTTGAAATAATTCTTAAAGAATTATTTCTTAATCGACTTTGTAGTAAATAAGTTCGGCGTAATAAAGTAATGCAGACGTAAGAAAAGTTGATTTTAAGCAGTTTGGACACAAGGTTATCATTGTTTACACGTTTTACTGTATTCGAAAATCTGACAGCTCCTCAATAGCCAATAACAGTTTTAACATTATCTAAATTGCAGACTTCGTGACAATCTATACTCAAGTGTTTCGTCTGTAGAATTGTCTATAAACGTTTACTTGAATTAGTTTTTTTTAGATCTCGGTCTGTTAAGGTATGGACAAATCGAGACAAGACAATTCTTGCCTGTCCAATGCTTTGCTACGTAAACCTCCTGTGGTGAACTGCTGCCATGTTGATCCTGTAATTACAGTGATTACGTTAATACAATCACTAATAGCAGTCGCGATGTATTTAGAGATGTAAACTTGAAATAAATACTAAGTATAAGTTTCGAACGGCAATCAACTCGTATGATGTTATAACAAGGATAAAATGAAACCAAACTCAAGTCTCTTATGCTTATGTAATAAGTTGTCTGAATCATACGTTACTTAGATGAATATTGCGAGTAAAAGTATAATTGTACAAACAGGTCTACCAGGCGTTTAGTTCACCAGTCGTTTTGCCTACCAGTCGTGTCGTCTACCAGGCGTTTAGTTCACCAGTCGTTTTGCCTACCAGTCGTGTCGTCTACCAATCGCTTCGTTCACCAGTCGTTTTGCCTACCAGTCGTGTCGTCTACCAATCGTTTCGTTTACCAGTCGTTTTGCCTACCAGTCGTGTCGTCTACCAGGCGTTTAGTTCACCAGTCGTTTTGCCTACCAGTCGTGTCGTCTACCAATCGTTTCGTTCACCAGTCGTTTTGCCTACCAGTCGTGTCGTCTACCAGGCGTTTAGTTCACCAGTCGTTTTGCCTACCAGTCGTGTCGTCTACCAATCGTTTCGTTCACCAGTCGTTTTGCCTACCAGTCGTGTCGTCTACCAGGCGTTTAGTTCACCAGTCGTTTTGCCTACCAGTCGTGTCGTCTACCAGGCGTTTAGTTCACCAGTCGTTTTGCCTACCAGTCGTGTCGTCTACCAATCGTTTCGTTCACCAGTCGTTTTGCCTACCAGTCGTGTCGTCTACCAATCGTTTCGTTTACCAGTAGTTTTGTCTACCAGTCGTTTCGTCTACAAGTTGTTTCTTCTATCAGTCGTTTAGTCTGCCAGTCGTTTCGTGTACCAGTCGTTTCCCCTACTGGTCATTTCGTCTACCGGTCGTATCGTCTACAAGTCGCTATATAAATGTGTACCAGTCGTTTCGTCTACCAGTCTTTACGATAAACTGGCCCCCTCCCCCGCTGTCTTCAAGCTCCACTATGTTTCACAATACAGACAACGGGCAGCCTACAAATTCTGAGCGATTTGATTGGTCAGATTCAACGTTCCAAAATACGACGACAACAACAACAACAACAACAAGGATACGGTGTTTTCCCCTGAATCATTGCTTTTTGATTTTCGAAGCAGACAACCCTCTATCAGACTTTAATTGTCCATTGATTTGTATGAAATGTTTGTCAAAATTCAAAATTCCAAATCATATTGAAAAATATTTCCGTGAAGAAAACTTTGTGTCACGGTTAACCGTTTGTTTGAACCGGAAAACGTTCGTCTCTAAGGACAGTATGCTGCTTTTGTTCCTTCCGTTACCTCCCAGTTTTTGCCTGGTAGATTCGTACCGTACCGGTCTCTATATTTGATAGATGAGAGACCGGTTCCCAGTCTATCTTTACGAGAAGCGGTCGTTCCGTCTACCAGTCGTTTTTCTACCAGTCGTTTCGTCTACCGGTCGTTTCGTCTGCCATTCAATACGAGTACCGGTCGTTTTTGTACCGGTCGTTTCGAGTACCAGTTGTTTCGTTTTCCGGTTGTTTCGTCTACCGGCCGTTTCGTTTACTAGTCGTTTAGTCTACCAGTCGTTTCGTATATCTGTCGTTTGGTGTCCCGTTTGTTTCGTCTTCTAGTTGTTTCGTGTACAAGTTGTTTCGTCTACCAGACGTCTCGTCTACCAGTCGTTTCGTTTGCCATACGTTTCGTCTACCGGTCGTTTCGTGTACCATTTATTTCGTTTACCAGTCGTTTTGTCTACCATTCGTTCGTCTACCAGTCGTTTCGTATACCGGTTGTTTGGTGTACCGGTCGTTTCGTGTTCCATTCGCTTTTTTAAACCCGTCGTACCAATTGTTTTTTCAACCCTACCAGTTGGATCATGCACTGGTCTTTACATGTACCGTTTTTCTCGTACTTGTCATGTTGTCTGGCAGTCGTTTCGTCATGAAGTCGTTTTGTCTTTTTGTATTTTCGTCTACTAGTCCTTTTGAGTACTAGTCGTTACGTTAAAACACAGATTTGTCTGTAATTGAACAAGATTTGTCGATCATGACGGGCACATTCTCCCTGTGTATTTTCACGTTTATTGGCGATATTTGGACGACTATTTAAACACTTTACTTGTTTTAAGAAGGTCCACACATTTTTTCCGATTTGTAGATTCAATGAAGTCTTTTAGGTATAGAAAATGAACATCTGTCCTTGATGTAATTACATGAAACATAAATTGATTTATCGGACACTATATGGCAAATATTGATACAAAATAAGTACTAGATGATATAATTGTTGTGTACATGTATTATTGACTTTACCATATTAACGAACTTATCACTAACCTGATACTGATCGTCTTTCAAACGCACAATGGAGTATTCTTTCCATTCTATTGTTCTTTCATAATGGTATGGCATACCGCGAGGTAATTCATTGTTTAGACCATTCGAATGGAAAGACGCTTCTCAATCGATCGAATGTTGATCACAAAAAACTTAAGGCATGGCAGTGTATGTATTTCCAAGTTAACTTTTATGGATTTATACAATCTTGTGTTGCACAAAATGATAAAATCTAATTTTGGTCGTTAAAGAAATACATCGAAAATTTTGAGAACTACTTTACCACTTAGATATATCACGGTGCTTAATCAAAACGGCTTCTATGCGTATAATCTTGCGTTGCATGCTTCTATACGTACAAGCAACGGTTTCTATACGTTTGTAAACAAAGAAAAAACATGACGATGGACCGGGAAAAAGAAAAATATAACGAAAAAGATGAATAATTTATCAAAGTGACGTGTATCACGGAACAATTTAAACTATTTTGTATTAAGTATGTATTTTGTCTTGTCTCATAGCATTTTATTTAATCCACGCTAAAGAAAACAAGTTGGCCGCATGCGAGTCCTCATTGTAAACACTTCGATGAAAATATAGTCCTTTGTCTGATTTATAAAATATTATGTTCTTTTACGAAATTTAATTCATCAGAAAAATAAAGATTCATGTATGCCACGTTTTATTGTCATATTTAATGTCTGTAAATAAAAGAAATATATAAAAATCCTCAACGGGGGTGGCTACGGATAATATACGAATAGCCTATAAAGCTGTAATTTGTGGCACCGGCAAATGTACGAACATATGGCACTGGTTTCTATATTAACCCTCATTCTCATTCTATTCTGTTTTACAGGTTGATACGAAAAAGAAAATGGTCCATTCTTTGTTCATCAGAAAAATAAAGAAATATATAAAAATCCTTAACGAGGTTGGCTACGGATAATGTATGAATAGTCTATAATGCATTAATTTTTGGCACCGGCTAATGTACGAACAGATAGCACTGACTTCTTTATGAACCCTCATTCTTTTGTTTTATACGTTAAAACGAAGACGGCCTCTCTTTGGTTATATCAACAAAAGGAGAGACGAATAGATGCTGCCCACCCATGTTCATCCCCCACGGTAATAACTGTCCATTCAAGTCTTTTAACTCTTTTCCAAACAATAACTAATTCTGACCACTTTGTTGCAGACAACTTTAGAAATCATTGTGGGAGAAGGAGAAATTGTTCATAACGAGCAATTTTCCCTTTCCCCACAATGTTTTCTGCCCTATCAGAAGATTAGTTTCCAATTTCATCACATTTTGAAATTTCGTCTGCAAACTCTTTTAATTTGGGACAGTTGAAAATTTGTTGTTTGGGAAAGGGTTTAAGCGGTCCTTCCACTGAAGTCTTAAATATTGTCTCGCCCAAGTTAGTTTCTTCTTTTTGTTAAGCAATGTCTTTTCCAACGATGTCTCGCCCGAGTTTGTCATTGTCTTTTCCTACATTGTTTTGTTCGAGTTTGCCATGAACACTTTCGTCTCGTCCAAGTTTATGTTGATCATACCAATAAATGATATAAAACTGTTGACACGAAAAGCTAAGTGTTAGATTCTAAACGAACTTTTAACACGGAAAATTATTTAATGTCGTATGCATTGTGTTTCAAAAGCATACATGCTGTTATTGTACTTTGTCATTACATACAAGAAAAAGCCGTTCATATAGTTAAGGACAAGATAACTCTGAGTGGCCTCTGTGGTCAAGGTATTAATGTCGCAGACTTTTGATAATGGTCCCTCATCGCTTTGGGCTTGATTCTCTTCCAAGGAACAAAAACATAAAATACAATAGCCCTGACTATGTGTCTGATATTTCTTGATGAAACTATTTGTAATGATAATGCGAATGCAAATCTTAAAAAAAGTCTTAAGAAAAAAACATACCTACTTTCATGAGTTAAACGAATTAGCTTATTGCAAGTGAAATAACTTGATATAGAAAAAGCCACATCTAAATTCTTGATGCATATTTCACACATAAGGTGAAAAAATCAGCTTAACTTTATCAAGATATTAATTTGAATAAATTATGTCGAAACTATTCTAATGAAAAAATCATGTTTTACAAGTTAATGAATGCTCAGAAACGGGTTATATAAAATTGTCCGTTTACATCGTTAATTAGCCGGTGCCGTGTACGTATATTATCCGTTGCATCAAAATATCTCTTATTTTTACCATGTCCAGGGCTTATCAAAATTTAAAAAACCGAAATTATTGAGAAGTATCAATTAATGTGCGTTAAAATTGCCAAAACAATGTCAATAAGAGTTTGATACCTTTAGATATGATTGAAACATTGTCTTTTAAATCAGTTCTCACTTATTTTTGCTTCATATTTTTGGTTTGTTTTTGAATACCGGAACATGTCGAACGCAAATGTCAGTTTATATCAATGAACAAGTATATAACATGTTCCGTCAGATATTAAAAACAAGAAACTTTGTCGTATCTGCTAAGATATTAAAGAAATAAACACACCCGTCATCACATGTCAACACGATTTATCGGTATAGAAGCCGGTGCCTGTACGTATAGAAGCAATGCAACGCTCGATTATACGCATAGAAGCCGTTTTGATTAACCACCGTGAAAACAGTGGTGTATAACGTGTTCTAAGGAGTCAGACTCAATATTGTCTTCAATTGTTAGCTAAAGTTTGAAGAATAATAAAATTCTTTGACTGTGAAGTATAAATGAGTCGGTGGCTGTGACAGCTTAGTCGCTGCTGCCTTCAGTTTAGATCATTACATTTGATATCCGTGTGAGATCGAGACCTGGCATATCCTTTTTTTTTTTTTTTTTTTTTTTTTTATTAAAGATACATGTTTTTCATACGCTTTCTTTTAATTCTTATAATGTTATTGAATTTGTACATGCATGAATAGTCATGAAAAAGTTTAGGAACATTTATTCTTAGACCGGTCCTCATCTGAAGTTGCCCCCCATGTTGAAAACGCTCCTACGCCTATGTCTTTTCAGGGGTCATAAGTTTTGAAAAAGAAGAAAAATCAAAGTAATGTCATGCTAGCTTGTTTTGACCTCTTCGTTCCAGACCTCTCCGGTCAATCGTATCTACTCGGCAATCCCCGTAACAAGTCGGTAGATATACTTCGTAGGCAGTACATGAATACACCAGAAATCCTGGGATAATCTGCCTTATTTCCGGCGGATAACACAAAATGCACACAGGCACTCAATATGTATTTAAATACACACAAATTGGTTATATATCACAATTGAATGATTTTTTTTACCCTTTTCATTAAAGATAATCATATCAACACATCTTTGTTTCACATTTTGTCAATCGGCTCCTTACGGCAATCCCCGGCTTG
Organism: Cerastoderma edule; assembly: GCA_947846245.1. NCBI lineage: Eukaryota > Metazoa > Mollusca > Bivalvia > Cardiida > Cardiidae > Cerastoderma > Cerastoderma edule. Next base: position 11,566,082 of record OX401421.1, on the reverse strand, counting down.
TGCCAGGGATTTCCGAGTAGATACGATTGCAAACGGACATGCCCTTCGTTGTTGTCCGGGGGGGGGGGCGGGTTTCTTTTTTGCTTCCTGAAATAAAAGGGTATGCATGTGCCTTTAGAAAGCTACGTCAATGGGTGCACAACGACTATTAGAAATACTGAGTTTTGACATCGGGGACGGGGTGGTACACACTTTGATTGTACGCGGGAAGAATGAGTTTTAAACGGCTGGCAGTATTTTTTTTTTTTGTCTTTTGGCTGCCTTGGGGCTCTGGTCTGGTATTGGTTAGCCGGTATGTCGACCCAGAAGCTTTCAAATTTGTACAGCATGGTAAGCTGCGCTTTTATACATCGTGACTCATCGTGAATATCTTTCGGCAACACGCTTTCCTCTAGCTTATTACGGGGGAATGGCTTCACCATTTTCATGTTACATGTTATTTATTTCACATTGCCACCAATTACACGCCAGAATAAGATGCCTTTTCGCCAACTGAATGGAAAACTGACAGTTCTGCACAAGCTCACGGGATTTTTCGTCAATGGTAATGAGTCAGACATTCCACAAATACTAGTAGGCCTATGTTGTTGGTGCAATGTAAGAAACACAAACAAACACAAAATGATGTACTTGTAAATAGATTTCCCTGGATGTGTTCTGTGTATATAAATGGACTATCCCTTTGGTATATATGAAAAACGTTTACAAAGATAGATGATTGAAGTCGAAGATGAAGATAAGTTTGATGGTACTTAGGAGGGATGAGGTTATTAACGGATGAGGTGTGATTTTAATTGGTTTAATTATATTCTTTTTTTAAAGATATAAACACGGTTTAGATTGACATGAAACAAGATGTTGAGTTGCTAGTCCCTGTCATATAACATAAGATCAAATGAAATATACAAAATCAAATGAGTAGGCCTATGCATGTGCGTAACTGGGCATACGCACGTACGCACGTGCCTAAAATTATTCTGCAAATCAAAAAATTAAAAACCGTGAAACCTCCGATATAGGTGTATTTTTGGTCAAATGACTTGTGTCGCAACCCATTTTTCATGATATCGGATCTAAACGGTTGGGAAAAGTATGATTCTTGAAATATAATGATATAAAAACAATGCAGTTATTTTTTGTTTCATGGAAAAGTAAAGTTCATAGCAAAGACCATTTCAAAACTACGAACTTGAACCAGGGATCTAGGGCTTACGTCCGGAAATTAGATGCAATATTGTGCTTTTTCATGACTTATTATATAATACTTGGAGAATAACTTTGAGCAGTGTGCGAGTACCTTTTGTAACGGGTTTTCAATATCTTTGCCTAAGTAAATAAGTTCACGGAAATACCCGAGTAGCAACGATTGCCCGTATTTATTCACGAACGAACGATAACTCTGCAAAGGTACTTTCTCCGAAAAGAGGAATAAAAGGGAAGTGACTCCGTTAGAGTAATTCTGTCGATAATGTCTACAGAATATAATTTTGTTCACGAAAGTTTACCTTTGTGCATTGTTGGATAATAGAAGGTATGATGTTAATTCCATGTTCTTGTAGACAATATATAGAATATGTTTTGAATTGTAATCCTAGCGAGTGAATTTGAAGACGAATTTCTTATGAAAGTAAAGAAGATTTCGGATAGTTCATATTTCCGGATTGAAACAATGTGACAAATCAAATAAATAACGTCAAATGCCAAGATTGATGTGAAATTTCTTGTCCAATTATCTCCGTTACTCTATCATAGTATTGTACTAGACTCAATAGCTCAGTTGTCAAACTGTCTGTCAATGATAGTGCATGTGCTCCTAATTTTGATAAAAACTCCTTCTTCCCCTCGGCAATCAAACTGTGGAACCAGCTACCGGTTCACCAAACCACAGCAGACAGCCTGGGGGCCTTCAAGATGGGTCTTACAGGGACACCATAGACACAGACCGAGCTGTTTTTATTGGTTTAACCCGCACTCTACACCCCGCACAACGTTTTTGTATATACACCCCTGTACGAAAATGCCCCAGAGAGGGATTACTGTACAGTAATGGAAGAAGAAGAAGAAGAAGAAGCTTTGGCTTGAACATTATTTCTGAATCACTGTGATTTGCACACTATCCTAAGTTTATTCTTATTTATTTATCATTGATTGTGACAGAAGCATGAAGCTTATTGAATTCTCTCTCGATGACAGTTACCTGGATATGTTACATCAGAGGATTTGTGGGTTAATCCACAGAGATAAAGGTCATTTATACCTGTTTAAGAATATATCAGTGTGCGAAATTCGCACTAGTCCGATAGCCCGAGACTAGGGGATTTCGTTTCGGGCTATTCAATTCCCCCAGAGTGGTAGCCCGACCGAGATAGTGATAATAACTGTACATATATGTAAGCGTTTTACTAGGGAAAACAACTTCCTTTTTAATTCATAAAAATTGGCCGAAAAATTGATAAGATAATTTGATTAAAAGACAGCAAATTTCGATCACCGATCCGTTAGTTTAGGCTGGTTACCAGTGTCTCATCTATCGAACATAGTGGAGCTAGTAGACAGCGAGGAACCAGTTTACTGATCGTGACATTGCGATTTATCCCAAACTGATTTCAAAGTCAATGGACGCTTGGCATCTTCAAGCGTTTGGTTAATTGGGTACCATAGACGCTTTTCACTATTTGCAACAATAAGCGTCCACTTTAAGACAAGGTGAAGAAAAGCAAGCTAGACATCTGAGATTTTTAGGCCTGTTTCACGTAAGTGGAGATAAACATTGAAGTTTTTGAAGAGAGCGATGTTGTTTTTGTTTTTCTGTCACCTTGATTTGCGAGATTTTACTGTTAACAATGCCATTTTCGGTGATGTTTTCTGTGACTTAGTCTGCATTGTTTTTCGTTGCTGTCATTCAGGAAGTTGTTACAGTTTAAACCTTTTGACTGGATCTGGTATTCAGATAGCTTTACTTACTTCAACAATAAAACTTTGATACTGTTGGAAATTGCATAAAATTATCGGATAAGACAGTAATGTGTGCATCAATGGCCCTACTGTGCAAAATGTAGATGCTTTAGTGAAGAAAGCAGTTCAAGGCTTAACCCAGAAGAAAACCGGAAAATCAGTTTTCTTAGCCAGCATAGAGAAAGGCTTCATGTTTTGTAGATATACAAACAATTATGTCTTATAGAAATAGATTGTACTTTACATAGACAGCATGTTTTTTGTTTCTTTTCATAATATATATGGTACATATTCAGTTTAAAGGTAATTGAAGTGATGAGAGACTGAAAAGACTTTGCACACAATGAACAACCTTCTTTTTTGTCACAGTCTCATTGATATTTGTAAATCAACCCTTCCAATGTTTGTTGTTAGGGTTTTTAAATAAGTATGTCTAAATGTTAATGTTGTTTCCTGAATATAACATTAAATTTCTTTTAAACACAGTTCGGGCTAGTAAACTGTGGTTCAGGCTAGTGAAAAATCCCATCTGGTAGCCCGAATGGGCTAGTGGTTTAAAAATTGAATTTCGCACACTGATATATATTGTTAATACGGTTACTGGTCAACTCGTACCCTTGTTAACTCGTACCCTTTTTGTTTAACTCGTACCCAAATCTTTGGCTAACTGGTATTTTCTGGGTCAACTTGTACCTATATATACATACTATGAGTACCTATACCTATATTTACATATGTGAGTCAATACACAAACGAAGAAAGTTTCATAGATACGTAAAGATTTCCTCAAATGGTATGTAAATGGCATAGCATTAAACGTTAATAGATTGCTTTGCTTTATTGTCCATTTTCAATCCTATTTGTCAACTGTTTGTGAGGAGAGAAAAAATGATGTAAGCGTGAAATCTTCAATGAAAGAGATCGCCCTTTTTTAGTATAATCATCGTATAATTAAAGGCACCTAATTAAAGAAAGTCGTCAATTAATGATGTCACATTGATCAATGTCATTAAGGTAATACCATAATCTTAATGGCAGTGTTTTGTGTGCGATTAATTGATTACTTAGCCGACTTTTATTAATTAAAACATCAAAAAGTAAATCCTTTTGATACAGATATTGAGTAGTGAAAATTAGATAATCAGTAAAAAACAATCTGAGAGCTCTTTTGAACATGCCCACAAAATATATATAATCAAGATTTCATGAAGAGCGCTAATACGGAAATATTCCTGTCTGTTTAAACGTTAATTTGCATACAGTTTATACATTTATAATAAGTAAAAAGCGTCGAGTTTTTGTGTGGTTTATTGTGTGGATAACTTGAATCGTTTTGTGATTGTCTGCTGCTGAAATGCCCGAACACCCATGCATATCTTGTAGGAAAGGAGATAGTATCTTTTTGATACACAAATGCCGGCATGTTAACTTTATGACATCATAGGTGTGAATAGCTAATTAGCGTTACACATGGCATTTGATAAGCTGATTAATGGGATTAATGTATTTCGTATGCCGCATCTGTCCTTGGTTTCATTTGGTTCCATAGAATCGGACGACTTACTACACATATATTGATCAACAAATTGAATTGATAGAAGTAATATTCATTATATATGAGGTATGAGTTGACTACAGTACGAGTTGACCAGGGGAACGAGTTAACCAAAAAGGGTACGAGTTAACAAGGGTACGAGTTGACAGGGGTACGAGTTAACTAGAAACCGTTAATACAGGTATATATGACCTAATTCCATGTGGGTTAGTCCTGACATTTTAACATTACTGTTTATAGGATAGAACCAAGAACCCTTGGTTACAGAATCTGTCGTCAAACTAATTTGATGCAATCGGAAAAGATCTAGAAATATTTGCATTGGGCAATATCTCCCGTCACATCAAACATTCATTTAACATTCGAAAATCAATATTTCCATCGTTATGGTGAATTAACTTATTTATTATTTTACTCAGTTATAAAATAATCATTTTTTTTAATCATTCTTCACATCAAATTATTTTGACTACCAGAAGCTGATGCTCTAGTACCACTGCAGCTCTGTGAAAGGGGAGATTCACTTTGATCAACTTGTTCTTGAGATATTTAATGACTCGATCATTCTGATGACGATCTATGAGACACACCCTTATTATTGATTTTGTTAAAAGTTTAACAAGGATGACAGCTCTGATAGCATTTTCTTTCATGCACTGAACTAGGTTTGCAAATGCAAGTATACTATAGCTCAATTTCACATGGTGGTGGCATACAGAATATCATGCCCCTTAAAACGTTTTAAACTATTTACCATGTCATGTTCATGTAGAAGTGACAGATTACCCATTGAGGAGTAACCTAAAGTTATTCTGGTTTGATGCAGACACTATCTTGGTGGGTAAAAGGCTCCACTCTGGCACTGTCCTTGGGAAGAAGGAATTTGCGTGGGTGTGGTTGTTGCACTCCTGAAAAACCTGTGCTGGCCTCTGATGTGTGCAATACCACTTTGTAAGAACTTATTAGCTTGGATGTAGGATATTTGAAAATATACAGTAATGTTTTCTGATTTCTATTTTTCTTTTTTATACAGCTTTTTAGGGAGTGGTGAACTAACATCAAGTGAAATAATTTACAATGAGTGACTCTGAAAAATCAGGTATGAAATACACTTAACCCTTTCCCAAACATGAAAGTGTCCCAAATTGAAAGGGTTTGCAGACAACATTTCAAAATGTGATGAAATTGGAAAAACAATCTTCTGATAGGGCAGAAAACATTGTGGGAAAAGGAAAAAATTTCTCGTTACGAGCAATTTCTCCTTTTCCTACAATGTTTTCTAAAGTCATCTGCAACAAAGTGGTCAAATGTCGTTATTGTTTGGGAAAGGGTTAAATAAGCAGTGTCTATTTTAGAAATCCAAATGAAGGGGAAATAAAGAGCAGGCATCGTAATACAACTGATACCATGTGGATGAGATGTAAACCCCCCTTAAAATCCAGTATAGAAAATATATAAAGTTTTTTGTTTTCATGGCGAGCCATTGCTCCTGGTATAACTTGGGTTTCTTTTATTTAAATTTCTGCTACTGTTTGTACATTTTATTGATTATTATTATATGAAGTAAGGGGGGTGAGATATAACCTGTCATATTTGTGTAGGGCCTTCATGTTTTCCAATGATTATTATTATATGAAGTAAGGGGGTGAGATATAACCTGCCATATTTGTGTAGGGCCTTCATGTTTTCCAATGATTATTATTATATGAAGTAAGGGGGTGAGATATAACTTGCCATATTTGTGTAGGGCCTTCATGTTTTCCAATGATTATTATTATATGAAGTAAGGGGGGTGAGATATAACCTGCCATATTTGTGTAGGGCTTTCATGTTTTCCAATGATTATTATTATATGAAGTAAGGGGGGTGAGATATAACCTGCCATATTTGTGTAGGGCCTTCATGTTTTCCAATGATTATTATTATATGAAGTAAGGGGTGAGATATAACCTGTCATATTTGTGTAGGGCCTTCATGTTTTCCAATGATTATTATTATATGATAGTAATGGGGGGTGAGATATAACCTGCCATATTTGTGTAGGGCCTTCATGTTTTCCAATGATTATTATTATATGAAGTAAGGGGGTGAGATATAACCTGCCATATTTGTGTAGGGCCTTCATGTTTTCCAATGATTATTATTATATGAAGTAAGGGGGGTGAGATATAACCTGCCATATTTGTGTAGGGCCTTCATGTTTTCCAATGATTATTATTATATCAAGTAAGGGGGGTGAGATATAACCTGCCATATTTGTGTAGGGCCTTCATGTTTTCCAATGATTATTATTATATGAAGTAAGGGGGGTGAGATATAACCTGCCATATTTGTGTAGGGCCTTCATGTTTTTCAATGATTATTATTATATCAAGTAAGTTGGGTGAGATATAACCTGCCATATTTGTGTAGGGCCTTCATGTTTTCCAATGATTATTATTATATGAAGTAAGGGGGGTGAGATATAACCTGCCATATTTGTGTAGGGCCTTCATGTTTTCCAATGATTATTATTATATCAAGTAAGTTGGGTGAGATATAACCTGCCATATTTGTGTAGGGCTTTCATGTTTTCCAATGATTATTATTGTATGAAGTAAGGGGGGTGAGATATAACCCGCCATATTTGTGTAGGGCCTTCATGTTTTCCAATGATTATTATTATATGAAGTAAGGGGGTTGAGATATAACCTGCCATATTTGTGTAGGGCTTTCATGTTTTCCAATGATTATTATTATATGAAGTAAGGGGGGTGAGATATAACCTGTCATATTTGTGTAGGGCCTTCATGTTTTCCAATGATTATTATTATTATATGAAGTAAGGGGGGTGAGATATAACCTGCCATATTTGTGTAGGGCCTTCATGTTTTCCAATGATTATTATTATATGAAGTAAGGGGGTTGAGATATAACCTGCCATATTTGTGTAGGGCCTTCATGTTTTCCAATGATATCAGTACTATTGCACTTATTGTTCCAGAGCTTTTTCGGGTAATATAAGTTATAACAGGGGCCTCTTCAAGGCACTTTCCAATTGCATTAACCTGTTACCAAACGCAACATTTTCGACTGTCCCAAACTGAAAAAGTTTACAGACGGCATTTCAAATTGTGATGAAATTGGAAAATGATCTACTGATAGGGCAGAAAACATTGAGGGAAAAGGACAAATTGCTTGTCACGAGCAATTTTTCCTTTTCCCACATTTTTCCAGAGTCGTCTGCAACAATGCTGTTAAATGTCATTATTGTTTGGTAATGGGTTAAACTGAATAGTTCTGGCCAAGACCAGTATTGACCGAGAATGACCAAAGTAAACCAATGACAGAGTGAGTTTCAAAATGGTGAATTATGGGTAGTTTACCTAAAACAAGAAAGAATACATACTGGTTTGAATCTTGGCAGGCAACACAAGGGTACAGTGTCATTTTAGAAATGAAAGTTATCGTGTCCTTTTGGACACACATCTTTTGAAACTATGTGTTCAAGGGTAAAACTATGCGTCCGATTTGACATGACCCAAGCTATAAGATCATGTCAAATAGTATAACACTTGTTATTAATGATAATCTTAGCTTAAATGACTCAAAACAATGCAGATTTGATAGAAAGAAAGCATGAGAAAGCATGCTTTATGATGTTTACTACATTGTAAACATTACTTGTGCTGATAAGAATGCTTCTGGCTGAACACATATCTTTTGAAATGATCTGTCCCCAGCAACTTTTTATGTGTATATGACGCAGCACGCAGAGGTAAAATTATCACTGCTGGTATATTGGAAAACTTGTTGAAAGCTCCATGAAACCCAAACCATGCCTTCTTCTCTTTCCCTGTTTTCCTGTAATTCACAACAAATACATCTTGGAAAAAAACTGTTGAAAAAAATGCTAAACCCATTACAACAAGCACTTAACAAAAACAATTCACAATGCTTGTCTTATTGATAGGTGTCGACATGAAGGACAGTGGAAAGAAGAAAGCATTCCCCTCTTTCCCTGTTTCCCTGTCATTCACAACAGATAACATTGGTACACCTGGGGTAAAAACTGTTGAAAAGAAAGTTAAACCAAAAATAATAAGCTGGGGGTTGCAAAATCAATTATAAGTATTACCCAGCTTGTACAAAGCCTTATAGACAAGTCAATTTTTAGTGGAATTTGCTATATCATCAAAATACGGATAAGCGCAGTTAAAGATTTAGTATTTATTGACAAGTAAACCAAAATCAGATTTTGCTATCCCTGCAAGCACTTAATAAAAACATTAAAGAACGTTTGTTTTATTGATAGGTGCCGACAGGAAGGAAGGAGGAAAGAAGAAGGATGGAAAGAAGGATAAGAAGGAGAAGGGTTATATGATGTTTGATGCAGACGGTTCTGACGAAGATCTTGTCAACCAAGAAGACTTAAAGTAAGTCATTTTTTCATCTGAATGTTCATGTTAACACTGACTAACAGTCAATGCAGACGGTTCTGACGAAGATCTTGTCAATCAAGAAGACTTAAAGTAAGTAAGTCAAATCTTTTCACAAGAACAAATACCATCTAATAGCTGATGCAGAGGGTTGGGACAAAGGCGTTTTCAATCTGGATGACTTTAACCATTACCAAACAATAAAGACATTTAACCACTCTTGTGACAACTCTTAAAAACACTATGGGAAAAGAAGAAATAGCTCTTAACAAGCAATTTTTTCTTTTCCTGCAATGTTTTCTGCCCTCTCAGAAGATTGTTTTTCAATTCCACTACAGTTTGAAAGTTGTCTGCAAACTCTTAGAATTTTTACAGACGAAAATGTTTGCGTTTGGTAAAGTGTTAAGTTGAATTTTTATCAGAAAAAAAACCCCTCTACCGACTAACAGTTGATGCTGAAGGTTTTGAAAAAGACCTTTCCAATCAGGATTACTTAGATTGGATTTTCATTCACCAGAATAAACATTCATACACCGACCAGACCAACACTCTAAGGTTTTGAACAAGATTTTGTCAGACAGGACAAATTAAAGTTGTCACTTTTTTTCATTGGAACTAACATCCTTCCAACTGATTTCTTCGAAAGGGTTTTTGTAAAGAAGGTTAGTTCATTTGTTCATTTTTGCAATGATGGGCTGGCTTGGTCTAGCTGTTTGGAACTATCAATGTTCAGTGTTAGTTTGAAGGCTCATGAGCAAAGGGAAAGGGAAGGGAAAATGATCAAGAGTCGAAGGGCTATAATACAAAAGGATTGATTCATTCTCCTTCCACCTTTAAGAGCACTAAGTGGTTTATCAATATGAGTGTGATAGTCAGGAAATCATAATAGGATATGCTGTAGTTTGATTTTAGTATGTTACATTAGATGCATTTAATCGATAAAGGTGCGTGTACACAGATATGAGGAAATTTGGAAGTTAAATATTCATTTCTGTTGTTTAGTTTAAACTTATTTATTTTACATTGATTGTGACAGAAGCATGAAGCTGATAAAGGTGCTTGTAAACAGATGTGAGGAAATTCGGAAGTTAGGAATTCATTTCTGTTGTTTAGTTCAAACTTATTTATTTTACATTGATTGTGACAGAAGCATGAAGCTGATAAAGGTGCTTGTAAACAGATGTGAGGAAATTCGGAAGTTAGGAATTCATTTCTGTTGTTTGGTTTAAACTAATTTATTTTACATTGATTGTGACAGAAGCATGAAGCTGATAAAGGTGCTTGTAAGCAGATGTGAGGAAATTCGGAAGTTAGGAATTCATTTCTGTTGTTTGGTTTAAACTTATTTATTTTACATTGATTGTGACAGAAGCATGAAGCTGATAAAGGTGCTTGTAAACAGATGTGAGGAAATTTGGAAGTTAGGAATTCATTTCTGTTGTTTAGTTTAAACTTATTTATTTTACATTGATTGTGACAGAAGCATGAAGCTGATAAAGGTGCTTGTAAACAGATGTGAGGAAATTCGGAAGTTAGGAATTCATTTCTGTTGTTTGGTTTAAACTTATTTATTTTACATTGATTGTGACAGAAGCATGAAGCTGATAAAGGTGCTTGTAAACAGATGTGAGGAAATTCGGAAGTTAGGAATTCATTTCTGTTGTTTAGTTTAAACTTATTTATTTTACATTGATTGTGACAGAAGCATGAAGCTGATTAAGGTGCTTGTAAACAGATGTGAGGAAATTTGGAAGTTAGGAATTCATTTCTGTTGTTTAGTTTAAACTTATTTATTTTACATTGATTATGACAGAAGCATGAAGCTGATAAAGGTGCTTGTAAACAGATGTGAGGAAATTTGGAAGTTAGGAATTCATTTCTGTTGTTTAGTTCAAACTTATTTATTTTACATTGATTGTGACAGAAGCATGAAGCTGATAAAGGTGCTTGTAAACAGATGTGAGGAAATTTGGAAGTTAGGAATTCATTTCTGTTGTTTGGTTTAAACTTATTTATTTTACATTGATTGTGACAGAAGCATGAAGCTGATAAAGGTGCTTGTAAGCAGATGTGAGGAAATTCGGAAGTTAGGAATTCATTTCTGTTGTTTGGTTTAAACTTATTTATTTTACATTGATTGTGACAGAAGCATGAAGCTGATAAAGGTGCTTGTAAACAGATGTGAGGAAATTTGGAAGTTAGGAATTCATTTCTGTTGTTTAGTTTAAACTTATTTATTTTACATTGATTGTGACAGAAGCATGAAGCTGATTAAGGTGCTTGTAAACAGATGTGAGGAAATTCGGAAGTTAGGAATTCATTTCTGTTGTTTAGTTTAAACTTATTTATTTTACATTGATTGTGACAGAAGCATGAAGCTGATAAAGGTGCTTGTAAACAGATGTGAGGAAATTTGGAAGTTAGGAATTCATTTCTGTTGTTTAGTTCAAACTTATTTATTTTACATTGATTGTGACAGAAGCATGAAGCTGATAAAGGTGCTTGTAAACAGATGTGAGGAAATTTGGAAGTTAGGAATTCATTTCTGTTGTTTAGTTTAAACTTATTTATTTTACATTGATTGTGACAGAAGCATGAAGCTGATAAAGGTGCTTGTAAACAGATGTGAGGAAATTTGGAAGTTAGGAATTCATTTCTGTTGTTTAGTTTAAACTTATTTATTTTACATTGATTGTGACAGAAGCATGAAGCTGATTAAGGTGCTTGTAAACAGATGTGAGGAAATTTGGAAGTTAGGAATTCATTTCTGTTGTTTAGTTCAAACTTATTTATTTTACATTGATTGTGACAGAAGCATGAAGCTGATAAAGGTGCTTGTAAACAGATGTGAGGAAATTTGGAAGTTAGGAATTCATTTCTGTTGTTTAGTTTAAACTTATTTATTTTACATTGATTGTGACAGAAGTATGAAGCTTACTGAATTCACTCTCAATGACTGTTTCTTGTATACCTAACCAGTACTCACACTGACTTGAAGGCTAGTCGCAGCAGTTTAAACTTAGCCTAACAGGGATCGAACCCAGGACCCTCTGTATAAGAGGCAAACGCTCTACCAGTGCACCAATGTCTGCACAACGGCAAAATGCATTCGTAATTGCCATATGACCTTATGTTAATTTTGAATCTTTGTCAAAATATATTTTTAATCCCTTATTTTATATATGCTCATTATGCACAAGCAGGAAAGGGTTTAACACAAATTGACCAAAGCATGAATTGCTCATGACAAGCACTGTTTACTGTCCACCTAAAAATAAAGCTGTAAGCACTGTTTACTGTCCACCTAAAAATAAAGCTGTAAGCACTGTTTACTGCCCACCTAAAAATAAAGCTGTAAGCACTGTTTACTGTCCACCTAAAAATAAAGCTGTAAGCACTGTTTACTGTCCACCTAAAAATAAAGCTGTAAGCACTGTTTACTGTCCACCTAAAAAAAAGCTGTAAGCACTGTTTACTGTCCACCTAAAAAATAAAGCTGTAAGCACTGTTTACTGTCCACCTAAAAATAAAGCTGTAAGCACTGTTTACTGTCCACCTTAAAATAAAGCTGTAAGCACTGTTTACTGTCCACCTAAAAATAAAGCTGTAAGCACTGTTTACTGTCCACCAAAAAATAAAGCTGTAAGCACTGTTTACTGTCCACCTAAAAATAAAGCTGTAAGCACTATTTACTGTCCACCTAAAAATAAAGCTGTAAGCACTGTTTACTGTCCACCTAAAAATAAAACATTAACCTTATACCATAAGGTATTGCTGGGACTAACTCACAGATTGGTAGGAGTACTGGTCATTAAACTTCTACCCAGTAAACTGGCTTTATACACTTAACCCTTTCTGAAAAGTTTCTTGGAAGAAGAATAAAAAAACTACTGTAACAATGGGAGAAATTGCCCTTGATTGTTGTCAGCACCAAAATTGCATATTGGTGTGTTTGGTTTAACATTTCATGAACTTTAACTCAACTTTAAAATTCCGATATCTATTTGTATGTTTATGGTTTGATTTTGGAAGAAGGTAGGTAAAAAGTGGATTTATTGCTCATGTGTCATATCCTCTTTTGTTTGAATATCAGTTCGCACTTTACTGATATTATACAACCTTTTACAGTTGTATTTGAAAGAGGCATTTTTTTCATCTTAATTTCTTATTTTCAGAAGTCCATCTAAAATGAAGAAAGCAAAAGCGTTTCGGTTTGGCCCTAAAAAGGATATTTTCCCCAAAGTAAAGGTATGCAGATATATACTGTGTCATTTATTTACTTTATTTATTGTATTTTATTCCCCTCCTTGATACCTGTATTGATTGCGTATTTTATCTCTCTCTACTCCATTTTATGTCTAACACCTGCATTGGTTGGCTGTTTGGATTGGTGTCTTTGAATACCTTTTCAACAGTACTTTAGGGGTTCCTGCATGGCCCAGTGGTTATTGTGGCAGACTTAGAACTCGGAGGTCCCAAGTTCTAGCTTCACGGACACCTTTGCTTTCATTGGGTGACCTTTGGCAAATCTCTTCAGAGTCCTAGACTAGCACTGATGGATCTAGAAAAGTTGTAACATATCTGAAGATTGTTGAGACAGCATTAAACACCATACAAAAAGAAAGACAAATTAAAAGTATTTTAGTCATCTAGGCTGTTTGGCCTCTATGGCCTAGTGTTTTGTGTACAAAACTTGAAATAGGATGGTCCTCTCTGCATTGGTTCAAATCCTAGTGACGGCATTTAGATTTTCATAAGATATAATTTCTAGGATGACTTACAGAATGTCGATGGTTTGACCAGCCCATGTTGATCGCCAAGTTTAGCATCTTCCACCATCATTATTAACCGGGTATGGCATCATAACAGAAATGATGTTGATGTGATATAAAACTCTTATTAATCAATACCTTTGCTGTCAGCATACCTATGTATCAATCTGAACACATCGGTTTTATCCAATGAAAACACCTCTGAAATAATAGGGATGACGCCATATTGGTTCCCTCGAGAATGACGTCACTTTACTTTCGTTTTTAAAAATAGATCTTAAATTTGAAATCTTAAAAGTCCTTAAATTTGATTGAGGAAACCACTATACATGTCACAACAACAGTTTCGCCATTTGGTATGAGTTACTGATAAAAAATGATTTAACAGGATGTCCAACACTTCCATACACATTGAACTACTTAACGTGCATGCTTAGAAAATGTGTTAATTGGCGGATGCCGATTTACCCGAAAATTGTAACCCTACACTTATATCCGAGGTGTATTTCACAGCTCACGGAAATACCCGAGTAGTTCCGATTGACCTATGTATACTTCCTGTATTTCTTTACCATTAGGGCACATCTTAACAAGTCTCTCACTGATTTACTACATGACATTGATTGATCAGTGGGGAGAGACGAATGAATCCAATTAACATTGACTACTATGAATGGTTTTGTTATGATGTTTGTAATCTTAAGTAGGCTTCAATAGTACAACAGGGGTGGTCAGGTTGATTTTGCTTAACTTTTCTGTTAATGCCAATGATTTTTCTGAGCTTGTGCATATGGTGGTTACAGAGTGCATTTCAGTAAAAATTCACTTGTCCGTTAAGACTTTTGGACAAGTTGGGCAATACAGACAATTGATTTCGCCACCACTGCTACACATATTTTAAACAAGTTTTCATATATATATATCTTCAACTGTCTACTATGGGTGACGGTTATGCAGTGGTGAAGTGTCGTCATCTAATAGGAATGGTCGGGGAATCCATCCCTGTTAGCAGTGAGGTGAAAATATTGTAGTAAACCCACAAATTAGCCTGAGTACTGGTCATGTATCCAGGAAGCAATTATCAAGAGTGAATAAGATAATCTTCAAGCTTCTGTCACAATCAACGTACAATGTTCATCTATTCAACATTGTTATGGTATTTTACAAGGTCATAAAATGATTCAATATTATTAGCGACTATAAGGTATAATTGTTGATTTAGAAGATTTATTTTTCATTTTTTATTAATTATGCTTTTATTTCTAGCTTAAATTTGTATGCTTACATTTTGACAGGATGACAAAAAGGAGAAAGATGGAAAGAAAGAGGAAAAAGAAAAACGGAAAGAAGAGAAGGAAGGAAAGAAACACAAACTGAAAGTAAAAATGAAGTCAAAGCATAAACATTTGGAGAAAGCTGTTGGTAAGCTACACTGCTGTTAAATGCTTTTTGTTTTTCCATTAATGTTAAGGACTTAGACTTGAGTGTTTTAAGTACATGTTCTCTGGATGACCTAGCAGTTCTAGTCTAGAAGATGTGTCTTGCCCAAGGACACTCCACAGTAAAATAGCTGGGTGCCTTTGGGGATCAAACCCGGTTAAACAGACTCTTGTCCCTGACTCGAACCATTACACTACCATGGATCCTGTTAAATATAATTTATTCTACATCGCTAAGCAGGAATCCGGATATGTCGATCTTAGACAGATATCTGTTGTATGGATATTTTGGAGATATAAGGCAATCTTCACTTGAACAGTTTCATTGAAATCGCCTAAATCATTCTATGAATTGTCAACATCCTGTCAAACAATTCCCATTATCTGTAGATTCGGTGTTGGTCTCCCAGGTATGGAATACTGTAAGTTCTACCCAGTTACACCCAGCCTAAATATAAATTTTATCAGTGGGGCGCTGGAAGAGAGTTGGCCTCGTGTACCAAGGTTCCCAGGATCCCAGGTTCCTTGTTAGCCCCAAGGTGACAATTGCCATGACTAGCCCACAAATTGGCACAAATACTGGTTTAATATCTATTCTTCAAAAGTGAATTTGATAAGCTTCAAGCTTCCCTCACAATCTATGTAAAATAATTAAGTTTAAACTTAAATAGAATTCTAGATTGATTGTGAAAAAGTTCTTACAATTTGTGCTTAGTAGTCTTGTTTAGATAAGTTGATAAGCAGAATTTTCTCATTTTTATCAATTTATCTTTTTGAGCCCTCTACCCATATTCATTAAATAAATGTGATTTTGAATGTGCTTTTTTTTTCGTCTGCTGATGCTTTCTTTTTAAACCAATCACAATTCCCTTATTGGGTAATTTGTTAAGTTAACCCTGTTTTCTTGGAATCTTTGTATAATTGCCCATTTAACAAAGCCCAGACTTTTTGTTTATTCAAGGGTGTTTTCAAAACAGGAGCTGAATTCAGCCTTTGTTTGTCGAGGCTGTTTTTAAAAGAAGAGCTTAATTCCAACTTTGTTCGTCGAGGGTGTTTTCAAAAAAGAATCTTAACTCTGATTCTTTGTTTGTCGAAGGTGTTTTCAAAATAAGAGCTAAATTCCAACTCTTTGTTGAAGGTGTTTTCAAAAGTAAGTCCCATAATGCATTTTTTATATGAGAGAATTTTTTAACTCTTCACTTGTCAAAAAGTTATAAAAGTTTATATGATGTCTGTTCAACAGATCAAGGTTTAATTGATTCTCTTTCAGTTCCGGAGACTTTTCACTTGTCAAACAGTTATAAAAGTTTATATGATGTCTGTTCAACAGATCAAGGTTTAATTGATTCTCTTTCAGTTCCGGAGACTATTGAGAAACCTGTGTTTGGTGTCCCGTTAGTGACGGCCCTAGAGAGAAACAGGAGTCACGACGGGATCCAGCTTCCAGCCATATTTAGGGAGTGTATAGATTATATAGAGGAGCATGGTATGACTTTTGTATTTTGAGTTTTTATATATTTTTGTGTGTTTAATGATATTCTGTATTTATATTGTGATGCTCTGCTCATAAAAAATGGAGGAAGACATATTGGCAAGATCAAACTTGTAGCCACCTTCTGAATTTTGATAGACGAGCATGGTAACATTTTTGTTTTGTATGTTTTCAATTTTTTTAGCTTCAATGATATTTTTTCTTTATTGCAATGCCCAGCTTGTAAGCAATGGATGAAGACATATGTACAACATTAAACATGTAGCAACTATCCAACTTTGTTTATGAGCTGTGAGACTATCTCTTGAAAATCCAAAGATACTGTTTCATACATGCAATAATATAACAAATGTAAGATTTTAAAGAACAGCCAAATAGTTTTACGTTGACTTGGAAAACTTGTATACATGTACTTAGCAAATGCCATTTATGACTCTGAATATAGAAATGTCAAACATGCCTTTAATATTGAAAGAAATTAAATTGATTTAACTAAACTTGATTATGATTGAATATATTGTGTTTATGTGTACATGTATCTACGTATGTAGCAACTTTGTCATAAGTGCTATGCTAATATATTGTTTGAATTGAATGTTGAACTTTTATTAACTATTTCAGGCCTGCATTGCGAGGGTATATACAGAATTTCTGGCGTTAAATCCAAAGTTCAGCATCTAAAAGACCAATATAACAGAGGGGAACCGGCTTTCCTTGAAGAACATGAACCAAACATCGTTGCAGGGGTGTTGAAACAGTTTTTAAGGGAACTGCCGGAACCTGTACTCACTAACGCTCTCATTCCAAAGTTTGAAGAAGCCTCAAGTAAGATGGTCTGACTTGTTTGTATATACACAAGTACACATGATATCCATGCAATATTATACCCGTGAGGGGACTCCGTTGGATTCTGCCCATCTTGAAAGAGATCATGGTACCGTTTTACTAATCAGTTTACGCTTAAGATTTGCGTAAGTCTAAAAATACAATTCCTCTCTTATTAATATTGGCTAAGCAATATCGCAAAGTAACACCTCATTGGAATCGTCTCTCAGAGACTCTTTCAATGACGTGTCACATTGCAATATTGTACTTTCATAGAAGATACTATCCATGTTTATCAATTATGACTTGCGCAAATATTTTCCGTAACTTGTTTAGTAAAACGGACCCCATGTCTTTTGCTGTTGCTTTCAATTCAAACCAGTTTTTTCCTAGTGTTATTAAATTTTAACTTTTAATGACAAAATGCAGCATCCATTAGTTGCATTTGTGAAGCAGCCAATACCATGATTAAATGTACTGGGATGTCATTCAGATTTGGGCACCGCAACATAAATGAAATAATGTGATGAAAAACCCCATGTTAACATATAACTGCACAGTTTGAAGAAGTTTGATGACTGGATGTTAGTATGTTTCCTTAATATGGATACATTTGATTGGTATACATGGATGGCAAAATTTAGTGTATATGTAACCGTCTCTTCTCTCAAGATTAGGTAGTTGGGGTTCATTGATGGACCGGGCATAATAAAGAAACAACGCCGTAGTGGGAGTAGCTATCTATTTTGGTCTCTTGTTTTGACACATTTCCACTCAACCATTCCAAATAACTAATACATACAACCTGAAACGACATATACACGTATCTAGAATAAGTTCTGGGTACTCACAGGTTGAAACATTATAAACATTGTATTTACAAGCATTAACAAGCATTCGAGTACTAACTTACCAATTTATGGAATTGGATGTGTGGTAATTCTATGGGCACTCCGGACTCACACGGACTCATACGGTGATCTGTAAAACAGTGAAGTTGGTAAGGTAACATGCATCCTTTGTTAGAATTGTATTAGAAGAAAGTAAGAAAAGTCAAAGTCGCGAAAACCAATTACAAATCCGAAACACGATCAAACCAAACCGAAACTTGAATGGACGTACATTCAAAGCAAAAGAAAAGATACACAGACGACAGAGAAGAAAGCATTCGACGCAATACCAACCATGGCTGACCATTACTTACGACACACATAAACTCGTTCCACTTCTTTAGTACCTGCACCTTCAAATGACAATGGTGAACTGACTACGTGACAACTTTATCACATGACCATCAAATCAGTCACGTGATAACAAACGCGGGAAATATAAAACAAACAATAGTTATGCTAAAACACGGGCAAAATACGATCTGAATCGTCTAGTTACATATATATTGTCCAGCTTGTCCAAAAGCTTTAATGGACAAGTGAATCGTTACTGAAATTTACTATTTAACCATTATATAGACAAGTGCAGAATTAGATTCGGCCTTTACTCCCAAGAAAATAAAATCAAATTTTGCCACCCCTTGTACTGATAGAGAGCAGAAACAGACAAAAAAAATCACAAAAAATAGAAAAAGGATATGTTTGACATCATCAACTTATAAGTATATACCAACATTTTAATGAGATTTTTCTTTAATCTGGACATAACCATAGTTTATGAACTTTTACATTGCTTTTCAGCCATTAGAAATGAAAAGAAGAGAAGTGAAGCATTCTACAAACTAATCCACAGTTTACCCGAGTGTAACAGACTGTTGCTGTCATGGATGGTTGTACACATGACCCATGTTATTGAACGGGTATGTAACCATGGTTTTTATTTGGTGACCTTGAACTATTGACCTTGAATCTGCAGGAGTGTAACAGACTCTTGCTGTCATGGATGGTTGCACACATGGTAGGTAAGCTTGGCCATTTGGCATTGACCAAGTTATGTTAGAGACATTTTTATTTTATTGGAGAGAAAGCCTAGGCTGCCTTGCTGAAAACACTGATATTGATGATACTTAAAAACAATGAGAGACAATGGTACAGTGGTAGAGCGTCGACCTCTTGTATGGAGGGTCCATGGTTCGAACTTCAGTAGGTCAATTGCTGGGACTGACCCACAAATTGGTGCGAGTACTGGTGTAGTATCCAGGAAGCAATCATCGAGAGTGACTTTGATAGGCTTAATCAAGCTTCCTTCACAATCGATGTAAAGCAGATCACACAAACAAACAAAGCAACAGAGTGAAAAAGGTGATCTCACATCAAGCATGAAATATCTTTGATAGGAGAAGGACATTTTATTCTAACTGCAGCATATACAGCTTATGGTTGACAAAGAATAAAACAATAAATTCATATGCCCATACAAATTAAATCAACAAATTCGTTTTTGATATGGGGTCCTGCGTGGGTCCTGCGTGGGTCCTGCGTGGGTCCTGCGTGGGTCCTGCGTGGGTCCTGCGTGGGTCCTGCGTGGGTCCTGCGTGGGTCCTGCGTGGGTCCTGCATGGCCCTAATGGTAAAGTTGACAAGACCTAGAAATAGGGGGTCTGTGTTTGAGCCCCACTGACACCAGTGGTTTCTTGGAAGAGACCTTTGGCAAGTCACTTCAGAACCCAAGTCTAGTACTAGTGTATCCAGGAAAGCTCTTGCGTAAGTCGTAACTTAAGAATTGTTGTTACGGTGTTAAACACCATATCCTTAATATGGCATTAAAAAGAAACACATTGAAGTATTGTCTTAACATCTTCAAAGTAATTTAACAATGAAAGGAGTTCATTTTATTTGATTTCAGTATTTTGTTCTGACTTGTGTGTTATATTTTTCCAGCAAAAAGAGAACAAGATGACCCTACAAAATGTGTCCATTGTGTTGAGCCCCACAATGCAGATAAGTCACAGAGTACTTAATGTTCTGTTCATGCATTCCAAACAACTGTTTAAAGATACTCTCATCAAAAGGTATGATTAACACTGATAATACCATCTTACCATCATGAATGTTTTATGTTTGCCTCAGCAATTTCAAATTCTGGATTGCTATTGATCTCCCAAGACCCTCACATATTTTAAGAATTTAAAGCTCACTTTTTTTGAGGATAAGGTCAAGAATTCTTTTTGAATCCCCTTTAGGTCGCAGTGGCAGTTTCAATTTCTTGAAAGCAAACAGCAAACATATGGTCATCACATCGGCCATAAATTCTCCTGATGTTTGTATGTCATGCCTTTGTTTTCTAAAAGCCAGTGGTTTTATGTTGTTTTATTTCAACATTCTTGATGAATTTGATATTCTATATTTCTTACAAGCCTCTGTGGCATTGTGATTAAGAACTAAATATACAGTCAAACTTGTGTTAAGAGCCCAGCCTATGGGACAGAGTAAATTGGCTGTTTAAGACAGGTTGGCTGCTTAACACAAATTGATGTACACTATAAATCTAACAATGGGACTTTCTGTAGTGGCTGTTAAAGGCAGGTTGGCTGCTTAAAAGGGTGGTTGCTTAACACAAGTTTGACTGTACATGAACTCCTATCTCTGCAGTGGGTTCAAATCACTTTACAAGTATTTTGATTTTCAAATTGGTAGTCACCAGGTTTACCACATTCCTCAGACAAATTTGCTCTAATCAACCAGGTATGTTCCACCTCTGAAGCCTGCCACATCCAAATGGTCCCTGATGTTACCTGACACCCCACAGGCATTGCAGGAAGAGTTGTCCAAACAGGAGTCTCTGCTTGCCCAGCTTCATGAGGCCTTGGCTGCCGGGGAGGCAGACACGGAGAAAGAGGAACAGATCTGGGAGGTACAGAGGGTCTGTACACAACTCAAGAGGAAGGTTTGTCATATTTGTTTTTACCCATTAAAAAAAGTAAAAGTAGGGGTTTATAGTCTCATATTTATCCTAGGCATATTCAGGCTACTCTTACAATTACCTCCCCGATCACTGGGTGATGAACCGGCTGTTTTCATATGTTGCAAATGCAGGCTTGGCACATTGGTTTATTCCCTCACAGGTTCTTGTGTTCAGACACATTTCTTTGTTTTTATCTACTGCTTCATAAATTGTCATCTTTTATTTCTCAACTACTACTTCACAGCTCAAGTTTATAATCTTTCTATAGCTCAATGGATCTTATTTGAAATTGTCAAAATTGTATTGTACTACAATAAGTGTGATTTATTATATTCTTTTCAGTGAGATGTTTAGATTGCTTATTGTGATAATTCTGGAAAAGGTCATTGTCCTTATCACACTGGAGTATGATTCAGTGCTAGTACTTGTTAAGTATCCATGAAGTAGAATCTTTTTTATGAGAGTTAGTCTCCTATTGGACAATGGCTATGTCTGGTTTGACACGCCCTTTTTTGGTAGTCAAGTTTGAGGTCTTCCTTCATCAATATGAACTGGGTGCAGTGATATAAGTGAAATACTGCAATGTTGATGCCATGAATGACATATATATAAACAAATAGAAACAAGAATATATATTCATCTTTTTGAGGGAAAGAATTATGTATGGTCACATTTGGGGGTATTCCTACATTAATATGAAATGGGTGCCACAATTTAACTGAAATATTGTTGATGTCATGTATAACACATACCAACAAATAGATATGATAATAAATAAACATAGTTTTAAGGGATAGAAAGTTAAATTTGGGTGTCTTCTAACACCAATATGAACTAGGTGCCTCGATATAAATGAAATACTATGTATAACACATTTAAACAAATAGATATAATAGTAAAACATTTTTTTTTTAGGAGAAAAAATTACATCAAGATTATTATTGATTAACTCTTTTCCCTGTAGATAAAGCTAGCACAGAAGAATCAAGACGCGATGGGAAAGAGGCGTAAAGAGAGAGATGACCAAAGTAAGCGAAACACAGTGTTAGAGGAGGGAGAGGAAGAGTTGAATCTCGAACTTAAACAACTACCAGAGGAGGAGGTATGTCTTACACTTTTCTCACTTTTTAATTTTACCACTGTTCAGAATAATTTGTGTCAAATAACAATTAAACAAAGGAGATTCTCACTGATCCTAAATGAAAACAATGGCAAATGACAAAAAAAAAGATTTTTTTTCCATATACCGGTAATATTGGATTGAAACCATTTCGAACATCTTCTATCTTAAATGTCAAATTATGATAAGGACTTATGGTAGAATACCTTTAATCCGCCTTTTTGAAACATTTTTCTTTTATCAGATTACTTTTGTCATTCTTTGCCCACATGGTGGGGGCTGGAACTATTCAGTTTAAAAGGAATAAGTCTGGCTCAGACTGATGTATACGGAGAATGTCTGAAGTAATCCGATGTATACGGAGAATGTCCGAAGTAATCCGATGTATACGGAGAATGTCCGAAGTAATCCGATGTATACGGAGAATGTTCGAAGTAATCCGATGTATACGGAGAATGTCCGAAGTAATCCGATGTATACGGAGAATGTCCGAAGTAATCCGATGTATACGGAGAGTGTCTGAAGTAATCCGATGTATACGGAGAATGTCCGAAGTAATCCGATGTATACGGAGAATGTCCGAAGTAATCCGATGTATACGGAGAATGTCCGAAGTAATCCGATGTATACGGAGAATGTCCGAAGTAATCCGATGTATACGGAGAATGTCTGAAGTAATCTGATGTATACGGAGAATGTCTGAAGTAATCCGATATATACGGAGAATGTCTGAAGTAATCCGATGAAAGAAAATATTAAAAAATGGCTGATTGTGTGTATTCAACCTTAAGTAAGTTATCGGGTTGACATTATGTAAACCTAAAAAATTGGGTAAGTTTAAACTTATTTGTTTTACATTGATTGTGATAGAAGCTTGAAGCTTATTAAATACATCCTCGACGGCATTTTCATGTATACTAAACTATTACTCTCACCGATTTGAGGGCTGGTCAGGGCAATTTTTACCTCTCCTAAAGGGGATAAAACCCAGGACCCTCGGTACAAGAGACCCACAATCTACCTCAGCACAACTGTTGCCCCCTTAATAATTTGGATAAGAGACTTAGATTAGAAAAATATACATATGTTTATTATATTTTTCAATTCAATTCAAATATTTTTTATTCGTTCACATTTGAATTTGTCATACATATGAGTATAGTAATACAATTATATTACAATCATTTACATAAACATCAGTGATGTACATGTGTAAGTGTTGTAAGGAAACAGAGGTAAGTGGAAGAGATGAGTCAGGGATTGGAGGAGCTATGACTTAACGAGCGTACACATTACATTTCTTGGAAACAGACTATATTTCTACAAAATGTGATAACTCAATCTTAAAATAGATTTTTAATATTTTCACTCTACACATGACCTTGACATTATAGTCCCAATGTGATTTTCAGGAGTTGCATCTAGAGCTAAGGAAGCCTCCACAAGAAGTCACACAATCAGATGAGTCAAACCAACAACGAGTCACTGAAACAACAGATACTGCTACAGTAGAACCAACCATGGATGAAGCCAAAGAAACAAAATCTGAAACTGATAACGATAAACCAACACTCAAGGAGATAGCCAATCAGAACAAAGACAAAGCTGAGTTGAATGGTGATGCTGATGAGGTTAATGATAAAGTAACTGAGAAAGAAGATAATGGTGAGTCAATGGATGGTAAAGTTGAATCAGTTGATGAAGTAACAAAGGGAGAACCTGCTGAATGCCTGAATGAAGCTGATGCTGATGAAGGGAAGGATAGATCTGAAACTGTTGAAGAAGTACAAGATGAAAAAGTTAAACCTTTAGACGATGAGGACGAAGTACAGGATAAACCTGAAGGAAAAGACCTAGAAAAGGTTTGTACTAGATCTTCGCGATACTTTTCTACTTTTCTTTTTACTTTTCGTATCATTTAATTATGTTTTTTTAGGATAACATCTCTTATTTGCCCTCGATTTATATGTTTGTATTGTTACATGTTATCACATTTATAAGTTACAATACATGTGTTTGCTTACAATGTATGTGTGTGTATAACATAAAAGCTGTCATGGAAAAAATATTTATAGAAGTATATATAAGTTCACTTTCTTGTGACAAAAGTTAAAAAAGAAATGACCAGATATTGTTACCTTTTTTTTTAAAAGACTTAAAGGAGTGATATGATATTTGTTCAAATGGGGTTTTACACTGTGTCAATATTTTTGGGTTATGTTCCACCTTCAAGGATTCATAAGTACTATTCTAGGGCTCCGAAATGTCTTGCAAAAAGACACTTCAACAAAACCAGAGAAATCCCTGGGCTCAAACCTGTGACCAGTAGTTCTAAGACTGCCCTACTTAACCACTTGGTCACACAGGATCCAAAGAGATTTGTAATAGATGCAGAGTTCTAGAAAAGCGACATATCAGAATCATTTGTATAAAATGTATCAAAAACTATTCAGTAAATCATATTTATTAATGAATAGTCTTGACAAGAAATTTACGATAGATACTTATAAGATAATTTGTTCATTAACATAAACTTGACAATGCTTCTTGTTACATAACATTGAAGAAAATTCATATCGTAAGTTAATCTCAGTAAACTTTGGTATTTTGCTTGGGTTTTCTCCTATAAAACTGTCTGAATGATTAAAAGTAGTTGATGTAAGCATTTGGGATTATGAGCTGTCTGATTGATTCTATTTCTTGGTGTCATAACAGTTCACAAAACATGCTTAAATCCTATAGCTTAAATGAATCATTCTTTTGTCATGAGACAGTGGCAAAAATATAACCGCTATTAATTATTTACAGACTAAAAGTAGTACTGAGGTAGAAGCAACCATTAATGCAAGCGATGTTGACGTGACAGATGAAGAAGAGAAGAATGAGGACTCTGTAACTGTGGACTCTGTTACTGTGGACACTGTAACCAAGGACACTGTAACCATGGGTGATGTAACCAAGGACACTGTAACCATGGGTGATGTAACCAAGGACACTGTAACCATGGATGATGTAACCAAGGACACTGTAGCAGATGGTGATGAGAAGGATATTGGAGCACTGACGGCCGATGCTGTGAGGCAAAGCTTGGAGAAAAAGCGGGAGATGTTGTTACAGGAGGACACAACAGATTCAGAGGTAATTAGATTATCTTAGGTACAGGGGCGGCATAATCAATTGTCTGTATTGCCCATCTTGTCCAAAAGTCTTTATGGACAATTAGATTTTTGCTGAAATTTTCAATCAAATTGATATGAAATTTAACCATCCCTTCAGGTATTTTAAAGGCATTATTAACCATTCTTCGTATCAGATTTGTGTTGATAAGAGATAAAAAAAAAAAATATCTGGGTACTTATGGAATGCCATTTAGACCCATTCCTCATATAAGTT
Organism: Cerastoderma edule; assembly: GCA_947846245.1. Lineage (NCBI taxonomy): Eukaryota > Metazoa > Mollusca > Bivalvia > Cardiida > Cardiidae > Cerastoderma > Cerastoderma edule. The sequence continues at coordinate 11,540,259 of OX401421.1, read as the reverse complement.
ATTTGTTGAAAAGGGGTAATTAGATTTACTCAAGTACTTATTGAATATGTTATAAACACCTTCCTTATACATGTATGACATTTCTGAGACTGGTCCAAATTACAAGATATAACACACATAAATATGAAATTTGAAGAAAAAAACACAGCTTTTAGTTTTTAACAGTAGTTAAAAAGGGTTTTTCAACAATTTTTATTTTATTTTCTCTTGGCTTCAGGTCACCTGTTCATGCTAATTCAATAATTGACCTTACGACACAGAGCAGTTAACCACGCCCACCGTAAATAGGGGAGGTCACTCTAATTTTCCCCGACATTCTGAGTGAAATAACGTCAATGCTCAAACTAGGATCCCTGTTTGACATTGCCGATGATTTCGGATATTCTTATTTGAAATCGGAAATATTCTTACAAAATAAGCACCTGCCTTTATTGCTTGATAATATGTACATAGCATGACAATTTGTAAAGAAGATGGTATATTTTGAGTGTTAGCAGAGACATTTATAACAGATCTGTTATATATCTCTATTGCGTTGGGGGAGTGATTTACCCCAGCAGTGTGGGGTCCGATCGGCACCAAACATGATCCGTCCAAAGTCCGATCAGACTCGGATCTGAACGACATTGGTCTGTTCGGCACTGGTTCGACCGGACCTTCAAAATGACTGTATTTCATACTACTTCGAAACAGTTACTTTGCAGTATTTGCAGGTTACGAACAAAATTATCTCATATTGATTCTTAAACGGTTTAGATTTTTATTTTACTAAATCAGGGTATATCCTGAATGATTCAAAACGCAGACCTACCAATTTTGTCATGTTGAAAATGGCATAATAGTGTTCGTCATGTTGAGATTATGGTGTTAAACAATTGCTGATAGGAATAATCACTATTTTGTTGTCAAATAAGTTAATAATCAAGACTTTCGAACATAATCTTTTGTATGCTACTCAATGGATGATTGTCGGTTTTGATACTTGATTACGAACTAAGGGTCATTTTACCAAACGAAATTATTTCAATTGTTCAAAATTTAAAGAGTTTGCAGACGTCATTTAAATGAAGATGATGAATTAATACTTTTCTGATAGGGCAGACCATATTGTTGGAAAAGGATAACTTGCTCATTAAGAGCAATTTCTCCTTTTCCAACAATATTTTCCCTAGTTGTCTGTAACAAAGGAGTCAAATGTAGATATTGTTTGGTAAAGGGTTAACAAACCTCGATTGTTAAAAAGGATTAAGGGTTTCTACGCTAGTTAACATCAATCTGACACAATTGCACTTTATGGTCAAGTCACAAACCCTTTATTGTTTAGCAGATCGGCGGTCTTCGTAATCAACCACTGGCTACCAAGAGTGTGTTTTACAACATATTACAGCAACATTAGATTCTTTAAGGTATTCAGATAAAGATGCAACAAGGAGCTATGGATTTGTTTTGTTTTTATTAGCTTTTGAATTTGGATACGATACATCGATCATTACAGGTAGGTGGATTGATGGGCTATAGTAAGAAAGTTAATTAATTGTTAAAGGTGCTCTTAGGGTCCATTTAAAAACAAAATCAATTAATTAGAATCCAATTTGAAGACTCTGTATATATCCAACTGGAAACCATGTCCTCTCAAAACATTATCGATCAATATTGTATTTTTAGTTAACATTTGAGTCATTATCAAATGCAACTAATAACATTCGTCATTATGTGTCAATTCCGTTTTTTGAAAACAACAATTTTTCATTTTCAAACGAAGATAAAAGACAAAATTAAAAAATTTACTAACATGTGAAAGAAAAAAAGAAAGAAAATAATAGTTCATACTTCTATTCTTTACATCGTTTTATAAATTAACTGTTAGCATATAATTACTAATTGTGTGTAGTTCTCAGTCATTTCACAATATATGTGACAGATTTTGGAAACGGGATAAACTCTTCTTCACCCACAAGTCTCCCCTTATACATAATTTCTCTATAATAAGTACTTAAACAATATCTTAAGCAGTATTGACGAAGAAAAATCACAGCACAATAGTGCACGGAGTCGCACAGTTTGTCGGAGAAAATGGCGGATAGCAACCAAAGTGTTCGCTGATTGGTCAGTTCCAGCTGTCAATCAAATTCAGTTGTAAGGTCAATTATGCAGATGGTTATAATTTTAAGTTTATTTTCCAGCTTGGAAAATCCCAAGAAGACATTCAAGCTAATATATCTGTGTCGGAGGATGAATTTGAACACAGTTTGGAGGAGATTTTAGAGAGGGAACTACACGTTGACATTGAGAGTGATAAAGAAATCGGCAAAGCTGATGTAAGTTTGAACTTCCTTTATTAGTAGATCTTGGGGGGTTTTAGGGACAAGATCTTGGGGGGTTTTAGGGACAAGATCTTTGGGGGTTTTAGGGACAAGATCTGGGGGTTTAGAGACAAGATCTTGGGGGTTTTAGGGACAAGATCTTGGGGGTTAGGGACAAGATCTTGGGGGGTTTTAGGGACAAGATCTTTGGGGGTTAGGGACAAGTCCGGGGGTTAGGGACAAGATTGGGGGTTTAGGGACAAGTTCTTGGGGTTTTAGGGACAAGATCTTGGGGTTTTAGGACAAGATCTTGGGGGTTTTAGGGACAAGATCTTGGGGGTTAGGGACAAGATCTGGGGGTTAGGAACAAGATCTGGGGGGGGGGTTTAGGGACAAGATCTGGGGGGGTTTTAGGGACACTTTTTAATCCTATAACTTCATAATACTGTACTGTTGCCCCAAGGGTCTTGTGTGGCTCAGTGGTTTTGGTGGCGGATTAACCCTTTACCAAACGCCAAATTTTCGACTGCCTCAGATTGAAAGAGTTTGAAGATGACATTTCAAAATGTGATGAAATTGGAAAATAATCTTCTGATATGGCAGAAAATATTGTGGGCAAAGGAAAAATTGCTTGTTCCGAGCAATTTTTCCTTTACCCACAATGTTTTCTAGAGTTGTCTGCAACAAAGTGGGTCAAATGTTGTTATTGTTTGGGAAAGGGTTAAGAACTAGGTTCACCTGGTTTAAGCCCCTAAAGTCAATTTAGAGCCATACCATAGTCGATCTTGGGGGCTTTAGGGACATTTTTTAATCCTATAACTTCATTATACTCTACTTTGCTGCACCTAGGGTCTTGTGTGGCTCAGTGGTTTAGGTGGTGGATAAAGAACTCGGTTTACCTGGTTTTAATCCCTAAAGTCAATTTAGAGCCATACCATAGTCGATCTTGGGGGTTTTAGGGACATTTTTTAATCCCTTAACTCCATTAAACCATACTTTGCCAAATATGTTGTGGCTGTCTTTGGGGATTACAATGACATGAATATAACATGTTAATAATATGATATATAATTTTTTCTAAATAGCTGTTTATCCTTGTCTATCTAAATAATTTTTGATGAAAATAATATAAGAATACATTTCACAGATTTTATCTTTATTTATCAGTCAAGCATTAAAGAAAAGTTTTTATCTCTATGAGATGAAATGAATAAACAAAATAACAGCTGAAGAAATGAAGAAGTGTGTAACATGATACCAAATTACTTTTGATATCCGAGAGACGATTGTGACAAATAGTTCATGGATCGGAGGCACTAATAAGCCAAAGAAATGAAAAAACAAATGGTAAAGAGGAATTTCTCTTTTTTTAGTCCAAAGAGGCTCTTGCTTCTGACCAACCAGTAGAAAGTACAGAACCTGTTGTCACAGATACAAAGACACCTGTACCCATGGAAACAAAGACCCCGGTTCCCATGGAAACTGTTGAATCTCCACCCCCAACTACGCCAATTCCTCAACAAATGGAGGGGGAGAAAGGTAAGAGACAAAAATGAATCAACAAATAATTGTTACAATGACAGGTATAAACAGTAAAACATGAAAACCGTTTTTGTTACAGCTGCATTTATTTATATCAGTATATTTATGTCTTAACTAAGCATCCATGGAAATCTTGAGATAAACATCATTTTTTTTTTAACAATTAATGTTTTAATAATATAAAAAGACAACAAGGAAAGGTAATATAGGTGATAAAAAACTAGTATAAAAAAGATTTTGAAAGACGTTACATTTTCTTGACTTGTCAGCATGGTCTAATTCAAATTTTGTTAGATTAAAATTTCACGCCTGCTAGCCTCTCAGCAGACTTACAAAATACGAATTGAGGTATAAAGTTTGTCAAAGGCGATGTGAAGAGTTAAACGCCCATAAAAGGAGATTAATGCTATATCAAACTATATTATTTGGTAAACTTTTGGACAGATTTAAATTGTTATCACCAGAAAACACCATCAGCACAACTTAAACATGAAAGTTAACCAGAAATAACCCAAATGAGCAAGTTTTATAACTCAGATATCCTGATTGTTGACCTCTGACCTTGACAGTTGATACACCCATGTTTGAACCGACCAATCAGAATTTGTTATTTTGAATATGTAAACAAACAGGTTGTTGATAAACATGATTGAATTGGATACAACTATTTTTCATGCACAAAATAACTTATTTTAAATGATTCTATTTAATAGGGTCTCAATGCATTCCTAAACTATTTCTCATTACTTTTATGAACATAATGAAAAAACTCCATATATTTTTTAAGTAATTTATGTGTACTCCTCTCCTTTGATGTGCCTTTAAGCTCAGGGTCTTCCTTCATTAGTTATGAGTTTGGCTTTCCAATTGTAGCTAAAGTTATGATGATGCGGTATTGATAATCCAATTAAACAAACTATTAATACTTTAAATTGTAGAAACAGAGACACCTGAAATAGAGAAGGAAGACATTGTTGCTGTGCCAGATGTTTTGCCCGCGGAACTATCGGAGGGGATGGAAATGTCGGAGATATCGGAGGAGGAGAGTTTTGATGAAGAAGAATATAACCAACTGCTTGATGAGGAACAATGTTTGCGGCTAGAGGAAGAGGAATTACTTGCCATAGGTATGTCTCTAATGGAAATATTGAACTACAAGGGTTGCAGATTTGATATCTCTTAACCCTTTCCCAAACAACAAACTTTCGACCGTCCCAAATTGAAAGAGTTTGCAGAGGACTTTTCAAAATGTGATGGAATTGGACAATAATCATCTTATAGGGCAGAAAACATTGTGGAAAAAGGTAAAATTGATCGTTACGAGCAATTTTTCCTTTTCCCACAATGTTTTCTAAAGCCATCTGCAATAAGGCGGTCAAATGTCGTTATTGTTTGGGAAAGGGTTAAGTCAAAGCAAAGCCCAAATGTAATGGTACTTTTGGCAAGAAGAACTGTTTGCAATAGGTACGTTTCTTTTAGAATTATTAAGTACCAGGGTTCCATATTTGATATCTCTCCTTAGACAAAACAAAAGTCTTAACTTAATGGTACTTTTGGCAATGGGAGGAATAACTGCTTGGCATAGGTATGTTTCTACTAGAACCATTAACTACCAGGGTTGCATATTTCATATCTCTCCTTAGACATAGCAAAGCCCAAACTTAATGGTTCTTTTGGCAAGAGGAGGAATAATGCTTGACATAGGTTTGTTTCTTCTAGAACTATTGACTACAAGGGTTGCTGATTTGATTTCTCTCCTTAGACAAAGCAAAACCCAAACCTATTTGTACTTTTGTCAAGAAATATTTCTTGCCATAGGTATGTTTCTAAGAGTAATATTAACTTCAAGGGTTGTATATTTGATATCCCTCCTTAGACATAGCAAAAGTCCAAACTTAATGGTATTTTTGGCAAGAAGAACTGTTTGACATAATTTCATTTCTGTTAGAATTATTGACTGCCAGGGTTGCATATTTGATATTTCTCCTAAGAGAAAGCAAAGCCTAAATGTATTGGTACTTTTGGCAAGAGGAACTGTTTGCCATAGGTATGTTTCTATAAAAAAATATTGACTGCCAGGTTTACAGATTTCGTATTTCTCCTAAGACAAAGCAAATGTCTTAATTTAATGGTGCTTTTGGCTAGAGGAGGAATAACTGTTTCGCATAGGTATGTTTCTACTAGAACCATTGACTTCAAGGGTTGCAGATTTCATATCTCTCCTAAGACAAAGCAAAGCCCAAATGCAATGGTACTTTTGGCAAAAAGAAAAAGAATTGTTTGCCTTTGGTATGTTTCTTCGAGAACTAATGACTAACAAGGTACAGTCTAACTTGTGTTAAGCAGCCACCCTTTTAAGCAGCTGACCTGCCTTAAACAGCCACTACAGAAAGTCCCATTGTTAGATTTATAGTGTACATCAATTTGTTTTAAGCAGCCAACCTGTCTTAAACAGCCAATTTACTCTGTCCCATAGGCTGGCCTCTTAACACAAGTTTGACTCGCTGATTTGATATCTATCTTTCTTACTTTATCCTTATTTTATTTTTCATCTGCTGCGGGGATCCCAGTCTCTGGGGTGGGCAACAGGGGGCTAGTTTTTCTAAATCGTATTTCCAATTGATTCTGTTGTTCAGGGTTCGATTCCCTAATTCTTGTTGATGGTTTTGCTTGAATGTCTCTGGTTTGTGAACTGCCGATTACATTCAACTAAAACTTTATAAAGAATGCGTCAATGCCAATCAAACAAACTCTTGATCACTTTATTAAAGAGGATGAGTTACGAAAGAAGATAGAGACAGAGAAATGCGAGGCTGATCGTCTACGACAGGAGATTGAGGAGATTCAGTATCTACGACAGGACAGCGACGAAGAATTCATGAGCTCATCATCAGGTAAGTTTTGTATCATTTTTGCATGTTGTTTAACTAATTACCAAACAATAACGACATTTGACCACTTTGTTGCAGACAACTCTGGAAAAGATTGTGGGAGAAGGAGAAATTGCTCAGTCAGAGTAATTTCTCCTTTTCCCACAATGGTTTTCAGAGTTGCCTGCAACAAACTGGTTAAATATAGTTATTGTTTGGAAATGGGTTAAACAAAATAATTGTCATTTACATCTGTCATGAGCTTGGAAACCCACCAAACCTTACATGGTTTGTGAATTTGTTTTGAATAGCAGACTGGTAGTGGTTGCTTCTTGTGTGGATTCAATGCCTGGTTTAAAAGTGAAAGTGAAAAATAGAAAGGTTATGTTCAGACTCATAGAATACTTTTGGTTTTACCCGGCTTACGGTAGATTACCCATAATCCACCATTTTGAAACATTTTCTTTCGTCTGATTACTTTTGTCATTCTCAGTATACACTGGTTAGAGTCGAAAACCATTTAGTTAATGGAAAAAATTTCGGCTCAGACCGATATATAACAAGAACGATCAAAGTAATCAGACGAAAGAATGTATTTCAAAATGGCGGATTATGGGTATTCTATCTTTACTAATCATTTTGGACATTCAAGTCTGGGTTCTTTCTCCATAAGTAACAGTCAGGTAATGAAAGATAACTGAAATGATATTGAAGCTATGTAAAACCCTTATGAGATAGAAATAAATTTTGGATTTGTCTGTTACAGATGAATTGTAAAGCATGTATAAGAAGGAATGATTTAACTTAGTGATATGTGTATAGAGAATAGATGGTTGATGTCTTTAATCAGAAATAATAACAAGGAAGGTGTAAGAATATTATCCCATGAACAAAAGGCAAAATCAGATCTAATCCGACGCCAAGCCAGATAATATTTCTTATTCAAAGACACCAACTCTGTAATCTATTTATCCTTCTAGATTTATTCAATCTTAAATTAACAAAAATGAAAATAAAACACATAATAGAAGAAAAAAGAAAACAGGATGGAAAACCAATATTGAGTGACAGTGAACAAGTGTTTGGAGAATGATGTACAGTAATATCTTGTTATTCCGAACATGTACGTTCCCAACAAAATTTACGGATTAACGAATAATCCCGACTTAAGAAGCACGGCCTGGTCTTAAACATATTAAGACATAAACGGTTTATATGAGGATACTCAAATATTCCCTCAAATTATGTTCCACAAACGTTTTCCTCAAGTAAAATTCAAAAATTAATCTTCTGATATGACAGAAAACATTGTGGGTCAAGGAGAAATTTCTCGTCACGAGCAATTTCTCCTTTACCCACAATTTTTTTGAGAATCCTCTGCAAAAGCTGGTCAAATGTCGTTATTGTATGGTAATTGGTTAAGCAAATTACTGCACAATATTCCGTTCCCTTACAATTTCGTTCGGATTGCGAGACACCTGGATATTCGCGTCCGGATAAACGAGGCTTCACTGTATATATGACGTCATGATTTATCACATGACTGCATGTTATATTATTAGGGTCGTATATCACACTTGTTAAACAGCACCTCAAGGGTGCAATACTATACAGTATATGTAGTAAGTGCTTCATGTTTATAAAGCACTTACTATAGTATTGCATTGAACCCTTGACCTAGTTTTGGTCCTAAAGTGACATTGTTGACAGGATAAAACTTCTATTTACAGACAGCAGCTATATAAAATTTCTATTTACAGACAGCAGCTATATAAAATTTCTATTTACAGACAGCAGCTATATAAAATTTCTATTTACAGACAGCAGCTATATAAAATTTCTATTTACAGACAGCAGCTATATAAAATTTCTATTTACAGACAGCAGCTATATAAAAATTTCTATTTACAGTCAGCAGCTATATAAAATTTCTATTGATAGACAGCAGCTATATAAAATTTCTATTTACAGACAGCAGCTATATAAAATTTCTATTTACAGACAGCAGCTATATAAAATTTCTATTTACAGACAGCAGCTATATAAAATTTCTATTTACGGACAGCAGCTATATAAAATTTTTATTTACAGACAGCAGCTATATAAAATTTCTATTTACAGACAGCAGCTATATAAAATTTCTATTTACAGACAGCAGCTATATAAAACTTCTATTTACAGACAGCAGCTATATAAAATTTCTATTTACAGACAGCAGCTATATAAAATTTCTATTTACAGACAGCAGCTATATAAAATTTCTATTTACAGACAGCAGCTATATAAAATTTCTATTTACAGACAGCAGCTATATAAAATTTCTATTTACAGACAGCAGCTATATAAAATTTCTACTTACAGACAGCAGCTATATAAAATTTTTATTTACAGACAGCAGCTATATAAAATTTCTATTTACAGACAGCAGCTATATAAAATTTCTATTTACAGACAGCAGCTATATAAAATTTCTATTTACAGACAGCAGCTATATACAATTTCTATTTACAGACAGCAGCTATATAAAATTTCTATTTACAGACAGCAGCTATAAAAAATTTCTATTTACAGACAGCAGCTATATAAAATTTCTATTTACAGACAGCAGCTATATAAAATTTCTATTTACAGACAGCAGCTATGAAAGTGATGATGAAGAAGATCTTCAAGAGATTCTAAATAAACTGATCCTGGAAAATGAAGAACTAGAGGTTTGTCTTTTTTTGTTAAATTTTGAAGCTTTATAAGTTTTAGATTGTTTTACCACACAAGAGTGTTGCCAGACAATAGATTAGTCTATGTCTTAGGTTTTCGTTTGTGTCAAAATTGACATCACATTTTCCAATAACCAATTTGTCGGGGCCTCCGTGGCCTAGTGGTTAGAGTACAGAACTTGAAATCACATGGCCCCTCTCCACGTGGGTTCAAATCCTGAGAGGGATGTGGATTTTCATGAAAGGCAGTCTCCCGACTGACTTACGGAATGCCGATGGTTCTACCCACCTTGACCAGCCCCTATGGGCAGTTGAGTATGGGGTCTTCCTCCATCATTAAGAGTCGGGCATCGCTACATAACTGAAGTAATGTTGATGTGATGTAAAACCCATTTAAAAAAAAAATAAATAACCAATTTGTCACTTAATTTATTTTTAATAGTTAGTATTAGACTTTACTTCACTCTGCTTTGATTTCTTTCAAGCTTGTGCATGAATTATGTTGCCGATTCAATTAACCCCTTTCTCCACTAAACCATTTGAAAAAGATGATTTTAGAAACCACTTTAACAATTGACAAAATGAAATGATCAAATTCTCCCTTTGCAAACAAATGTTGGATCAATTCTGATCAATGTTGATAATAAATAGTTTTACATAAACATACTTTAACAGTGATCTGTGTTTTTCAAGTCTTTTTTATTGTTGAAGTCTTTAACCATATCTTGGCTAAGTACTTTTGTTTTTATTTTTTCAGAAACAGAATTCGGATTTTTGCAATAAGATCCACGATGAGCGAATGCAGTGTCTTGGTGTGAAAATACAGATTCGGCTTATACAGAAAAAAACTGTCCAGATATCTACCGGAAATGAAAGTTTACTTGATAAGGACTTTCTCATTGAGTTTGATTGAATCTTTAATTTTCTTATCTATTTGTTAATATTTTGATATAACTTCATAAAACTTCATCCCTAATAGTGCTGGAACCGACTTCATGCTTATGCAAACAGGTTAGATCCAGGCCAGCCACCAAATAAATTGGTGGCTGGCCTGTGATCTAACCAATTTTCTACTCCAATTATCTTTCCTCATCAAAATTAAGCAGATATTTAAGGTTTTTGAAAGCAGATGACACAAAAATCAATTTTTAGAAAATTACCAAGTATTCTAAGGAATAGGTACAGCATTTAAATACAATATGTGTGATAGGATTGTGAGAAATAAAAAACCTAATTGACTTGCACCTAAGATAATTATTGTATTGTATTGTTCTATATTGATCTATAGGCAATATGTTTAATGATTGTTAATCCAAGGTTTAGGGCAATACCATAGTAAATGGTTTACAGATATTACTAATTATGATATTGAATTGAACCTTCAAAATATGTTGTAGCCAACACTGCTTCCTTTCTGTTGATGGAAAAATCTTTCCTTGTCACAGAAATCACACAATGAGATAAATATTGAATTTAATAAATGCTCCTAATTGAAAACACAATTAGAATATAATGGCAATTAACAAAGGCACATTACTTCTTGTAGTTTTAGGAAGGAACTATCATATTAGATTTGGTGAATGGTCCAAAGTGAAAGTAAATGCAGGCAAGTATTTAAATGTAAGGAAGAGATCTGGAAAAAACACATGCTGCTGAATAACTCGGATGATCCAAATTGTTACTGTGTAACATGAAATATCTACGTCTGTACCTTTCGAACTAGCTGCTAAATAGGAATTTCTCATCATGAGAATTCTTTGTCTTTTGCCCGGAAGATTTTTCAGTATTTTGCTGCATGTGTTCAACTTTATATAAACTAAGGAAATGTATGTTCAACTTTGTATAAAGTAAGGAAAGGTATGTTCAACTTTGTATAAACTTGATGTTATTATGATGCTGAGGTTGATATTGAGGTAAATTATCAAAATGATTGTTATGAGTGCAGTCAATAAAGGATTTTCTGTATTTTTCCTTAATGCCAGTGTAAATTCAATTATCTCCCTTACTTAGAGTTTTTAGAATTACCTCCTCTTTCACTACGCTTTTGGGTTATGGTAAATGGGGAAAGCAGTTCTAGACAGAATAAAGGGGTAGTTAAGTGAAAATATTCTTTCAATGAAAATGTTGACAATGTCTTTTAACCAGACATCTGAAACATTTAGGTACAGAGAATCCTGTATCTTTACATTATGTCCTGCCATAGCTTCGTTATATTTCGTTCTTTTCCTACTAAATATTATGTGCAATAGACTGGTTGTATTATGTGTATATGAAAATAAACTGAAGTATTAGTGTACTGTACACAAAAGAAATATTTTTCATTTCCATTCCTGTTACCATGCCCAATTATCTTAATGTGTTGTGTTTGTAACCACAGGCGCATGACACAATCTTCTATAATTATTCCAACACATATACACACTCAAACTCCTCACAGTAATCTCCCCTTGCTACGCTGCATCGATCACTGCCACCTCAAGGTTTTTCATCCAGATTTGGATGAAATTTAAATGATGCTGTTTTGTTAAGAGATTACCGGATCTCTAAGTTAATTTAGTAACAACTTTCTGACCAGTTAAGTTGAAAAAAATTTGGTTTTGTTTATAAATAAAGCACAAATGGATTACAATTTTTTAGTTTCGCCACCATCTTTTAACGCCATTTTCGTTTCTAAGTAGTGGTCATGTGACATTTGTGATGGCAGTGATCAACCCCATAAAGGGAGATCACTGTGAGGAGTTTGATACACACTATGTTTGAGACTCTTTCTTATAAAGTACCTATATAGTAAATATATTGGGATCATTTTAACTCATCCTGCTATCAGAAATAAGTTTCTTAGTACTCGGAGAGTTAAACTGATAGGACTATCTCACAGATTGAGATTTTAATCTTTCGGAAATAAAATGTCTTCTATGACATTACAGACGCAATAATTTACAGGATGTTTTAATTATAATATACTAGACTGCTAGTTTAGCAGACTGAGCTTACTTGCCGAGTGAGCCCCGTTCGAAATAACCATAGGCAGAGTAAACCCACATTCATTTTGATAGATGAAGGTTTTTCTCACCTTGGTTACTTCAAGTCTAAAATGTAACGCCACCTTTGGAGACATCGTGAAGAAACCATGACAGGAGATAATTTGCTCGTTATGAGGAACGTTTTGGAAAGAAGAAACGCGTTTGCAGTACATATATTCTGTAATAGGGGAGGAAAGTGTCCGGTATTTTGTCGTCTGCAAAATAGGTAATATATGAATCTGTGACGAATATCTGCTTTCGCGACCCACCACTTGAAGAATTGCCATGTAATACATATTGATAGGGATTGAGTCAATTAAAAAAAGATTCAACCATCCGACAAACAAATGGACTCTGCAAATGTTTTCAGTAACTCCTTTTTTGATGACGCCCTCAAAAAAGGAGGGGCGGGGACTTATTGGCTAATCAGTCGTAATCAAATAAAACATGGAGAAAGGTTTCTATATTTTTGTTTATATATTGATTGCTTACAGCACAGGTTACACAGGATATGAACAAGAAAGTAAAAACGAAACAAAAACGAAGGCTGCTTGAATGTTCCAAGCTATCCAATTAGAAGCCGCTAAATCCAGTAGGTGTTAAAGTACCACCCATAAATGGATCAAATGGGCCTGAACCAAGGGTAGATGTTAGGATTGGTGATGCTCCTGGAAAAGCCCCGCCTTCAAGCATTGGAAAACCGCGCCCAAACGCAAACCTTCTCGGCCCACCATCAAAAGTTATTGCCCCTGGAAAACGAGGCCCACCAGTCCCTCTAAAGGGAGATAATCCGTCAAATCCAATGGCGCCCCCAATCGGCCCTCTTGGTGGCGGGAAAAAGTCGCCTGTGCGTGGGATTGGACCGAATCTCACAGGTCCTCGTTCGCCTCTCGCACCGAATCGCCGATCTCGGCCAAATCCTGTATCAATTGGACGTGTCGGTATCGGCCTTCTATCTCCTGGGAAACGAGCATCAGGGAATTCGCCCCTTCTAGCAGATCTGTCAGTGGTTACAAACCGTCTACCACCTGTCGTTCCAAATCGGGTTCTTGGACCTCCTCGAGCTCTCTCTGAAGATGAGGTATCGCGAGATCTCGCAGGTTGCGGAACTCTCACACGCCTGGAGTCACGATTAGTCAATCTCCCGGGCTGACCTTGCCGCCTGGAGGCCATGAAATCAGTCTGTCTACGGTCACCTCGTGTAATGAAGGCTACTCTTTCACGCCGGTCGCCATTAGCAACGCGAGACCGTCCAGTACTTGATGTTGAGGTACGGCCGCCATTGTTTCTAGTGTCACCTTGGGTTGACATTTGACCGTTTGCTCTTCTGTTTCCATTGGTTATAGCGCCCCATATTCTCGTCTCAGCGCCGGTTCGTGGATCTATAACGACTCGCATTACTCCACCTGACGAGGGGGGATCGCTAGACGACGATTCACCAGAGGTTGTGCCAGACGATCCAAGATTCGTGGTGTTAAAGGATCTGTTTAGATTCCTGAAGCGAGTTGTTTGGTCTACACGCTGTCCAAACCGCGGCCTCAGCACACCAGAAGCGTCGACTTGGACATTTGTTTCCATAACAGAATCATCAGGAATGTTGTTTATGTTGAAACTGTTTATTTCGTTCTTTATATTGACTGGAACATCATTCGCGCTATCCCTACGGTTATCCAGTATGGATTTCGCCTGAAATTTCCTGGCCATGCGTTGTTTAGTAGCCCTTACGTCATTCATGAACGTGGTTCTATCCGTAGTTGTGTCGACCACTCTAAAATCGATCGAGTTTGTGTTCGGTTCATTAGAATTGACAGTGTTACTGACAATTATCTTTCTGTCAACGTTGGATTGTCTGGGCGCCTTGTTCTGGCCTGTTACCTGTGCAGACCCATCAATGTTGTTAAGATCACCGCCTATCCTTGTAGCCATATTCATATCTACGGCCGCTGCTGATTGAGTACGTGCTATATTCTTCCCTAGAATAGGTTCCACACTGTTACCAAAATCGGGCTCCTGATTGAAGTCCAACGAGTTGGATTCCCAGGTTCCCTGTGACCCCATAGAACTATCAGCATTCATTGCACCCTGCATTGTTGTTTTTACAGAACCACCCACTACAGAGGAAACATCTCCCATTTGCCCAGTAGTAGCTGTAGACAATGGTGCGTCCATGTTTGTAAAGGTTATGTCAATAGGTGCATTATTCTCGGACAATCTACTCTCTCCAATCTGCTGTCCCACATCGACTGTACCCATGGACCTGCCTGACGACGTGTCTAATGTCATGGACGAGTCTATGGTGATGCTCGCACCTGGAGGCGGGTTAAAATCTATTATTGTTCTGTCACTAGCTCTCTGTGTGTCACTGGCAATGTTTACGCCACTCTGTAATACTCCCTCCGTCTGGCCCACAATGGCGTTCGAAGTCTGTAGCGAGGCAGCTGAGTCAACGAATGGATCTGTGAAAAACAATTAAATATTCTATATCAACACAATAATCGTAGACCTCGTCGCCTTAGCTGGAGAGAACACAATCTTAGTTTAATCTTAGTTTCAAATTTAAACCTTTCTTAATCACAATTTGCTTTACAGGCATATGATTTAACAACCTTTTGGAAAGGATTGGAACGAAAGCATAGCTTATAGAGTATTCATTTAGTTTTAAGTCTTTTATGTTTTCTTATCTCATTACAAATGAACAGTATATGAGGTACATGTCTTACTTTGGCTATTGCTTACCTATATTTGTTCCTTGCACAGCCGGCAAATTCCCATCAGTTGGTTGTATAAATGATCCCCCAATGGGTCGGTCAATTGGTGACAGGTTTCCAGCCAAATTCAGCTCGTTTGTCAACGTGATATCAGAGCCAAACTGGTCATTCATTTGTGGCGAATCAACCCCAATAGCTGTTGAGTCTGGAATACTAATCGAATCAAACGATACAAAGCCAGTATCTGTCACACCTGTACTCGAACTTTCACGACCAGAAACACCCATGTCTGTTATAGGTAGGCCTCGACTGCCACCCCTTGGAAGTTCATTTATTCCAGTGCTGGGAACATTTCCAACAACATTTGTATTGACGTTGTTCATTTCTGGATCAAGTGGTGCTTTTATGTCATTCGTACTTGTACTCCCTACATCAACATTTGTCACTGATTCGGAAAGCTGCATGTTCAATTCACCGATGTTTTGATCCCTTTGAGAGCCAATTATTAGAGAACCTGTAGGAATACCTACGCCAATATTTGGCATTATATCAGGTGCTTGCATATTCAGATCTCCGATGTTGGTATCAATTTGTGAACCAGCTGATGAAATACCTTTTGAATTACTTACACCAATATTTGGCATTATATCAGGTGCTTGCATGTTCAGCTCTCCCATACCTTGATCTCCCTGTGAACCAGTCAAGGAAATACCTATTGAATTACTTACATCAATATTTGGCATTACATCAGGTGCTTGCTTGTTCAATTCTCCCATGCCAGGATCTACCTGTGAACTGGTTGAAAAGGTATCTATTGTATTAAGTGTGTCAATATTTTGAATTCTATCAGGTGCTTGCATGTTTAGCTCTCCCATACCTTGATTCACCAGTGAACCAGTCGATGAAATAGATATTGAATTACCTACATCAATGTTTGGAATTATGTTGGGTGCTTGCATATTAACTTCTTCAGTGCTTGAACCAATCTGTGAACCAGTTGAAAAAGTATCTATTGAATTAAATACGTCGATATTTGACATTGTATCAGATGTTTGCATGTTCAATTCTCCGATTCCTGTATCCACCTGTGAACCAGTCGATGCAATACCTACATCAATGTTTGGCATAATGTCGGGTGCTTGCATATTAACTTCTCCCATGCCTGGACCAATCTGTGAACTAACTACGTCGGTATTTGACATTATTTCAGTTGCTTGCATGTTCATATCTCCCGTACCTGGACCCATTCGTGAATTAGTTGATGTCATATCTATTGAATTACCTGCATCAATATTTGGCATTATATCGGGTGTTTGTATATTAAATTCTCCCATGCCTTGATCCATCTGTGAATTAGTTGATGTCATATCTATTGAATTACCAACATCAATACTTGGCATTATATCAGGTGTTTGTATATTAAATTCTCCTATGCCTTGACCCATCTGTGAATTAGTTGATGTCATATCTATTGAATTACCAACATCAATACTTGGCATTATATCAAGTGTTTGTATGTTTAATTTTGCAGTGCTTTGATCAGTCTGTCTGCCGCTCGATAACGTGTTTACGCGACCTCCAACGTCAACAGTAGACATTTGAGCAGACTCTCTCATGTTCAATCCCACTATACTTTGATCTGCCAACGTACTAGTTGAAACAGTATTCGTTTCATTTCTAATATTGATACTTGATCGCGTATCCGGCACTAGCATGTTCTGATTCAACCCGACATCAAGAGACGCTGTTCCTGTCTGATCGCTAGAGATTGACGCTAGTATATCTTGAGAACCTCTGTTTGATTTTGCTTTGATATCTCCCGTTATCATCATAGCATCCATTTGATTACTACTAGGCTCATTCAATATATTTGTCGTGCGACCATCAACAACAGAAAACTCTTGTCGTTTTAACAATTCGGCGGAAGCGATTTGTTGTTTCGAATCAAGAAGTGCGTTATTTTGCATTCCCAAATTATTAGAGGATGAGACTTGCTTGTTCGATCCAAGTGGTGGAATAAGGATTGAAGCCTTCTTGATATTGTTTACCGAATTCGAATTGAAAGTGTTATCCACGGGTATATTCATTCTAGCCATGTCGTTGGATGGAAGATTATTTCTGTTGTTCAGAACATCCTCATTTGTCATAGATTTATCTTTCGCGGCAGCGATCGTATTAAATGTGTTATCGTTAAAGGCCATTCCCGATTCAGTATTAAATGAACTCCCATCTGCCATCATTTGTATAGTTGCAACTTGATCAGCAGATGATACAAACGCTTGATCTTGGGAACGTGTTGCTCCTAGGTCTGGTGATACAAACGCTTGGTCTTGTAAACCTGTTGTTCCTAGATCCAATGATGCAAACGCTTGGTCTTGTAAACCTGTTGTTCCTATATCCAATGATGCAAACGCTTTGTCTTGTGAACTTGAAGTTCCCAAGCCTGATGATACAAAAGCTTGATCTTGTGAACCTGTTGTTCCTAGATCCAATGATGCAAACGCCTGATCCTGTGAACTTGAAGTTCCCAAGTCCGATGTTGCAAAGGCTTGGTCTTGTAAACCTGATGTACCTAAATTCGATGATACAAGCGCTTGATCTTGTAAACCTGTTGTTCCTAGATCCGACGATACAAACGCTTGATCTTGTAAACCTGTTGTTCCTAGATCCGACGATACAAACGCTTGATCTAGTAAATTTACTGTTCCCATATCAGATGATACGACCGTTTTATCTTGTAAACTTGATGTTCCTAAGTCTGATGATACAGACACTTGATCTTGTAATTGTGTAGTTCCCATATCCGATGATACAAACGCTTGATCCTGTAAGCCTGAAGTTCCAGCATCCGATGATACAAACGCTTGATCTTGTAAGCCTGAAGTTCCAACATCCGATGATACAAACGCTTGATCTTGTAAGCCTGAAGTTCCAACATCCGACGATACAAAGGCTTGATCTTGTAAATTTGAAGTACCCGTATTTGTTGAAACAAATGCTTGATCTTGAACATTTGCTGCACCAACATCGGATGATGCCAACGCCTGATCTTGTATATTTGAAACTCCTAAGTTTGATGAGACAAAGGCTTGATCTTGTAATTGTGAAGCTCCAACATTTGATGATACAAACGCTTGATCTTTAAGACTTGTAGTTCCAACATCTGATGGTACAAAGGCTTGATCTTGTAATTGTGTAGCTCCAACATCTGATGATAAAAACGCTCGATCTTGAAGACTTGTAGTTCCAACATCTGATGGTACAAAGGCTTGATCCTGAAGACTTGCAGTTCCAACATCAGGTGAAATAAAAGCTTTATCTTGTAAATTTGAATCCCCAAAAGCCGATGATACAAACGGTTGATCTTGAACATTTGTTGCACTAACATTTGATGATGCAAACGCTTGATCTTGTATAGTTGCTGCTCCTACATCTGATTGTACAAACCCTTGATCTTGGAAGTTTGTATTTCCCATATCAGATGAAACAAACGCTTGATCTTGTTGATCATTTACTCCTAAATCGAATGGAACAAACGCTTGGTCTTGTATGGCTTGTGTTCCTAGATCAATTGATAAAGACGCTCGATCTAGTAAATTAGCAGTTCCCAAATCCGACGATACAAACGCTTGATCTTGAACATTAGCTGCACCAACATCTGATGAAACAACCACCTGGTCTTGTAAATTTGTCGCTACTACATCTGTTGATACAAATGTTTGATCTTGTAAACGTTTAGTTCCTAAATCCGTAGTTGCAAATGCTTGATCTTGTAAACCTGATGCTCTTAAGTCTGATGTGATAAACGGTTGATCTTGTAGATTTGTAGTTCCTAAATCTGATGATACAAACTCTTGATCTTGAACATTTGCTGCAGCAACATCCGCTGATTTAATCGTTTGATCTTGTAAACCTTTAGTCCCAACATCCGATGTTATAAACGCTTGATCTTGTAAACTTGCAGTTCCTAAATCCGACGATATAAATGCTTGATCTTGAACAATTGCAGCACCAATATCCGAGGATTTAAACGCCTGATCTTGTAAACTTGCAGTTCCTAAATCCGACGATACAAACGCCTGATCTACTGTATTTAGCTCACTTCCAATGTCTGATACTAAAGATACATCCATGCCAGTTGATAGATCATTTGGTGACATGGATGCTTGATCTGCTCCACCAGAAAATAACGATGAATCGATCCCCTGAACAGAGCTAGTTGTCGATTCTCGTTGCCCGACCGTAAGATCAATCGAAGCTTTCTTATTCATTCGATTACCTACACCAAAGGCTCCACCAGTATGTAGACTATCTATTGTAGCACCTGAATCGAATGTATTTGTCAGGTCCATAGCGCCCATTGTTCCCGAAGGCTGTTTCTCGGATTTGCCAATCATGAAGGACTGTTCGGCCATATTGCCTGACTGATTCGCGTCCGTGTTGATTATAAGTTTGCTGGTTTGTCCTGATTGCATTTGCTCTGACTGACCTATTGTGAAGGACTGATCGGCCCTGTTGCCAGATTGATTCGCGTCTGTGTTGATGATTAGTTTACCGGTTTGTCCTAAATTCTGGTGCTCTGACATTGTGGTGGATTGATCCGTAATGGCACGAGACCCATTTATATCCGTGTTGATCATCAATTTACCGATTTGCCCTTGGTTCTCATGCACTGACTGACCGATTGTGAAGGACTGATCGGCCATGTTGCCAGATTGGTCGGTGTTCGTGTTAATGATTAGTTTACCGGTTTGTGCTGAATTCTGGTGCTCTGACTGACCCATTGTGATGGACTCATCCATCATGGCACGGGACCCACTTACGTCATTGTTGATTATCAATTTACCGGTTTGACCTGATTCCTTGTGCCCTGACTGACCTGTTGTGAAGGGCTGGTCTATCATGGAACGAGAACTATCAACGACTGTGTTGATTACTATCGACGCCATTTGCTTTTCGTCAGCTTTGAATGTTGGATCGATTGCAGACGTCATCTCTAAGTTGGACATTACATCGGAACTGCCACCAGCGCTGTTGCGTGTATTTACATTTACACTGGTTCCCAGTTGATGTGTTGAAAGATGTTGAGTGTTTTCCTGCGCTTGCGTTCCTGTGTTTGACGCAATTGTGAATGAACCTAAATCTGTAGTAGTACCGGAGGATACGCTGGACTGTTGACTTGCTTCTCCCGCCGTCTCGGACAGGGCAGGAAGAGAACCCAATGGTGGTATCATGTTTGTCTGATCTAGTTTACCACCTGCTGAAGCGGAACTTTGAACGAACCCCGTGTCTTCTGATCCCTTGGCTGTGATCCTCCATTCGGTATTACCAGAGTTATTGTTCGTGGTTATCGTTTCGTTTATTACGAGGCTTCTTTCGGAAGTCGCGGGGTCTACCAGGATGTCGATTTTATTAGCATTCATATCAACACTGGTTGGGTTCACGCCCCCTCCGATAGCAGCTGTGTTAGTGGCAATCGTTTTATTGCTGACCAAAGGACTACAAACGTAAAAGAAAAAATAATTTGTGTATGTGTTAAAAAAGGATGACAACGATAATGTTTATCATTGATGTTTTATACACTACTGCTACGAGATAACATTTTTCTCCATATGAATTTAGTATATCTTTCAAGATTATGCCTAATGCTTCTATTGATCAAAAAGAGTAATTAAAAAATATATCTGAAATGCAAAGATGTTGCTCATTTTAATATGTATGCACTTAAACAATTTATTATCAACCAGACAATTACATTTCAATTACAATCTTCAATTGTCATTATCAAATTGTTAAATCTTTGGACCACTAAAAGCATGCTACTTTGAAAACAACTACATTGTTTAAAAGGAAGAACCGCATTGATATTGAATATCAATTTCCTATCATGGACCGATTGTTAAAAAAAGGTGTTAACATTGTCGTTATAGAGAGAATATAGTGGGGAAAGATAAACCCAAAGTAACTTCTATTAGAAAAGTAGGTACCTTGGTTCCAATGGAGAAAAGAAGGGGTTGGCCCTGACGGTATCCGGAATTACTCCTCCAATCCGAATATCGGCACAGTTATAGAATTCTTCCTGTGGCCCAAACCCTTTTCCATTTTCTCCGGTGACCGGGTCAGTACCCCAACTGTTTCCTGTAAAAGTAGGGCAATAACGTTATCAAGTTATAACCAATGTATTACGACGCATTTTGAACGGTTTTCAATTTACTAGAAATGAACATTTTTCTTTGTCAGTTAATCTGTAACAACTTAATATTATACAGTTGCATCAGAAAAAGTCATTTGTTCAATAAAGTGTGTTTAAACTTTGATTATCATGGTTATTTTATGGAGTTAAATGTTCATAAAATGCTATATCCAACTATATCATTTGGTAAACCGTTGGTCAAATTCAAATAGTTATCACCAAAAAGACCCTTTCAGCACAACTTTAACATGAAAGCCAACAAGAAATAACCCAGATTAGCCAGTTAAACAATTCAGGTTTCCTGATTCTTCACCTTTGACCTGGTCACTACACACATTTTTAAACCAACCAATCAGAATTCGTTATTTTAAATATGTAACCATTAGATTGTTGAAAAACATGAATGAATAGGAGAAAATCTATATTTCAAGCACAAAAAACATATGTTAATAATAAAAGGAGTTTTTAAATAGTGTCTCACAGCATTCATAGATTAATTTGCATGCCTTTTATGGACATAATAAAATAACTTCATATATTTTTTCAGTAATTTATTTGTACTCCTCTCCTTTCATGTGCCTTAAACATATTAGATACCTGTGTGATATCTCCACTGCAAGACGCATCGGTCGCACGTGATGTTCGGCGGAACAGCGATCGTTAGTCGGTAATCTCCGGCAGCCTTCGGGAGAAATCGGAACGGTGTACCGGTGGTGAACCCTTCTTTGATTGGTAGAAGATATTCGTCGAGACAAGCTTGTGTTACTGGTTGATTATTCGCCGGACAAAGTCGAAATTCGAAAAATCCTTCTTCAAACGCCAAAAGCTCTACTTTAACCTGAAACTCTACAAGGCAAATAATACGACAACTTTAAAAAGGGCAAAAAATATTATTGTTTACGAAACGTCTTGTATAAAAGGCTTTTTACCATGATTTCATGGTATTGACAAGACTCCTTTATGGATTTGGTCAATGGCACCACAAAAATCACATACCCATGTGCTTAGAACGAAAATAGCGTCCAATGATGTCGGCGACAAAAAAAAGTGCTTTAAAAGAAATTGAAACGAAAAATTTTACCCTTTTAACTCCTGTTTACAAATCAATGATTGATGCAGCATAGCAAGGGGCAGATAACTGTGAGGAGTTTGGGTAATGAAGCCAATGGCGATTGGATTCCTTTTTATGTTTATCGTTAACCACATCAAGTTCCCGTCATAACTTCGTAACTCGCATTTGATTGTACACATCTTTCGTTTGTTGCACTATTCCACAGTTGATTTCATCATCATTTCGTTGCTCATATTTTTCTGTAACTAATAAATCTTTTCCACCATATATCATGAACCGTATTTGATTCCCGCTAAATGTATCGTAAATTAGTCTTGATACCAGAGCTACATCTACTTTCAAACATATTTCATTGCCATAACCATTTACAAAAGATACATGTTCATTCAATCATACAAACTAGTAATAAGGCAAAAGGGTTAGGCCAAAAGTTCTACAAACTTAGATTCAGCCATCCCCGTGACAGGTAATTATCAAGAGTGTTTCAGCATGTACAGTGTGTTAGTTTAACTATTGATTCATTCATGTTCTGATAAATTTGGAAAATCATCTGTACTATATGACAATCAAGAGATACCAATTGAAAAAGAACGATTTGGGAAAAGAAAAAGTTAAATAAATGAAATAAGTGATGTGAATCATGTGATACTTGGGCCAAGGTTCTACGACCGAAGGAGTGAGGTTTTGTTTTGAATGAAATACTACTATAACCTTTTGCTATCCTTGATGAAGGTTTGTACCATTACATCCCTTTACCATTATTTGACTAATACACTATGCAGTAGGTATTACACTTTTTCTTCTCAACACAGATAGACATGACACCCATATTTTCTACCTTTCAAATGTCCATTTACTATGTTGATTGAGAAGGAATGTGCGTCTAAAATAAAAACTACAAATATTCCCGCCATGAGTGTTAACCTACCTTCGATTCCCGCGGGATAATATCGACCAATCAGGCCTGTCCCATACGTTCCTCCGTACTCATGATCTCTTGTACCATTTACGTAATCGCCGCAAACTCCACACTGCTTCGGGCCGTCTTCAAGTTGCTGCAATGGGTTGAAAACAGTTTAAACACAGTCTAAATCATTAACGAACGCCTTATATGAATCTTAACTGAAATAGATTGCTTTAAAAACAATAAGTTGTTAGTTTGAATATAGTGAACTCAATTTACACCGTAAATCAAATTAAATCAAATCGTTTAAACCTTAACCGGCACATTCTTCTACGTCAAAGAAGATTTGTTTTACTTTTCTTTTTAATTCGAAGTTCTATAACCAGTTACAACTGCTTCATTTAGCATATTATCAACAAGAGTATTGCAGTGACGACCAAGACTAAAAAGTCCATAAGACGATGTACTTGTAGTTAAACAATAGAGTCCATAAGACGATGTACTTGTAGTTAAACAATAGAGTCCATAAGACGATGTACTTATAGTTAAACAATAAAGTCCATAAGACGATGTACTTATAGTTAAACAATAAAGTCCATAAGACGATGTACTTATAGTTAAACAATAAAGTCCATAAGACGATGTACTTATAGTTAAACAATAAAGTCCATAAGACGATGTACTTATTGTTAAACAATAAAGTCCATAAGACGATGTACTTATAGTTAAACAATAAAGTCCATAAGACGATGTACTTATTGTTAAACAATAAAGTTTGAAACCGCTGTGACAAATGGAAAAACTCTTCATAATAAACCTTACTCCTTAGAAAATACATGACGTCTACAACCGTGAGCCAACTCGTTTGTACTTTGAACCAGAACACTACCAGGTAGCGCCTTACTCCTTAGAAAATACATGACGTCTACAACCGTGAGCCAACTCGTTTGTACTTTGAACCAGAACTCTACCAGGTAGCGACAAAAAGGGTAACTCGGATGATCCAAGCTGCAACTGTGTGTTAGAATTGAAAATCTATGTCTGGACCATTCGGACTACAAAAGGGAGGCTATTCGTTTGCTATTGTACACATTATTTTGGCAAAACAAGATTAATTGCTCATATTGAGAACTTATTACAATGTTCTGATCATGCCTGTGACATTTAGCAGATGCATTGAAATACGTAAATACAAAAAAAAAATCAACATGTATCGCATTTATATCGAAACGTAGACGATACTTACAATGTTAGAAAAGGACGTTGTTCTATCAATATTAGAAAGAAATCGTTTGATAAAAAGAAGTAAAGCACTTTTCTTATTTCGCTACTAGTGATTCTTAGGACCAGAGTAGCAGTTGTGTTTTAATGGACATACAGTGAAGCCTCGTTTATCCGGATGTCTCGCAATTCGAACGAAGTTTTAAGGGAACGAAATTATTGTCCAGTAAGTTGCTTAACAAATTACCATACAATAACGATATTTGACCAGTTTGTTGCAGACGACTCTTCAACACATTTTGGGTAAAGGATAAATTGCTCGTGACGAGCAATTTTTCCTTGAGCCACAATGTTTTCTGCCATATCAGAAGATTGATTTTGAATTTCATCACGTTTTGAAATGTAGTGCAAATTCTTTCAGTTTGGGACGGTCGAAAAGTTGGCGTTTGGTGAAGGTTTATAAGTATAAACGTGCATATATACCATAAGACGAGGCCCTGCTTCATTAGTCCGGATTATTCGTTAAATAGGATATTTTGTTGGGACCGGGCGTGTTCGGATTAACGAGATATTACTGTATATTGGACAAGTGACACCATGGATAAAACGATCGCCTTAGTCTGAAGGGAAAAATGAACCATTCCCTTTTCACTGTTTTAGCTTTCGACTTGTGTAGCAGGGCGTTGTAATGTTCATACACAGCTGGGTGAACTGTTAACATGCATTTGATCACGCACGTCCGCTCAATCTGACCACCTTTCAATAAGGGATGATAATTACAACAATTGTCGATGATGTGGATGTTGACGATAAGATGTGACAAGACTACGTGATTAACGAATTTAAACCCATTTTCACCGTTTCGGAATTTACACTTGCCTTTTCTTTACATGTCAAAATGGGTTGTTTTGAAAGTCGTGCATTGCAGACTCTGATTTTAAAATAACCACAGGTAAACTCTGGTTTTAGAATAATCACAGGTAAACTCTCGTTTTAGAATAATCACAGGTAAACTCTCGTTTTAGAATAACCACAGGTAAACTCTCGTTTTAGAATTGTAAGCTATTTCTTTTGTCGATCTGATTTTAAGGTAATAATAATTATAATAATAATAATAATAATAATAATAATAATAATAATAATGATGATAATAATAATAATAATAATAATAATAATAATAATAATAATAATAATAATAATAATAATAATAATAATAATAATAATAATAATAATAATAATAATAATAATAATAATAATAATAATAATAATAATAATAATAATAATAATATATAATAATAATAATAATAATAATAATATAATAATAATAATAATAATAATAATAATAATAATAATAATAATAATAATAATAATAATAATAATAATAATAACGAATAAAAATAGACATCGTTAATTTCAGTTCAGTATGTCCATTAATGTATATATTTTTTCAAGAAAAATGCAATTAAATACAACACATGCAATATGAGACGTTTTTGCCTGTATAGCGCATCGTAAATGATGATATGGGTTGAGACAAGGTTTGTAACATCTCATCCATTGATCAATATACGAAACCTCATTCATTCGATCGCTTTAACGAATCGCTCATTTACAAACATTTTATTTGTTTACTGGATAAGAGTGTTCTTCATTCGCAATTTTACAAAAACATGTCAAGGATATCCAAGTTACCAATTCACATATCTCATTGCTGACTTTTCCTCTTCGGTACCAAACAATATTTTTCTATCATCTACAAATACAAATCTAAAAAGTCCAGAACTTACTACTACAGAATAACTATAGAATGTTAGTATGAATGAGGATTTATTTGATTAATCTTTCCTGAGAGCGCATAGCGCTTTTCTCTCTCAGGGGCTTAAAAGCACCGTTTGAGCTAATGCGGATAGTAGATGTTGTAATCAAAGAACACGACTGTATTGTCTTTTGCTTGTAGTTCTTGTTATATTAATAAGCAAGAACAGGTATGTAGATATAGTAATGCTATATCTTTTTACCAAATAAATCTATCTATCTATCTTTATCTTATTTAGTTAGGTAAACTAACAGAGTGTCTTGTTGTATAAAATGAGCACATTTATATCAAGCCTTATTTGACATAATGAGAAACATATGCATGTTCAGTAACTCTATCATGTATCAAATAGAGAATGCACACAGGATATACACTGTTAAATGAATTAACTCCTGCAATGTATTACAAATATGTAAGATATACCATTTTGCTAACGAGATAATGACGAGAGTGAGGGACAGTGCTCCAATGGTAGAGCGTCGGCCTCGGAACATGAGGGTCGTCATTCTCCTTCGCAGTGATCTCCCTTTTCATTTGGTTAGGAGCTCTCTGCTATCACAGAAAAAATCCTTCCAGATCTGGAAGAATTCTATTTTTTTTTCATTATCAATTTTGAATCGAAATCTGAATACAATATTTTTCCAATTTTAGAAGTCTGACTTCTTTGGCCCAATCATTACAAAAAAGTAATGGCAAAATATATCTATATGTAAAAAACGAACAAAAGTTGCTTGAATTGTACTCAAACCAGTTCGTAACCGTATTTTTATCCTTGTTGGTTCAACAAGGTCCCGTAACAGCTCACCCAGGTACGGTTTATTCGATATAATGACGCAATAAAGTACATAGAGTTATGCCCTCGAAGTAACGAACATTAACAGTGTATTTGCGTTATAAAAAGATCGTTTCGAGGTGAATTCTATAATACACATTTTGAACAAAGATAACATAGTCATGACTGACAATACTGACGAAATTGTCAAAGTTATGTATGAATTTGATTCATCGTTCATTTTCAAAGCATGGCAGGTTGAAATAAATCATAGAGACCTAATTTTGTTTGCGTCTCAGCTATATTGTTTGGGTCACATGACTGTATCTGTCGTCACGTGATTTCTATGATGGCAGTGATATTGTACTGAAGTGTAGCGAAGGGAAGTATTCCTGCGCGGAGTTTGGAGGGTCGTGGGTCCGTATCGCGTGAGAAGCGGGGTCCATTTAGCGACCTTTCATTAATTCACATGCTGCGCGAGTACTGGTTTATCTCCAAGAAGCAGAATTGTAAGTGATCAGTCTAAGTTGTAAGTACTTATTTCACGATCGATGTAAAACAAATAAGTTTTAAAGGGATAATTGTGCTCTAAAACGTGACCATGATTATGCAATTGCGCGGTTTATATATGCTAAAAGATCGTTAAACTTCTACACAATACAATAAATATAGTATTTTTTTTATTTGTGAGACGATGGAAACATATAATGAAAAGTAATTGTAAAAACTTATTTTGTATATATCTAGAAGCTGCAGTAGCTTATCTCAATTAAATGTGTCCCTGTCTCTATTATATAAAACATTTTGCTAATATGAAAGAGATAAGCTCTAAAACGTGTCATAGTTTTGGATGTCGCGGTTTATGTAACCAAAGCCACGCCCCTATCACTGTTGGACTAATTATAAAGGTATGTGTTGGTGATTGATTCGTCATTGTCACTCATTGGGCCCGTCTCTACATGATAAAACAAGGCAGGTTGTTTTTGAACGTTTCTATATATTGTTGCATGAGTGCATGGGTATACATGACTAACTGGCCAGATGTGCTGCATGTCTTCTTTAGCTTTAATCGAAAGATTTCACAGTATTTGTTACTACACATGCAGTTTCAACGCTGTATTCTGTTTGTTGATACCTTTGAGTATCGCCCGCATGTAATTGATGAGATTCAAGTTTCCTTAATCCTTTACCAAACGCTTGATTTTCGACGGTCCCAAGTTGAAAGTGTTTGCAGACGACATTTCGAAACGTGATGAAATTGAAAAGTAATCTTCTGATAGGACAGAAAACATTGTGGGAAAAAGAAAACCTGCTTGTTACAACAAATTTCTCCTTTTCCCACAAATGTTTCCAGAGTCGTCTGCAACAAACTGGTCAAATGTCGCAATTGTTTGGTAAATGGTTAATGTCCGTAACAGCCTCACTCGAAAACGCCGTCGTTCATTGATCCCCACAAATACAGGTGGTGATTTTCTTCATATAAACTATTCTGAAAGTTAAAACTAAGGAAAATTGACTTTTTCTTTACCACCAACAGACGATATTTATTTACTTGAAGCAGACGACTTTAGAAAAGCTATGTAAACATGTGAAGAAACTTTCAGTTTTGCTGTTGTGATATGTGAATTAATTGAAAAGGCATTGTGGCAAAAGGAAAAATTGCTTGTCATAAGCAATTTCTCCTTTTGCCACAACGAATTTTGAATGTCGTCTTCTTCATCACGCAAACATGTGGCGTTATTTGGTAATGTATTAAAGGAGGGAAGGAGAAACCTAAATAATGGCAATCTCCCCTTTTCCCACAAACGTTCCTTTTCAAATACAAGTAAGGTTTTACTATCCATTCTCGATTACTTTCGTCTACCTTTATGTCTAAATTGTTTCCCTGGTCCCAAAACCGCAATTGAGGGATTGGTTTAACACTACTATATATGCAGGTCGAAAGTTTATACAGGTGTCGCCCTTGTCAATGTCATTGTCTTTATCTCTTGTGAGTCTTACGTAACCTTCGACAATATTTCTGTTTTATTTTGGCATTTGGTGCACTCAAATGTTTTATAGGTATATTCTTAGAAGTTACTTGTTGTATAAAATAGAATATAGAAAATAGGAAAGTTTATTTGTAGACAAAGGTCTTTGGCCAATAATACAATATACATATAAAGACATTCACATGTTTTTGTGTATATTTGGGTAGTAAATATCCGAAATTTAAGAAAGAATTCTGCAAGTCCATTGGAAATGTTAAAGGAAGATTTGGAGGAGGAGAGGTCGTATTCAACGAGCTATGTCCAATCTTTATATATGTATATGTAGATTGTCTTTACTCTAATTAATGAGGCTATGTTTGTGGTTTTTTTTGAAAAGTGTCAAAGAACAATGCGTCAGAAGAAAAAAAGAGGATTTCAAGAATCCGTTTAAGACAAGAGACTATATAAACGTTCTTAATCACAGTTTGTCCATTACTTTTTACTTCTTCACAATAATTAAGCACTAGAAAAGTTTATTTTTGGTTAGGATTATGAAAGTTTATCCGAATATCAGAATATCCGGGTTTCCGAATATTTCACTGCTATCTGGGTTCAATTATTGGTATCCGGATGAATGTGTTAATGTATTAAAGTGATACAGAAAGGCAAATTCTTAACTCAAGCATATTCCATATGCTATTCGTCGACACTTTCGATCTCAGAGAAAGGTTTTCAATTGATCACAGTTTCATTCAATGCTTGATTAATTAATTGTACACCGATTGTGATGTTTATATTTACAATATAATATATACATGTACAGTGTATAACCAATACTTCTTCTGCCGAAGGTGCTTTAACCCATTACCAAGCAATAACGACATTTAACCACAGTGTTGTAGACGACTCTATAGAGCATTGCGGGAAAAGGAGAAATTGGTCGTGACAATGTTTTATGCCCTATCAGAAGATTATTTTCCAATTCCACAGCAATTTGAAATGTCGTCTGCAAACTCTTTCAATTTGGGACAGTCGAAAATGTTGTGTTTGGTAAAAGGTTCATCGAATAGTCTGAAATCGGACCCCGCTCATCAAAGGTATCGAACCAATGACTCTTGTGTTCCAAGGTCAATGCTATAACCCGATCCTCCAGGACCACTTCCCTCAATTACAAGTGTTACGCTAAATAGTTAAACTTTGGTGACATATAAGGACATGGTTAAAACTCCCTTCTTGAATAAGAAAAGTGCAGGAACCCATTATAAAATACTGACGAATTTCTAGACCCCTTTCATCGGAAATGCTCAAGAAACGACAGTTTTATAACGCAAACAACGGTTCCCATTAAATATCATAAAACGATAGAATGTTAGATCTCATTTTGTATGGCTTGTGTCCGCTGTTGCTTTGATTTTGGACCTGTCACAACATTCTGTACAAGATCTAGATATCCTATATGCAATTACAGCTTGGACCATCCGAGTTAACACAACACCTACACATTAGAGATAGGTACCTGGCAATTATTTCAAACGATTATCATTTCTCGTAAACAACGCCGTTAATATGTCCCGAATGCTGACAGTTGTGAACTCTACACCATAAGTTTACGTCTTTACCAGTATAATGGGAGTATTACAGTACTATTAACTGCTCACTGACAGGTTTTATGATGAACTCATACAGGTATGGCCGAACTGATTAGTTCGATCACTTTTAATTTGTTTGTAAATATTTAACCCCGTTTTCAACAGTTTCGGTTATATATCACTTGTCCATGGATCTGTTTATTTATCTAGGTTTTATGATGAACTCATACAGGTATGGCCGAACTGATTAGTTCGATCACTTTTAATTTGTTTGTAAATATTTAACCCCGTTTTCAACAGTTTCGGTTATATATCACTTGTCCATGGATCTGTTTATTTATCTAGGTTTTATGATGAACTCATACAGGTATGGCCGAACTGATTAGTTCGATCACTTTTAATTTGTTTGTAAATATTTAACCCCGTTTTCAACAGTTTCGGTTATATATCACTTGTCCATGGATCTGTTTATTTATCTAGGTTTTATGATGAACACATACAGGTATGGCCGAACTGATTAGTTCGATCACTTTTAATTTGTTTGTAAATATTTAACCCCGTTTTCAACAGTTTCGGTTATATATCACTTGTCCATGGATCTGTTTATTTATCTAGGTTTTATAATGAACACATACAGGTATGGCCGAACTGATTAGTTCGATCACTTTTAATTTGTTTGTAAATATTTAACCCCGTTTTCAACAGTTTCGGTTATATATCACTTGTCCATGGATCTGTTTATTTATCTAGGTTTTATAATGAACACATACAGGTATGGCCGAACTGATTAGTTCGATCACTTTTAATTTGTTTGTAAATATTTAACCCCGTTTTCAACAGTTTCGGTTATATATCACTTGTCCATGGATCTGTTTATTTATCTAGGTTTTATGATGAACTCATACAGGTATGGCCGAACTGATTAGTTCGATAACTATTAATTTGTTTGTAAATGTTGAACCCCGTTTCAACAGTTTCGGTTATATATCACTTGTCCATGGATCTGTTTATTTATCTAGGTTTTATGATGAACTCATACAGGTATGGCCGAACTGTTTAGTTCGATAACCATTTATTTTGTTTATAAATGTTTTAACGTCGTTTTTAACAGTATCGGTTATATATAAATTGTCAATGAATAAGTTTATTTATCTACATTGCATTTAGATGGCGTTTTATATCGCGTCAACATTATTTCAGTTATGTTTTGATGGCCGACTCTTATTGATAGAGGAAGACACCAAACTCAACTGGCCATAAGGGCGGTCAAGCAGGGTAAAACCACATTCCGTAATGTGAACTGATTCTGTACCATGCATAAATGTTGATGGTTTTGTGTGTAGAGATAGTATAATTCTCGTTCTAGTTGGCAGCATAAAGCAAAGTTTTATTTAGTTTAAAATAGCAAAAAAAAAACTGAGATAGTACTAAGAATGATTTTAAAATTCACTAAAGATCGAAAGCATTTTATCGATGAAAAAACAACCCCCAAAGAAAGAAAAACCTGATGACATATTCAAAAGCACTGAGTATAAAGTAAGCGCACTGAAAATATATACCATATAAACACACCGAGAACATATCTTAAAAGACTAACGACTTATATAATAAGGACTTGTCTCATAGGGAAACGAACTGCAAAGTTGATTATTTTAGTGCTTCTAAACTATAAAAGAACTGCAAAACTACGAAAGTACTGGGAACATATGAACACAGTGGGAAGACATCAAAACACTTACTAGTATTCATTTATCTAGGACATCGAAAACATATAAAAGCGATGATTACATAAATATGAAAAGGGCTGATGTGAGAGAGAACATATAAAACGCCAAGAACACTTAAATGCACTGGGAATATACAAAATCATTAGAAATATATAAAAGCAATAAATTATATGAACCATCAAGCACTGACAACATCTACGAACACAGAAACACGTGAAATATATATAATCACCGAAAACATATAAAACACCGAAAAAAATTAAACCATTGGAAACATACGAAACATCGAAAACATAGAAAATAACACAGAGAACATTTAAAAGCACGGGAAACCTTTTAAAAGACAAAGAACACATAAAAGCAGTCGGGACATATAAAACCGAAGAAAAGTACTTGAACATTCACATCACTGAGAGAATATGATAGCACTGACAACATGTAGAAACTATCAAGAACATACATATACAAGTACCAAGAACATATGTTATCACCAAGAACATATAAATACAATAAGAATAAAATAACTCACTCGGAACACATAATAGCACTGACAACATATAAGATTACAAACTACATATAAAAGCACTGGAAACACATGCAACCATCAAGAACTTAAAGAAACAAAACATCATATAAAAGCACCACGAACATATAAAACCATATGAAACCATCAAGAACTTACAGAAACAAAATTAACATATAAAACCATATAAAACTACCAAGAACATATAAAACCATCAAGAGTGCATAAAAACACAAAAAAAATCATATAGAACCATATAAAGCCAACAAGAACATATGAATCCACAAATATCATTTAGAACCACCAAGAACATTTAAAACCCATATAAGACAACCAAGAACATGTTAAACCATCAAGAACGTATGAAAACACTGGTAACAAATATACAAGACTTACCTTTTCACCACCACAATTAAGCTGCATATAATTATAGTTCTTGGGTGTTGGGTATCCATATTTCCACATGACGGGTCGGCTTGGGGGATCATACAGCGATCCCGTCCCCCGGGCAACATGGGGTAGACCACATAGTAACAACAACAACACCAACGCACAGGGCACGTGATGGGATGTATCCATTGTTTTAATGTCACGTGTCTTTCAAAAATGGCGAGAAATTAGTCGCGCCTTCCAGTTGTTCCGGAATTATCGTTGAATCAAGTGATAAGTTGGTCACTCTTTTAGTCCTACTTTAGAAAATGTTCTTTGTGTATCAAAAGTCAGTTTTAATGCATACTTTTTCAATCAGTTTGTCCATAAGCCATGTTCTTAGAATCAAAGCTTCTATAATTAAGATGATACGACAATGTTAAGATTGCTAAAAAAGGAAATAACTCATAAAAAACTGTCTGAGGTGAAGTCATAATGCTTTCTTATATCTCAAAGACAAAATTCTCAAATACAAAATAATCTCAAATACAAAATAATCTCAAAGACAAAATAATACCCTCATGCCTTTTTATAGTTGTAGTATTGTTGAAGGTTTTGTTAATGACATATTTAATGTCGATTTCAACCAATTTTCAGTTTTTTCGCGACGTACCCTCCAAAGAGTCCATGGTAGCATTTTACTTATCCTGCTGTGTTCATGACTTGTGTAATTTCAAACAACATTCCCTCTTAATGCAATGTTTGGATAAAGAGTGTTGCAAGTTACCAAATCATTGGAAACGCATTACAATATTGTTCTTTTAATAAAGATACATGTACTATCAATGTATATCAATTTTGACGTCCGAAAATATTGTGTTTAAGTCGTTTAGTAAAACGCTACTCAGTACTTTCACTACAATCCTTGCTTCAAATGGTGCTGGTTTTCCTTGGATTTGTGATAAGAAACAAAAATAACTGTGTCTGTGTTTTAGGTCTTACTTGCTCCACTTTCTCATGGGAAACTGTGACTCGGACTGAACAGTGCGGGAGAAGAAAACAACATTGGCATACATTGCTATCTTCAAAATTAATCTTGAATGAACTTAAGTTACATACACCATTAATTAGAAAACGACTACGTGTATTCTAAAGCTTTAATCACTTGAACTACGAAAGGGCATATCGGAATAAATGAGTATAATCGCACCAAACATACTAAAACAGAAAACAAATGTAAAAAAGGAGCTTTATTTCGAACTACCACTATACTCCTCATTGAAACTAATTAATCAATTTAACATAATTGAAGTGAATTAAACAAAACACATCAAACATATTGCACAACAAAAGCCAAGTGTGATTCGAGTATGTCGCTTAATTCGTTGGATAAAAAGATACCATACGGCTATACAACTGAGCAAAGCTGTCCTTGATAAACCAATTTTTCTTGGGTAACTTATGTTTTTGATGCCGTCTGCTAATAAAACATTCTTTCAAAAAGAATGTTTTATTAGCAGACGGCAACAAAACAATTGTATCAAAAGAAGAAATTGTTAGAGACAATCAATCTTACAATTTTGTCACGCTTGATTTCAAATCAACATCTCATCAAAAATGCATTTTTTTGTACTTTAAGAATTATCGTCTGATGATACTTTCGATTTGGACACCCTCTAGAGAAATCCTACAGTGGTTTGATCACCGAACACAAATATTTATTGAACGTCAATCCCACACAGACACAACGTAACGTCACAGCAAACTCACGTACAATAACAGATCGTTGATGTAATGTATATCAATGTTTTATAACGCTCCATCAAACACGAACACTTTCGTAACAACTTCGGGAATTTCCGTGAAAAACGAACGTGATTGGTGACAATCGGATTTCCTCGGTGATGTTCAATAACAAATGACGTTTACGTCGAACTATTTTTTCTCACGTAAACCACCTTTGAACGACAACGCTAAGCAAACATTTGCCTTCCTGTATATGACTAGAAACTGTGTACGCTTAAGTTAATAAAATTTTCTTCTTCTTCATAAAGAATGTAAAGAGAGGACACACTCAGCAAGTATTAGGGACGGTCCTGTCTCAAGAAATTAATTTGGTTTAAAAGTAACAACAAAAACATGAATGTAGAAAAGGTATCATTATGTCTGTGTGCCAAAAGGTTGCGTAGCTAGAGCATTGTCAAGTAAGTATTTTTTTATTATAAATGACAATTTATACAAATACCTTTCTGAAGACATCTTATTCAATTTCATGTTCAATCAAGTTGCATTGGTTAGAAAATCAACAAAACTTTTTCAATAAGTAATCATAAAAGATGACATTTTCGTTCGCTTATGATGGAAATTATTTGTGAGGTTAGACCCAACTTCTGTTCGCGAAAAAAATGAGGTGTGATAAAAACGAGAAGTTACTGAGGACGAGTAATGGTTCAAGACTTTTCCCGAAAGTTTCCGTTGGTGGTACACTGAATCGAGTACATAAAGGAAAGGGCCAAACAAACTATTTTCTCTTCTCTTAACACAACGCGACGGGTTTGATGGATGTTCAATGCAACGCATCAAAGCCGGCCAAGTCAGAGGAAAGCGTACAATCAGATGTACATATATAGATCAAACCTTAGAATGCTTGATAATCTTCTTAAAAAAGGAGTTTTGTGTTGTCTACTTTCCAAAATATTAACATATATCTGCTTTATTCTGCTCAGGAAAGATACACAGAGTAGCAAACAGGTTGGATCACAGGCCAGCCGCGGCTGGCCTGGATCAAACCTGTTTGCATAAGCATGAAGTCGAAAACAGCATAATCTGTCAAAATAAATGAATAAGGATTTATTCTGTTCTGTTCATAATGTTAACGGGGTTTTTAGGCTGTTAGTTACAGGGGTTGTCTTACAACTTCTGGGGTCCCGGGTCCGAGCCAAACATGATCCTCTTGTTTCCCGGGAGTGCCCTTTTGCAAGACACTTTCGAACCATAGCCTAGTACTGGTGAATCAAGGAAAGTCGTAAACTGACTGAAAGATTGTTGACATGGCGTACAACACGATATAATCAAACGGATTTCTACAGTGGAATGTCGATAACTCGAACTCCTGATTGTGGAATTCTTCTAAACGTCAAAGTAAATACGGGGTCCCTATATATTTCCATTGTATCTCTATACCTTAATATTCCATACATTTATACTTTGAACTTTCTCTAAATCAACCATCTTTATGAGGTCTCTTCATCTTTGAAGCATAGATAGTTCACTGAATCTAAAGAACTCTTTCATATATGAACCGATAAGGTCATGAGGTAATTGGACATGGGAGCTTCGAACTAAAAGGCTTTTGCATCAACAACTGGGACATACAGTACATCTCAACTTGGTAGGAAAAGACTACAACTACTAACTTACCAATTCCGATGATTTATTTTCCCACTATACATACGAAAATATAAAAAAAATTATACATAAAAAAGAGTAGAAACGATTATATGTTAAAGGGATTTCTGTTATCTTTATATATCGATTAAATTCCACATTTTGTCATGCGGTTGACATAACGGACGTCTATGGTGTAAGCGAATGGCCTTGTAACCAACTTACCTCTTTCATCTTAAACAAGTTGTTGTGATATTCACTTTAGGCTGATATATATATTGTTTTAGAATCTATCAAGGTAATGCACATGCGTGAGGGACGGAACACTGTATAAAGATTAATCACTCGTCTAATAGAAAAAAATCCACGATAAATCTAATTCAACATATGCATACCATACATAGACACAATGTGACGTTGAATAAAACAATAGATACCATTGAATATATAGCGTGATACTTTGACATGCTCAGCGCAATAACTATAACACAAATCAGAGAAATAACTGTTAAGTATTATCTGTGTTTCATCGACCTTATCGTGAGAAAATTGGTTGAGCTAGTAGTGGATCGAAATTATGACGACGAAGTGGATAGAGTTTTGACGCATATTTGCGACAACGTTTGCGACATTGTATTATATAGATCTAAATCTTCCTCAGAATGAAATTGAATACTTTGCATCATAAGAAATCTTATGTGAAACAATGAAAGATATAAATGAAAAAAAAAGATATTATTTATAAAAACATAATCCCTAACCCTAACCCTAACCCTAAGCCCATTTACGTCACCAGGCCACTTTACGGTTGTGTTAAAACTCAATCCACTTTGTATATTCAGGCGATCCACGACTACGTCGTCGGAGAAAATTACCTTTAACAAATCAATACATACGTATTTAACGTTACACATTGCTTCCTTATTGGTAGTTAACCCCATCGTGACAAAAACGTTTCAAAAAGAAACATCTCTAAACAGATGAGTACAGACGTCAATAACGTTACATATAGCCTCCTTATAGACCGTGAACCGCATAATGAAAAAAAAAAAACGTTTCAAAATGACAAATTATCTAAACAAATCAGTACAGACTTCAATAACGTTAAAATGGCGAATTATCTAAACAACTAGTACATGCGTCTATAGTGTTATAGCCTCCTCATTGTAAATTAATCACATTGAGGGAAAAACGTTTCAAAATGACAAACTTTTTAAAAAACAATCAGTACAGACGTCAATAGCGTTACATGTCTGTTTCTTACAAACAGTTACAGTAATTCTGGGCACAATATCCGCGATCACAATTATTCTGGCACCACCCATCCCAGTATTGACCTCCCACAATGCCGTTCGACGTACACGTGGCGATATTGGCGGGAGGTTTCGTGGTTGTTGTTGTAGTTGTGGGTGCGGCGGTGGATGTTGTTGTTGTTGTCGGTTTGGGCGTGGCCCGTGTTGTGGTCAGCAGGCGTACGGGGGTATCAGTACACACGCACGAGTCAGCCGGACAGGTTCCGTTGTTGCAGTTCTTCGTGCACCTGTCAACGAGAAGGATTGGTTCAATTTACACTAATTGAAATTTGAAACCACGGAAAAATGAAACGGGGTTCAATCCTCATACAAAACAAATCGTTATTAGACGGAAACTATATTGTATTACAACCCCAAATTGAGGCTAACAGCAGATATTGAACACATTTAATAAAAAAAAATCGGCGTGATTGAGAATTTTCACCAACTCACTTTACACGAGTCAAGTATAAGATGTCTCTGCGCTTAAAGACTTGCATTTTCTTCAAACTTTCTTTCTCATAAATTCATTACTAAGACCCTTACTACCGAATGCAAATTGCCGCCAACATCCAAAAAATGACACCAAAGAAGAACGATTAAAATATTCCGGTCGGATAAATAATAAATATTGCTCACCATAGGTCGATCACTTGATTTCCCGTCCATTCATTAATCCCCTTACACATCTTAACCGTGTTTACAACGCCCCCTATGGTTGGTCGATCAGTCACTGAAGGTGGGTTTGTTCCGATGAACGGGATCAGTGGTTCTTCTGTTGCCTTGGTAACGACAACCTGTGTTTGTTTGCATGCACACGAGGCTGAGGGACAATTTCCTCTGGCACAGGCATCAGCACACCATCTGAAGACGAACAGTTTGACATTAACACTAGAAACAATCACATTTTCATGATAAAAACAAAATCATACTGCACACAGCCGGAAATTGGTAATTTAGAGGTTCCGAAAGGCTTACCTGTTCGTTTGGATCAAGGAAATATAGGTACAAAACTGAAGCAAAAGTGTTGAAACGACATTAAATCCTGTTGAAATACAGAAACCATTTAAAGTCGTTCAGTAAAACGCTTTCCTGATTATTTGTATCAAGGAAACACTGTTACAAAACTTAAGCAAAAGTGGTATTAGGGCCATTAAATCCTATCTGTCTACAGAAACCATTATCAGTTTACCTGTCAAGGTACTCGTTTCCGGCCCACAGATTGATGGCTTTACACTCAGTCTTCGTGATGACACTGGGAGCCGCCGGAGTTGTCGGACGTTGGGTTGTCTGTTGAAAAGGAAACAAAATTCTACATGAAATCCAGCTTAAGTAAGGAAGATATTTAGAAACAAATAATGAATAGATTATCTTAATCAGACATTTATATTTTCTACTGAAATAGATATCATAAAAACCACAACTGTTCAACCTTTAACGTGCTGGAACTGAATTTATGCTTATGAAAACGGGATAGATCCAGACCAGCCGCCAAGTAAATTGTGCTCTAACATGTTTGCTACTCTGAGTTTCTTTTCTCATCAAAACAAAGTGTATATTTAAGGTTTTGGAAAGCAGACGACACAAAAGCTATTCTAGAAATTCTAAGGGTTAAAGGACCTTCAACATACAGTTTCAGTTTATCTGTTTGCCTTTTGGGTTTAACACTGCGCCAACAATGTCTTATTTTTATTTTGATGTCATGCTCATAAAATAAGTTTAAACTTATTTATTTTACATCGATTGTGACAGAAGCTTGAAGTTTATTAAATTCTTTCTCGATGGCAGCTTCCTGGACACTACTCCAGTACTCGACCAGATTCGAGGGTTAGTCACGGCAATTATCACCTCGCCTAACGGGGATTTGAACCAGGGACTTTCGGTACAAGAGGCCGATGCTCTATTACTGAACCACTGTTGTCCACATGTTCATCATTGATGAAGGATGATACCATGACCGACTTTCCGCAAGACTGGCTGAGCTTGGTAGAACCATCGGCGTTCCGTTCGTCAGCCGAAAGACTACATCTCATGAGAATTCGAAAATTTGGCTTCGGTGAACCCGCGTGGAGATGAATCATGAGATTCCTTTTCTGTATTTTAACCACGAGGCTACGGGGCTCATATTAAGAAATGACGCAAAAATATGAAGTTTGCCGATACGTTTAAGCTTTACGTCGCTCCAATTATTGTAAACTTCTTATGAATCTAGATCTTTCGATATTGCTGGATCGACCTGACATTACTGATCAATTCATGGAAAGCTTTAGATGTGATTCCGAAACATTATGCATTGAACGATGGTTACACAGTCTGAATTCAGGACTTATCTGATATCGAGGCACATAAACGACCAATTTACTACAAGTTGTTTTTAGGCAAAATACAAAAATGCATGCCAAAGCTTACACTAGCTGTAGTTGGTTTCGGTGTAGTAGTGGTAGGTTTCGGTGTAGTAGTGGTTGGTTTCGGTGTGGTAGTGGTTGGTTTCGGTGTGGTAGTGGTAGGTTTCGGTGTTGTCGGAGGGTTTATAGCGATCGGCTGACCAGAGCAGTCGCAGGCCAGACTCGGGCAGTTCCCTTTGGCGCAGTTCTCGATACACCAGCGGTCCAGGTTCGGGTCTCCGGCCCAGAGGTTGATGGCGCGACACGCCGATACCCCGACTTGTACAGGTGGCTTTATAGATGAAATAAAATAGACATTTATTCTTCACTCCACGTGATACCAGTTCAAATGTCTTTTTCATCACCAATAACTGATTAAACAAGGGTGTGGGGAAAGTAGTCAATTTTTTTACGGAATTTGCGAAAAAAAAACCTCAAACATATACATGTATTAGTGACCGACCACTTCGGTAGTACTGAAATGTTGGTTACTATCTAGACCCCGTCCAGCCAATCAAAATACGTGAGTGAATTTATTACTCGTTGATTGACTGATTTATTTGAAAGGTTAACTTTGTTTTACGCTGTTTTTAGATAGATGATTAATATCAACACCAACAAGCCGTTTTTAGATAGATGATTAATATCAACAGCAACAAGCCGTTTTTAGAAAGATGATTAATATCAACAGCAACAAGCCGTTTTTAGATAGATGATTGATATCAACAGCAACAAGCCGGTTTTAGATAGATGATTAATATCAACAACAACAAGCCGTTTTTAGATAGATGATTAATATCAATAGCAACAAGCCGTTTTTAGATAGATGATAAATATCAACAGCAACAAGCCGGTTTTAGATAGATGATTAATATCAACAGCAACAAGCCGGTTTTAGATAGATGGTTAATATCAACAGCAACAAGCCGTTTTTAGATAGATGATTAATATCAACAGCAACAAGCCGGTTTTAGATAGACGGTTAATATCAACAGCAACAAGCCGTTTTGAGATAGATGATTAATTTAAACAACAACAAGCCGTTTTTAGATAGATGATTAATATCAACAGCAACAAGCCGGTTTTAGATAGATGGTTAATATCAACAGCAACAAGCCGTTTTTAGATAGATGATTAATATCAACAACAACAAGCCGTTTTAAGATGGATGATTAATATCAACAGCAACAAGCCGGTTTTAGATAGATGGTTAATATCAACAGCAACAAGCCGTTTTTAGATAGATGATTAATATCAACAGCAACAAGCCGGTTTTAGAATATACAAATTAAAAAATGATGATAAGGGATAAATCCTTCAAACCAGAGTACATGTTGGTTAACAACAATCTTCGTGTGCTTTTACCATCATCACGAGCGGACGTATTGTGGATAGCATGAACAGACTGTCATGGTGCAACTAAAATCGTTCTAAAGCGGAAATTGTCATATTCGTCAATTCAACCTCCAAATAAATGGGTTTGCGATAAAAACCTGTATCTGGGTGATAATTCATTGGGGTTTGCTTTAGCATAAAATAGTGTAATGACTGTCATGTTGTCTTAGTATTTCATATGAAAAGGTATCAAATCCAATCCGTATCATGACAAAGTTGACAACCTGCTCACACATTAGTATGACAATCAATAACAGTTAAAGATAGGGTGAATAGGTCTTACTGTCTGTCATATTATCACTGATTTACAGTCGAAAGTGTTATCAAATTGAAACCAAATTATAAGGATTTCAGTATAATAAAGAGTATGTTCTAACTTTCATATTATCACCAAATTACATATAAGAATGTTATAAGATTCCAAACAAACTTGCACTTGCGAATGGGTTAACCACGTCCTCAATGGTCGGTTCGACAATTAATCAAGGATTTTAGTAGCATGGATCTTATCATATTGTTACTGCATTACAAATAAAGTTACAGTAGAATATATATATACCTCCAAGTTGAAGGGACTTTATGAAAATTTTCGACAGACAGAGAGTTTGCCATATAGATGTCTGTAATATAAGGACAAGTAATTCGGGATCCCGTATTAACTTCGACGTATACTAGAAGTGGAGATCAACACACAGAAGTTCAAGGTATAGATTTTCAACTGTACTATCAAATCCCCAAACCAACTTACGAGTGGGTTAACCACGGGCGCTGGAGTCGGGTTCACGACCACTACGGGAGGACGGGTTGTTTGTACCGGGGCGACCGGTCGAGGAGGACGAGTAGTAAAGGAGGGTACCACGGCAGGTTCGGGCAAAGCGTCTGACTGGAAGATCTGAACGTCGGAACAGCCGTAAAACTCCTCCTGCGCACCGCAACCAACACATCCTCGTTTTGTGATTGGGTCAACGCCCCAACTGTTTCCTGATTGGTCGAAATAGAAAAGCAGGTGCTTTTTTGTTGAACTTAGTAGAATCTGTACAACACCTCCACGTATTTGTAGTAGATATTTGTGACTGACGATGCAATGCTTTTAAAAATTGGTAACCTCTTGCCAAAATGGTTTCTGCTCAGTATGATTTAAAATATATTGCATGTTCACGTTATTGCTTACCGTCTGCTGTCTGCATTCAATTAGGACAAGTCACTATGTTCAAATGTTCTAATATGTTTTAGTGATTGAGTCTAAATCACCACGGCTTCTGATTTGACGGAATAGTGCGCAGTGCGTTCGTGTAAGTTATTTTTACTCTGCCAACTGGTGATGCGCTAACCTCCTTATATTCGAATATATTCGAATATGCTTCCTGCTTATAAGATGTTTGTACACCCGGTATTTCAAAGAAAGTTAAAGATGTAAAGTAACGTAAAGTTAAATAAAGTGAAGTAAAGTAAATATATAGATAATATATAATGGAATAGATAAATAAATAAAAAGATAAATAAATAAAAAGATAAATAAATAAATAAATAAATAAATAAATAAATAAATAAATAAATAAATAAATAAATAAATAAATATATAAATAAATGAATAAGTAAATAAATGAATGAATAAATGAATGAATGAATGAATGAATGAATGAATGAATAAATGCATAAATGAATAATTAATTAATAAATAAATAAAAATAGATTGATAAATAAATATATAGATCAAGAAATAAATAAGTAAATGAATAGATAAATGAATAAGACTCAGAAAATAAAGCATACTGCACATACCTGT
Organism: Cerastoderma edule; assembly: GCA_947846245.1. Lineage (NCBI taxonomy): Eukaryota > Metazoa > Mollusca > Bivalvia > Cardiida > Cardiidae > Cerastoderma > Cerastoderma edule. The sequence continues at coordinate 11,496,699 of OX401421.1, read as the reverse complement.
GTGGTATTTCCACTGCACGACACACTGTTTACACACCAAGTTATCAGGCAGTTTCAATCTTATACTCACTACCCCCACCTTCCCGCATGGAACCTTCCAACTTTAGATAAAGAAGAAAATACCAACATATACCATTGATAAAATCTAATTTCCATAATTTATAGTATCATCATTATTTTACTTTTAACATATATTATTGTACAATACGAGTACATACATCTTTATGAAATAGAGCTGCAGTCTTAAGTAATTGTAAGAAATTGGATTTAGCTTTAGGTCTTTAAATAGCTACAACTCTCACCTGTATATATATATATTGTACATGGATATAGGAGTGAGCCAATGAGGCTCGATTGTTCTACGTTAAACATTGACTGGTACATTAAACAATTGTGTAGTTTAAACCAATTCACATATTAATTGGGACCGTTAACACTAGAAACAATCACGATTTCAAAATAAATTCAAAACCAGACTGCACACAATTATAACTACTCGAGTATTTCGGGGACCTGGGAAATACACCTCGTACATAAGATTAGGGTTAGAATTTCTGTCATAACAATCGGAACTACTCGGGTATTTCCGTGAGCTGTGAAATACACCTCGTATATAAGATTAGGGTTAGAATTTCTGTCATAACAATCGGAACTACTCGGGTATTTCCGTGAGCTGTGAAATACACCTCGTACATAAGATTAGGGTTAGAATTTCTGTCATAAATGTCCCGGCTAATTACACATTTCTTATGAACGTCCACGTTGTGTAAGTAGTTCAATTTATATGGACATCATTTAAATCCATTATTTTTAGTCGGTAACTCATACGTAATAGTGCAATTATAGTTGTAAGTTGTAATATTATTCTTTTTCCTTAGTCAATTAAGATGACTTTCTGAATATTGCAAATCTGCCATTTCCGTTTGAAAACGTAAGTTCAACAAAGAAGTTTTGCAAAAGCATAATTGTGGCTTTCATTTTATGTCAAATGTTTTTTAACCCTTTACCAAACGCCAAATTCTCAACTGTCCCAAATTGGAAGAGTTTGCAGACGGCATTTCAAAATGTGATGAAATTGAAATATGACCTTCTGATAGGGCAGAAAACATTGTGGGAAAAGGAGAAATTGCTCGGCACGAGTAATTTCTCCTTTTCCCACAATGTTTGCCAGAGTCTTCTGCAAAAAAATGATTAAATGTCGTTATTGTTTGGTACTGTGTTAAATGGAAATCGATAAGCCCAATGAGTTAAGATTGCGTACTTTGATCCGCTCCCGTCGGCAAGCTGTAATACGTGTTTATCAAGACACTCTTGAGTTGCCTCCCTTCGAAAGTTGTTGTTTGGGCAGATCCTAAACTCCATGTGACCACAGTGGTTGGCCGTTATTTCAGCTTTTGCAGTGAACACTTGGCCTTGCTGTTAGAAACGGAATGAAATGTGTGTTCTCAATGGTTTCATTGGTCGAATAACGGTAGGGTACTCAAAGTCCGCCATTTTGAAAATAATTCTTTCGTCGTGTAACTTCGGTCGTTCTCGGTATACATCGGTCGTGGCCGGAACTGTTCGGTTTAAAGCGAATAGTTCCGGCACTGAACGATGTTAACCGAGGACTACCGAAATTATCCGACGAAAGAAATAGTTTTCAAAATGGCGGATTGTGGGTATTCTACCCTAATTTGATTATAGAATACCATGTTATCAACTTCTTTTTTAGTCGAACAATTCGTTATGCCCTTTAATAGGGAAAAGGTTCCGGTTCGACAACTCATTGTTTATCAAAACAATCATTGGTGTTAATAGGCAAGGTGCTCTTTAAGAAATACAAAATGATTTAAGCCGGTTGATTATGATATCAATATTTAATTTGCTTTCAACAACCACGGCATACAGGCAAAGAAAGAGATATGAATCTGTAGGTTTAGTACAAACAACTATTAATGGTTTTCTACACCGAATGTATGAAACAATGGAATTACCGCTTTAACTATAACTTTATTCAAAGCATTATTTAACGATCATATTTCAAAGCATTATATGTCAAGTTACAAAATAGGAGAGGGCCAATCGCTAATGTGGCCCAATCCAATTGTAATTTTTTGCCTTTTCATGCCTTCTTTCAATACATATTAATCTGTTTGTTGTATATACGTCTTGTAACTCATATAGGACTAATGCAATACACCATGATTAAACTAAATGACTTTTTAATAGTTTATCGTGCATATGTTTACAGTATGATCGTCAATCATGCTTTACATGTGTTTATCATACAACAATACAAAGTTTTTATATCACTCAATTTTTGTAACGGATAACATGAGGTCAGGATATTCATGGGAAAGAAATTGATTATCTTATTTCTGACACAGTGGTCATGATCTCAACTGATTGTTAATGTACTTATAGATTAAAACCGTGAGAGAAAACCCAGCAGGTATTGGTATTATCCACCGAATAGTCTTTATCACGTCTGCATGGTATAACTTGATGGAATTAAACATTGCGCAACGATGTCTATAGATGTTGTTAGACATTACGTATGGATATCATGGGAACATATATGGGATTGGGAGAGTCTTCAAATGTCAAATATTATATCGCGGGGAAGTATTCTCATCATGCCATATTGTATTGCCTTCTGTTGCCTTCAAGCGTGGTTCAGTGTTAAGGTGTAAACTTATTTGCTTTACATCGATTGTGAAACTAGTTCTTACAACTTAGATAAATCACTCTCGATTCTGCTTCCTGGGTCCATAACCAGTAGTCACGCCAAATGTGGATTAATGAAAGGTCGCAAGGCAGATCCCGCTACACGTGCGGTTCGGACTCACGATCCTCGTTTCTAGAGGCTGACGTTCTACCTGGACCACTGACCCCAAATTTTACGTTTAGGATCTGTGACACGGATGTCCTACTTCCAATCCTCACCAGCAGCATTTGGTCCTCACCAGCAGCATTTGGTCCTCACCAGCAGCATTTCGTCCTCACCAGCAGCATTTGGTCCTCACCAGCAGCATTTGGTCCTCGCCAGCAGCATTTGGTTTCTCGTGGGATTTGTCTTTTGCCAAGGCAGATTAGAGCCTTGTGAAATCCAGGAAAACCGTTGAACTCCATATAGACACATACATTTGGAACAGATAAAAGATTCCCGCATAGGGGAATGTGTTACATTGAGTATTGCTTTAGAATAATGATACAAATGACTTAGAATTACCGTATAGTTCTTGAAGATCGTTCCCGTAGCGTATTTCCCGCCAACCTCGTTCTGACGCGGTCCATCATAAGGATCTCCACATATTCCACATTTCCCGCCATTATTCACCATTCGCTGTATGATAGAAGAAAATTAAATATGTTAAGATTATGGAATCGTCTAGTAAACCTTGATGATAACAGAATCACAAAAAAGGTATTCAATTACGATTATAGTCAAAACAGAAAAAACTGGTGTTCAGAGGTTAAATCTATACTAGCATCAATTAATATGACAGAAACTTACTAACAGAAAGTGCAAATTAATCTAAAAACTGTAGAACAAAGGTTATTTTTTAATTTTAAAACAGACTGGAAAGTAAAGACAGATGGTGTCTCTAAACTTAGAACTTACAAAACATTTAAATCTGACTTTTCATGTGAACAGTATCTGTTATCAAGTATAAACAAAAGTGAAAGATCGCACTTGGCACAGTTTAGATCAGGAATATTACCTATTAGAGTAGAAACCGGACGTTATGCAGGATTACCCCAAAATGAAAGGATATGTGAATTATGCTCTGCTAACTGTATCGAAAACGAAGAACATTTTATTTTAACATGTACATTATACAATGACTTAAGAAGGATTTTGATCTCCAAGGCTTGTTCGAGGAATACTGAATTTGTAAATTGTTCTTTATCAGACAAATTAATCTTTATCACAAAAACTATGTACATTTCCTTGGCAAAATATTTAGTAGATGCCCTGTTAAGGAGAAAAAACACTTTATACCGCTAGGCAAATATTTTGAAAAAAAAAAAATATATGTGTGTTTAAAAAATGTTGATATATGTTTATGTGTGTATACATGTGTGGTACATATTCATATAGATATATGTATATGTAATAAGTGATAGGTATGTAACTGTGCTCTTGTGTCTGTGTATTGTTTGGATGTGTTGGTATGCATTGATTTACGTGTGTATGTGTGTATATTCTTTGAAAAAGAAATTAGTATTTATTTGGTAGGACTGTCTTGATGGTTCGATGGCTTGTTGGTATACTGTTGTAATTACAGCTTGTATAAACTGTGGTTGGGACAGTGTTGCACTGAGCCAGCGAATTAAAAGTCCATTTCATGATTGTAAATGATATGTTTTAAAGTGACTAATAGGCCCAATGTGGCCGGGTGTCTTGACAAGTATTGTACAATGTTCTTTGTGTATTATGTCACTATGTCACTATAATAAAATTATCTTATCTTATCTTATCTTATCTTATCTTATCTAATATACACAAACAAAACTAAAACGAACTGACAACGTGTTTTGCTAAAACAAAGAGGTACCACGTTTTCGCATTTTACGTGAAATGTTTTTCAGCTTTGACGCCCGAATAGCGAGTTCGCACAGGCAGCTTTGAATAACTAAACGGACAATTTCACAGATTGACATTTTGACATTTTGATGTTTCTGAAATTAGATATCTTCTACAGTTATAATAACATTACAGATCTAGATCGACTATGTCTCGTTAATCCGAACACGTCCGTTCCCAACAAAATGTCCGGATTAACGAATCATCCGGACTATTGAAGTAGAGCATGTTCTTTTACACATTAAGACATAAACGGTCTGTATGCACGTGTATACTTATAACCCTTTAGCAAACGCCAAATTGTCGACCGTCCCAAATTGAAAGAGTTTGCAGACGACATTTCAAAACGTGATGAAATTCAAAAATATTTTCTGATATGGCAGAAAACATTGTGGGAAAAGGAGAAATTGCTCGTCACGAGCAATTTCTCCTTTACCCACAATGTTTTCAAAAGTCGTCTGCAACATACTGGTCCAACAATTCCGTTCCCTTACAATTTCGTTCGGATTGCGAGACATGCGGATAATCGGGGTCCGGATAAACGAGGCTTCACTTTATATCATTTATGTTTTAACCATCCAATCTTAAACTCGTGATGTGGATATGTATCAAATATATGTTGCAGATGTAGTTCAGCGTTAAAACGGTTCCATTTTGGTAAACAATGATAGTAAGTTGTATAACGCGTAGATAAGCAGGGATATTCAAAGAAACAATAACCATGCGGGTATTGTTACGTAGCCGACTCACTCTCTACATCATAGCAACAATCAATCAGGACAAGATGTAACCTCTGCGTTTCTGAGCCGACTCTTTAACTCAGTGGTTATGTCTTGGACTGTCACCCGGGAGAACCGGTCACCCGGGAGAACCGGGATCGAATCCCCACAGGGGACATAAAATCCAAAGTGGATTTTTCTAGCTATGCTTCGTTACCGACTTTGTTCGTAAGATGGGGGCTCGTCCGGGATTGGCCATTGAGCCATTAATTCGTCCGAAATGGACTAACAAGCCGAAATGGCTTATATGTCATCATAAATGATGACTTCTATAAGAGGGGGTGTGTTACGTAGCCGCCTCACTCTCTACAGCATAGCAACAATCAATCAGGACAAGATAAACCTCTGCGTTACTGAGCCGACTCTCAGTGGTTATGTCTTGGACTGTCACCCGGGAGAACCGGGATCGAATCCCCACATGGGACATAAAATCCAAAGTGGATTTTTCTAGCTATGCTTCGTTGCGGACTTTGTTCGTAAGAGTATCACAAATGTTTGACTGTGCACTTTATTTCCATCATGCCAAATCTGCGAAATGGGTGAGAGATTGCCATCAAAGCATTAAAGGGCTTGGAAGGTTTGAAGATGGAAATAAATATGTTCAGCAGAATTAGAATGCAGATATTAATGATGATGTTTTGTTTAGTGGAGATAATTGAGTAAATTACAATTTCCAAGTGTGTTACCCAAATAGCCCATATCTTGGGGATAATTCCTTTAAACAGCATCAGTAACAAAGCGGCAGAAATTAAGCATGAAGTATGAAGGTTGCATGTTTGAAACTTAAATTTCACGACGCATAGAAAGGTTTCAATGCTAAAACCAAGTCTTGATTAACAGTCAGCAGCTATATTTATATTGACAGCAGGATCTTGTCGATAAAGGAAAAATGCAACATAAACGCCAAAACTGCAAGGAATGAATACTCGCAAACTGATATCAAGAATAGCTTTCATCTGGGATTTCTTTCTTTTCTATTTGTTTAAAAGAAAGAATGGGCCATCATCTTAAACCCATCTTTCATTCATTTTCAGACACTTTTAGATACCTACAACTTAATCGTTATCTCTTTAGACAATACATGCCGTTGCGTTGCTGCTTACAAGGAATGCAACTTCAAACGCCTTTAGCATTTGTTCTTATAGTTTCACGATTTTGTATATCCTCATCATTATTTTCTTTTATCAATGAACTAAATCAATAAGCTCAGTCGACAAAGCCTCTTGGATCAAAACCCAGGTCCGCCAATATTATTTTTGATGTTAAACGTAGTCAGTCCGATTTGATTTATCTATCTTTCACTACTTATACATTGTTCCAGTTTTCGGACAAAAAAGCTTTAGAGTAACGCTTGGGAATTACCAGGGGTTTTGATAGATGCGCCTATCACAACAATGTGACTGACATAGTGTTAAGAAAAGGCCTTAAACCGACCTAGAACCAACCAACCAACTACTTTGATACTAAAACGACAGTGGTGAGGCACAAACCCAAACGTAACTACTCGGGTATTTCCGTGACCGAGAAATACACCTCGTACATTAGTGTAAGATATATATCTTGTGTAATGTGTCCCGGCTAATTTCCTCGAGGTGTCCATGTTCATTAGTTCAATGTATATGGAAGTGTTGAACATAATTTTATATCTTTACAATTGGTCGGCAACTCATACACCATATTAAAATTGTTGGTTGTGGTATACATCTGTTTAATTAATCAAATTATATGACTATTTAGATATAACATTCAAGTTTTACATTGGAAACTGAAAGTACAATTTGAATAGTCTTGTTAGAAGCAATATGGCGGTTTCCTTTCCATGTAAGATGTGATTTCATTGAATAAACTCGATGAGTTCAGATTGGCACATAGCCTGGGGTTCTGGTCCATTCATACCCGCATGAGCCTGTTGCGGGGTATACGTACGGGCCAGGCCCGAGGCTAAATGGCACAGTACTGGTCTCAAAATTGAATATTATTGAATGGTATAACGACTAAATATACTTACAGCAAAACCCCCACAATATAAAGCGTTGTCGTCGTAATTATGTGGCGTCGGCCACCCGACTCTCCAAGCGCTTGAACGACTCGGTGGATCCATCAAGCGTCCGTGGGATGCAACATGATCAACGAGTAAAATCGCGATCAAAATCGCGACCAAAATCGCGAACATTTTCGCCATCATCTCTTAATTTCTATGTAAAATAATGTTATTTTCAATGTAATATTCAAATCTCAACACTTTTACTAGTTCCTCTTAAAATATATAACTGCTACATCTAGTTTGTCATGATACTGTTTTTGAAAATAATTACAATTAAATTCGTCCTCGTTGAGGAAATAAATTAAAAGCAAATGAAAGATCCTTCTAAATATCAAAACTCGAAACGATATTTGAAATATATTGAAAAATGACAATATTTGCCGTGTTTCCACGAGGACGTTCCGTTCAAACTGACTAGAGGAGATCGGTAATTGAGGAATTTTGTCTCAATCGTTATCGTCTCTTAAAACGAGCTGGTCAAAAACGGGTCGTTTTGAAATTCGCGTTAACGTTAACTAAGGACATTGATTTGTATTTTGTCAAATAGCTATGCATATCAAATGTGTTTTAAGTGTGCTACTTATATTTTCGAGCGACCAGTAAAGACTAAAGCAAGTCCTTTACTTTAGAAGGATTTGCTATGACCTTGATCATACCCCACACAATTAATTCAATCTTATGGAAAACTCAGCAGATTTGTCTCGTCAAGACGATTCTAATTAGTTTCCACAGCCATAGACTTAATAAGAGCCCATTCTTTCAGCTATCTTCTTTTTATCTACTCTTTATTCTAAAATGAGGACAATCAGCAGAAAAGAGATACAAAACCCATTAAAAATACGTAACCTGTTTGTATTTAGTATGAACGAAATATCGAAAGACTGCAAAGAAATAACACTGTGCTCAATCAATATGTGGACTCTTTTATTTTCCTATACAATGCATAAATGTTTGATAAACGATTTTATTTCTCCATAATCTGGTTCAAGTTAAGGAAAAAAGAATAGTTGCGAAGTCGGGTTGGACTGATCGTCTTATACGGTATCCTCAAATAGCCGGACCAAAACTTTGAAATACGCTTTCTCTTCTTTTGTTAAAATTAGCATATGTACCATCTGAAGTAAAAACGAAGATTTATTTTTAAGTAATTCCTTCAAAAGGGAATGGCCGAAACTAATGTTGTGAGAACTTGTGGCAAGATCCCTTTGCCATAACTTGTCTTTTTTTGTGTGTTTGTATTTCACTGTAAAAATGATTTCTGGATATGAAATATGTTTGAAGTAAGTCGGGTTGAAGTATACACAGTCCCATTATGAGGTGTCTCCATTTATACATATTTCAGGCAAGCAACATTTTGGCGTGACCCTTTCCGATCTATGAACAATATTGATAATGCATATAGCCGTAGATAAAATATCCTGTATGGTAAAGTGTCCATCGCTCTCTTGGCCCAACATACATTATATCTGAGTTATTGAAGATGAAAATTCCCTAACCAAGTCAACAACGACCATTTTGACAATACTTATAAAGAGATCAATGCTGTGAGTGAAGTTTTTTGTCATTCAATTTTGCGATTACGTCTTATAACTTGATTTTCGTCCAGCCTGTACGCTTAGAAAAGCACAGTTTTGTCGTATAGGGTAAAGTAAAATGGGTGGGGTATTTATCCGTCAGACGGGATTATCATCACGTTTACAGTCTCGCGATAATTAACCAATCGCTGATAAGGAAGCGACGACACCAACGGAAACCAAATGGGCCGCAAGGAATTTCGATTTGTGAAAAATAATTTTTTAAATGATCAAACGGTTATTTATCGGTCCGTTTATTCACCTAACCCATATATCAATTAAGGTAGAATACCAATGATTATAATTATGAAACACATTCGGATTGCTTCCGTCGTTCTCGCTATACCTCGGTCGGGGTCGGATCTATTCAAGTTAATGTGAATAGTTCCAACCAAGAACGTTGTTTACCGAATACGGACGAAGTAATCTGACGACAGAATGAGTTTCAAAATGGCGTATAATGTGTATTCCAACTTAACGCAAGTTTATACACAACAAGACCACAGTATTCGACAAACCACATCAGCCAAAGAATAAATTAATCGAGACCGAAATCACAAGGAAACATGGGTAAGTGGTTTGAGTAATGAACTTTAACTTGAAAATGATAAATCCTCATTTTTTGCTCTGGTTATAATTCCAATACCGGCACATTTATAAACAATCTCCGAGTTGACACGCGGAACACCGATAGTTCTTCCCATCTCGTTGAGCCATTTAAAGCTTAAAGTTTTCATCCATGGCTGAATCAGAGGTGTCAAAACCAATTGTCTGTATTGTCCAGCTTGTACAAAGGACTTAACGAACAGACGAGTGCAGAAAATAATTTGGCATTAACTGACAAGTAGATAAAAATCGTTTTTCTCTATCCCTGCCGGATGACTTAGGATCAAGGCTTCGGAATACAACTGAACACATTTTGAAGCAATGAAACACACACTAAAATCAGCTAATCTGGTATTTGTATTTGTCTTCGTTATTTGATCTCGCCAATGCACCTAGCCTCTGCAAAACACTATCATTTCACAGGCATATACTTGGTTTTTACTTATTTTTTATTATGATATTTACATTTCTGAAGAGTTAACTGATCAAATAATTCACTTTTTCTTACTATTGACCACCTTAAGTGAAAGTTGAAGGTACTTTTCATTCGACTCTCTTTAAGGTAGAATACCCATAATCCGTCATTTTGAAACTCATTCTGTCATCGGAGTACTTCGATTGTTATCGGTTAGCCTCGGTTAGGATCCAGAACTATTTGGTTCGATGTCAATAGTTCCGGCCCAGACCGAGGTATACCGAGAACTATTTGGTTCAATGTCAATAGTTCCGGACCAGAACGAGGTATACCGAGAACTATTTGGTTCAATGTCAATAGTTCCGGCCCAGGACGAGGTTTACCGAGAACTATTTGGTTCAATGTCAGTAGTTCCGGCCCAGACCGAGGTATACCGAGAACTATTTGGTTCAATGTCAATAGTTCCGGCCCAGACCGAGGTATACTGAGAACGACCGAAGTAATCCGACGAAAGAATTATGCGTATTTTACTGTAAGTCGTCTTCGTATATTGAATAACGCCCATATCATTTAGAATGTTTATTATATGGCTAATGTTGATAAAACGCCTGTAAAATGAATAAACCACATCATTTATTTTACCGATGAGTCAATATCGATAGCAAAAAAAACCACAAAAAATGTGAATATTACTGTTCGAATGATTCAGTGTAATACTTAACTACGGCTTTGATGAATAACATTCGGAATGGCTTTGTATTTTTTGTCCAATTCTCAACTTCTTCCTGCATAACCGCACCTTGTTATGTTATCAACAGCGATGGTTAATATGTCTCAAACTTTCCTTAATATTTCGTTTTTAAGTTCACGTGGGTATCGTTTTAATAAATGACATAAGGAAAGAATTTGCGTAAATCAAACCCGATAAACATGGATAATATCTTAAACGGAAGGACAATGTTGTTATGTGACAAGGAGATACTCTACCAATGTTGTGTAACTTTGCCATATTGCTTAGCCAAATATTGAAATAGAATGAAGGTTTGTTTTTCAAACTTATTAAAAAAATAAAAAAAAAAAATCCATCTCTTCTATCTCAATATTTGGCTGAGCAATAAGTAAAACAGTACCCTGCATGTTTTAATATAAGTTAATCTCAGGCAAGTCACAATATCCTTGTCTATTACTTGTAGACTGTAAACTCAGCATGGATAAGTGAACTGTCGCCGCGATAAAAAGACCAGTTATTAAGAAAAGGTTTGTTGTATGATTTATCAGTAGTTGAAGACGAATACCATTTTATGTTGATGTGTCCTGTATACATTGGTTTGAGGTTGAAATTTAAAAGGAACCATACTTCGTTAAGAACAGTTAGCTTTGATCTTGTTCATTAATTTGTCCCTTTTGAAATCAGAATAAATGTATGTACATCCAATATAAAAATATTTTGATATAGATCAGTCTTATTGGTAGGTTTGTCGTCATGAATCTTAAGTTCTTATTCATTTTGATCTCGTAATGTTAGTATGTATGTTTGTAAATTGAAATGACAAGAAAGTTTGTAAGTTTACCCCTAAATAAAGTATTCATAAATCGTTTGTTTGTTTCTTTCTTTGTCTTTATGTTTAACTGCGCATCAATAGTATTTTACATGTCCGGTGCATAATCATCTCAGGCAGATACATAGATAACATGTTATCTTTTCGTTGAAGACAGGCAAGGTGTAGCTCTTAAACTATGCATCCGGGTTCATCTAGTAATTGTAATCACTTCATATCAAATGACTTCGTAAATATTGGAGGGTTTCGATTGGCTAACTATCAAGTCGGAATTATTTTGGTATTCTTACGCAACTCGTTTAAGGGTCCCGCATCTCTTTGGATCCGTTCCGGGTCGTAGGTAGCTTGGGGTCCTGGGTGCCGTTTTACTAAACAACATAAGGAAAATATTTGCGTAAGTCATAACTGATACACATGGATAATATTTTTTATGAAAGTACAATTTTGCAATGTGACAGTCATTTGAAGCGTCTCGGAGAGACGATTCCAATGATGTGTTACTTTGCAATCAATATTGCTTCCCCAATGTTGAAATAAGAGAAATTGTTATTTTAGACTCACGCAAATCTTAATCGTAAACTGTTTGGTAAAACGGTACCCGGGCCCATGCGTATACCCCGCAATGCGCTAAATCGAGTATGCATGGGCCGGGACCCATGTTAGTTCGTAGGGTCCATTGAAAGTTCCGGCAAGGTTTACTTAGTATTCAAATGGACCCATATTCTGATGAACATGACAGAACATTTGAAGTTGTATAATTCATTAAGAGGTATTGTTGATTACAAAAAGGCTGTCACTTGTTCATCTGAGACCTTTGTCGATGATATGGCTGATATTCAGACACCCTATTTAACAAGGTGACCAAAGAAAGCCCAATATCGGTGAACATCCTTAACAGAACCTTCTCTATGCCAAGAGCTACACAGGATGGAAACAGGTAAAAATATGGCTTACCATGAGATATATTTGAAGATGGTACAAAAGGGGGAGGATGAAGCGAAACTGCAATGTTTGGGCATATTCGTCTCAACAAAAATGAAATGTTTATATAAAATGTATTTTGGTGTTCTTTCAATTTGCACCAATTGCAAAAATTTCATAAAAGGGGATAAGTTATTTATGTCAAAAATATGACCGAATATGAGGTTTTTTTAAATGGTGCGAAAATAGGAAGGGGAAGCGAAAAAGCCATATTTTGACATATAAGTTTATACCAAAATGAAATCATAAAAATAAATAGTTATCTGCCTTTCTTTTCAATTTGGACAATTTGCAAATCTGCATAATCGGGGTATAAGTTATTCAATTGGGTCTTGTCCACAAAAGGTAGATAAAGGGAAAACCGTATTATAACTGGAATATTGCTGAATACAGCATTAAAAGTACTTGTTCATAAAGGAGACACTTTGCATGTCAAAAGAAAATGTCTTTCTTTTCAATTTGGACCAATAACAAAACTGTATAAGGGAGTATAAGTTATTGAGTGCGTGGATTACATTAATCCGTGAGTATGTTAGATTGACAGGCAGAGTCTCTCGGCCCCCGCGGCTATAATCCGGCGACTATCACCCACTTATACTGCTTGATAAATGAATAAACGATAATCCTAATATCTGAGGGTATGAGTATAAAACGGCTTAATGTCAAAGTATAACGGGAAATGATCGCAAAATCAATTTACCATTGCTGCAAGACCGAACTGTTAATACAGTCAAACTTGTGTTAAGAGGCCAGCCTATGGGACAGAGTAAATTGGCTGTTTAAGACAGGTTGGCTGCCTAACACAAATTGATTTACACTATAAATCTAACAAAAGGACTTTCTGTAGTGGCTGTTTAAGGCAGGTTGGCTGCTTAAAAGGGTGGCTGCTTAACACAAGTTAGACTGTACTCATATAATATTGAATCCCATATGGTGGTTAATTATGGACATTTGTCAAGGGATAGAGCGTCAGTCTTTGGACATGATGATCGTGGGTTCGAATCCTGTTAGTAGTCGGTTCGCCTTGCGGGTTTTCATTAATCCCCATTCGGCACAAGTACTGGTTATGTATCCAGGAAGCGGAATCGAGAGTGATGTATCCGAGTTGTAATAATCTTTTTTCAATGTAAAATAAGTAAGTTTGAATTAAACTAAACCTCATATGAGTGAATACTAGATATAAGAAGGAGACGAGACTAGTAGTTGATGATCCAGGAATGCCGTTACATAACTGGAAAAATGTTGATATGGCATTAAACACTATTAAGCGATATAAAAAGGACGAGTAGTTGGTTATGTACAAAGAAACATTCCAGCAAACAGTTCATATTATGATTTATCTTGTCAATAATTTGTTGTTATATTTCGACTGATTTCGTGAACCTGTAGCACAGATTCAAATAAGCCATTAGATGAGTGAATGCGAAAGTACTGATAACCAGAAGATATCCCCTTCAAGACAACGAAAAAAAAAGGTACCTCCCTTTATAAGATAAGGCAGTAAATGCGAAACCAGATATAAAGCAATTAAGGAGTAATTAATCCGTTTGTCGGAAATCTTTGACGTGTGCGTCAAGTTAAGGTGTTTTGGAGAAGGGATTAAGGTTGTGTATCTTATTGAGGGATTAAAAAGATACAAAAAAACTAAGAAAAAACCCGTCCCCCCCCAAAAAAAAAACCCACAGAACAACACCAAGGATAGTTACGTATTCTCTTCATGGTACGCTGAGTAAGTCATGTGGCCGTGGGTGTTAATAAGTGTTTCTTATAATAAAGGTTTCTATATCAAAAGTGTAGAGTGTTCTTGGGCGAAACGCATATCCTAGACTAGTACTGGTAGGCCACCAGGGAAAATGTCTACGTTCCCGTAAAGGGTTTGACATCATAGGAAGATTGATAGATATAATATGGCTTTCTCTGTGATCTACTAGGACAATGCTACATGAAGGATAATGCGTTTTGTCCAAGGAATGTCGTACCATACAGTCTCAAACCTCTGATGCCAACCACTACTTCTCCCAATACGCATTGTCCAAGCTGTAATTGTATTGTGTCTTGATATATATGAATATCTACATCTGGATCAACGCGGCAACAACTTCACCATTGTTTTAATTATATTCTCTACATAAGATAAACAGAAACGAGTCAACAGAGTAAAAAAACAAACAGTTTGCACTACTTGTATATGTTTCAAAGAAACAAGTTAGAGACCAGATTCGGCCAATATTCTAACTCTATCCATAACGCAATTAGGGATAACAATTCAATGACAAAATGTGAACAAAAGAGAGTTATAGAGATAATAATATTTACCATGAAGCAATTCACAATACGGTCCTAATAATAAAGTTCGAAACCCAAACTTGGCAAATTTTCTTTCAAACGTTTTATTTGCGTCGAAAATCAATGACAACACAAATTTTTCTTTCCTACTTGTAAACGTACAGCGCACTCTCTTGAGACTTATTGTAAATGTACAGCGCACTCTCTTGAGACTTATTGTAAATGTACAGCGCACTCTCTTGAGACTTATTGTAAACGTACAGCGCACTCTCTTGAGACTTATTGTAAATGTACAGCGCACTCTCTTGAGACTTATTGTAAATGTACAGCGCACTCTCTTGAGACTTATTGTGAATGCTCTCTGGATGACCTACCAGTAGTAAGCTAGAAAATGTGTCTTACCAAAAGGGCACTCCACAGTGAAATAGATGACCGCCATAGAGGATCGAACCCGAGTTGACTGATCTCTAGTCCTCCACGTTTTTAGTTCCTCTAACCCCTACGATAAATAAAGTGTCGTATTGGAAAGCAGCCGTTAGTCCGGAAACTAAAATATCAGGGCTCGGGATAGCGATATGATTGCAGTACAGATGAAAAGGTCTGTCAATACCAAATAAATAAAACAAAAACACAATCTAATACCAAAATTCGAGGTTAAGAAATGAAAACATGGATGCTAACACTGTATTCTTTATCCTCACTTCTAACACTTGAGAAGTCAAATATTATAATTGTTCTATATGAACCAACAAGATAAACTGTATAAAACACAATAAAGTAACAATTAAAGAGTCTAAAAGCTGCTTTCTACGTGTTGTTTTAGCCAGTTGGATATCGGTTTATAGTTCAGGGCCATCCAATCAATATTCGCCCTGAAAAGATAAGACAAGACTGTACGTAATAATTAAATGCACAGTTCGTTGTAACCTAATTGAAATAAGAAGATAAAGAAAACTACTTTTTCAAACTTCATACTCCATTAACCCATAGAATGCTTGGTAATTTTTTAAAAATATTTTTTGTGTCGTCTGCTTTCCAATACATTCTGCTTATTTTGATGAGGGCAGATACTAAGAGTAGCAAACAGGTTATATTACAGGGCAGCCGCCAATTTACTTGTCAGCTGGCCTGGATCTAAACTGTTTGCATAAGTAATGTTTGGCTGGGGCTTTAACCAGTAAGGCAAGAAACCCCGAATAATAATAAAAAAAAAAAAAAAAGAAAGATATGAAAGATTTAAAAGAGATAACCCTTAAGAGATATCAAGAAAATATCGAGTTACTTAAAAACTTTAATCCTTTTTTTTTAGGGTTGATCTTACATCAAAAACAAAAGAAATGTTTATGTACAAATTGCGAAGCTGAATATTTGTTTGTATGCGATATAACACTGTTATCACGATTATCATGAAATGACAAATATCTATAATGTATTATACGACAAACACATCATAACGTTATACTACATGGCCAAGGAGGCCCCTGATAAAGGATATTCTCACCTTATAAGGGCTAGGGCACTATCTGCCCCGTTTCGGGCCCCTTTTGGAGGTTTCTTGGTAAACAACAGCTGTAACTAAAATTTGAATAGGACCAGATTAAGTCATAGTTATTATAGGCAGTTATTAGTTATCAGTAATTATAGATAAAAGATAACTTTGTTCGTGGTAAACAACAGTTGTAAATAGAATGGAAAAAGAAAGGTTAGCAGCTATTTGTTATTATCGATATGTAAATGACTTTGTTTTTGGAACATAACAGATGCAAATAAAAAATTAATCAAGACTGCAGCCAACTTTCTTTTATATAACAGATAGATAATTACTTTGTTTTTGAAAAGAAACAGTTGCTCGGCTCTTTATCACAACAGCAAGATAGATTCAATTTTGGTAAAGAACGATTGCAAATTAAATAGTAATGAAACAGTTATCAGATATATGTTATTGCAGGCGTATACGGACTTGTTCTTGATAAAAGATAGTTGTGAATGAAACAGAAATATAGTTAAAAAGTTTTCATCGTATCTTCCTAAACGATATAAATAGCATGTTGTCAATGCACTACATTTGAAACAACAATAGTTATAATAATAGTGGAGGGAAGTGGTAGAGCATCGACGTCGGTACACGAGGATCGTTGGTTCGAATCCCGTGAGTAGCGGGATCTGCCTTGCGAACTTTCCTTAATCCAGATTCTGCGCGAGTACCAGTTATGTATCCAGGAAACAGAATTGAGAGTGATTAATCTAAGTAGTAAGAACTTGTTTCACAAGCGATGTAAATACATAACTGAAGACTAAACTCATGACGTAATAGATTAGAAGAAAATTAACCGCAAAAGTGTTGAAATCTGAAACCACAATAAATTGATCTAATTGATTTTATAAAGCTGTAAATATATTCTAATGGGTGTGCTATTTTTATAAATTAAATTGATATACTGTTGAAAAGAAAAAAACCCAATATTTGCTGTCAACAAAAATTTAAAACTTTTGAAAAGGAATTCATTAAAACAAAAAATGTTGAAACGACATCAAACCCCGAAAACAAACAGTTGGATACACACCTGTTGCAACTCGAAGTCTGTGTTTACGTTTGCTGTGACCTCTCCGATCATTTCTCGAATAATGAACGTATCTGAACCAAACCTGTAAACAACACAGTAGACAAAACTAGGGAGACAATTATTTACTTAGTCCGCCACAGATATTAGTCATAGACGGTAAATGTATTGCTCGTAAATACAACATCAACAATGTTTGTAGACTAAACGAGAATTTCATTGGTAAAATCTACGGGTCCAGTGAAAAAGTATTTCCAATGATAACTGCATTATTACGACTTGAACGTAGATACATTGCTGTTCTTATTAGGAATCATCACGTCAAATACCATTCTGACAAGAATACGCAATATATTAATGTTCAAACGAATTCTGAAATACCTATACTACATGCTTTATGAATCTGACACGCCCTTTATCAGATACTATGAAGCATGACAATGCACTCTTTCTATGAACATCACCAGGGTTATATTCGTAAAGAATACACAATCTCTACCTAACTAAATACCTATGTGAACATACAGGAAAAAATATGCTTAAATAAACAAACTATTATTTTTACGAAATTAAGAAATCACAACCGATTTCACGAGTTCAGAACTGAAATTTGACCTATAGACGGTTGTTGGATCCAATAAGGGTTGAATCATGTTTTTAGATTTCTGATTTATTTTCTGGTAATGCAGAAAAAAACCGAAACGCTATCATAAAAGTGCTAAACCGGAAGTTGCGCAACTCATTTCGTCGTCAGCACCAGCCGTATCTACACTTACTGTTTATTAAGGTCGTCCCATCGGTTCATCAAGAAATGGAGAGCAATCATCCGTCCGAGGGGCGTGTTAGAGAAGTAGCTCATCACTAGACGAACATCCTGTAACTTGATCTTGTCTTCATCAAATATCCAATTAGCGTACCTGTAAATAGAAGAGCCATTTAATTCTGGTTCAATTGTAGATGTATTTGTGTTGTACGTGTATAGTTACGAGAAATTGATTCAATTGTATACAGGTTGCAGTTGCATTTATATTTTTGCCTGTTTAAATAGCATTCAAAACGCAGCAAAATGTTTATAACTCGAGCTTCTGACTGTCGAACTCTTCTTAACGTCGAAGTAAATACGTGCTCTCGAAATGTTTGCACTTTATTTCTACGATTTTATATTCTACACATCTACATATTGAAATATATACATGTACATATAACTCTCTCTATTTGTGCCTTCATCTTCGAGGCAAATTGATACTACTGTATGATGTTTTGAAAGGCTTTCAAACGATTAACATCTAGGAAGACCATAACATACATGAATCTCTGCTTGTAAAAGTAAACTTGATTCAGCGGTGAAGATACCTAAATATCGAAACCTAAATTTGTGGCTAGATCGATTTCTTTCAATAAGTAAAGAATGACTTCAATTTTCTCAGGCTTGAAAGTTTCTATTTGTAACTACTCGGGTATTTCCGTAGACTGAGATATACACCTCGTATAAAAGTGTGGGTTTCAAACTTCGGTTCAACCTTTCCGGCTTATAAAATATTTCATATGAGCTTCAACGTTGAGTAGTTCAATGTGTATGGAAGTATTCAGCATCATCTAGAATCAGTATTTTTGGTCAGTTACTTATACATAATAGTAATATTCAAAGTTGCGATACTTTTTTGTTTCGTTAAACAAATAAGATGACTGTTTAGATATTGAATTTGATATTTTCTTTTGAAAACGATAATTCAACGGAAGAAGTATTGCAAGAAGCAATATGGCGGCTTCCATATTATATTAGCGGGATTTTCTTTGGATAGGCCCGATAAGTTCAAGTTGGAAAGGTTTCTGTATCGATCAATGTCTAGCAAAAAGTAATATGGCGGCTTCCAGTTTATGTGAGAGATATTTTTATTGGAAAAACCCAACAAGTTCAAATTGGAAAGGTTCCGTTAAAATTGAAGTCTTGCAAGAAGCAATATGGCGGCTTCAATATTATATCAGCAGGATTTTCGATGGATCAATCCAATTAATTCAGATCGGAAAGGTTCCTTTATCGATCGAAGTCTAGCAAGAAGCAAAATGGCGGCTTCCATATAAAGTCAGCGGGATTTTCATAGGATAGATCCGACGAGTTCAGATTGGAAAGGTTCCTGTATCGATCGAACGATCAAAACAACGTTCCCGTGGCCCGCTGACCGCTTAGGTCACGTATCAATATACCTCCATAGTAGCCATGGTTTCTGTGTGTGTGCCAGGGCTTCTAACATCATCTCCCTCTCGGACGGAGAGTTGGTTAATCTGGACTTAAGCCAGAGATAATCCCATTCTTCCACACTTCCCTCGTGTACCCCCACAGCGTAGATAACCTGGGCGAAGTCTGTCGGTAGTCTGTGGAGGGACAAACAGAGGAATATGAGTAACGGGAAAACTTACCTATATAGAGTAGGTGAAGTGAACGACTTACATAGAGCAGAAACGTAGATAACATCTATGTCTTTGCATAGAGAAAGTGAAAACTTACCTACCTACCCCTGCTTGTTCACAGTGTTGAGGTAAGGGCAATGAGGATACATTTAAAGTGGAAATAAAGAGCGGTATTCATTCATCGCTTGTCTTTTAATGTCTTTTATATTTGGATGGAGCTAATTAAACAATCAAAGTTTAGAGGAATGTGATGCATGACCTCGGGAAACTTACAAACACCTTGTAGAAAACCGTGTGAATCAAGAACAAGAAAGTCACTTTCAGAGTTAGTCCGAATTGTCCTGACGTAGATATAACAGCTTGGATCATCCGAGTTACTTTAGAGTGGAAATACAGGTCGGAGTTTATTCATCACTTGCCATTTGATTCCATCTTTCAAGGGAGACAATTATACAATCAAAGTTCAGAGAGTATCGCATGTAGGCGTACCAGATATCAAATAAATGATACGATGTTGAACATGAGAATGATTTCAAATTATTTAAGAGTATATTGGTCCAGTGGTACAGCGTCGCTCTCTGTTTACAAGGGTCGTGTGTTCGAAACTTTTCAGAAGCGAAGTCCACTTTGCAAACTTTCATTAATTCCGCGCGAGTATTGGTTATGTATCCAGGAAGCAGAAAAAAGAGCGAACGATATAAGTTATACGAATTTGCTCCACATTCGATGTAGATAAATAAGTTTAAAGCGTAAAGATGTTACGTACTCCTAGTCCCAAAAGAAGCCAAAGAGATGAGTCATTTATAAAATTGATTGCAAATAGCAATGGGTGTCAAGATGTGCGAAAAAAAAGGCAGAGTTATATTTGAAATATTTCCGCAACAGAACAGATGTACATCCACTAACGAAGTTCACAAAGAAACCAACATTAGGACATGCCTTTAGACTTTGAGATCAATCCAAAGACAAAGCTGAGAATAAAGTAATGATATATATAAGAAACCAAATGCCTTCTTAAGGGTTCAAGCCTTACTAGTACGTATATCTTCAGTGATGCCTTTAATTAGCCAGATCATAATAGGCGGAGTTAAAGTACACTCGGTCAATGGCTTTAAGGCACATTTTATAAACTGTAATCAACAAGTGATATATTTCATCCATTCTATATACCGTTAGTTACCCAGACCACATGGCGTTCGTGTTTCTGACAGGTACATCCATTTATAACATGGACATAGACCCACATATATCCAGCAGTTTATTGTCGGCTCAAAGGATTAGTATTCTGTCTAATCGATACGTCAGCCAATTATCCGTGATAGGTCATAGCTATAATCCGTTAATCCACAATGATGAAGTGATGGCTAACGGACCATGGTATAAGGCGATTCTCAGCATACCGTGATAACCCTTTACCAAACGCCAAATTTTCGACTGTCCCAAATTGAAAGAGCATGCAGAAGACGTTTCAAAATGTGATGAAATTTAAAAATAATCTTTTGATAGGGTAGAAAACTTTGTGAGAAATGAGAAATTGCTCATTAAGAGCAATTTCTCCTTTTCCAACAAAGTTTTCCAGAGTCGTCTGAAATAAACTTGTCTAATGTCGTTATTGTTTGCTAATGGGTTAAAATGACTATCTCACATTGAAGATTTAAACTGTTAAAGATAAAAATGTCTTCTACGGATGAAAATCATCAAAGACCTGTAAAGTTATAAACACCAATATCATTCGAATTACGAAAACCAAGATATTGGGAACCCTATATAGTGTTTCAATGAGATTTCTTTGACATCAAACTTTCTCATGTGTGAACCAGCAGCTTTAAATTCGATCAAATTGCAGAGAAAGTCTTGTTTGCTTCAGATGGTCAATAATTTGGGTGGTTTAAGTACTGCTTTTTTTTCAGATGATTTTCTTTTAATTTGAGCGAGGTCAGATTATCTTATATTGGGGCGGATTTAGGTGGGTCCCCGATTTAGGTAGTGTTGTCATTTTTTTAAATATTTTTCTATTTGAGTGATAATGAGGAAATATCTATTTGTTCCAGATAGTCTACTATGCTATTAGTGTGGACAGATTAAATTTTGTCTATTTTTACGTACGGACTTAGTGAAGAGCATGTTTTGGTGGCATTGGTCTGATTGTTTCAGATGTTCCTTAACTGGGTGTATTCAGAGAAGGTTAAGTTATTTTGAAATGCCTAGACTTTTAAGAGGTCTCTCATCTATCCAACATAGAGACTGGTAACGGAAGGAATGAAAACAGCACACTGTCCATGGAGATGATTGCCTATTCAAAACAAACGGTTCGCCGTGAGACGAAGTTTCCTTCACGCAAATACTGGTCAGATTGCTTTGAAATCGAAATTTTAACAACTAGTTAATACGATTCAGTTGATAATAAAAGTCAGATAAAGGGTTTTCTGCATTGAAAGTCGCAAAACAATGATTCAGAGAAAACAACCGTGAGAGGCATCGTGTTGTCGAGTTTTGGAACGTTGCATTCTGACCAATCAAATCGCTCATAATTTGTGGACTGCCAGTTGTCAACCTTGTGGAACATAGTGAAGTCAGTTGACAGCGGGGACCAGTTTACCCTTGATTCCGATTGTGAAGTCAGTTGACAGCGGGGACCAGTTTACCCTTGATTCCGATAGTGAAGTCAGTTGACAACGGGGACCAGTTTACCCTTGATTCCGATAGTGAAGTCAGTTGACAGCGGGGACCAGTTTACCCTTGATTCCGATTGTGAAGTCAGTTGACAGCGGGGACCAGTTTACCCTTGATTCCGTTTTAAGACTCACCTAGTTCCGTTATAACGCCATTCGTTAAACTTGTCCTTTGCATACTGTATGGCTTCCTCTACACCTACGTCACATCCGGTACGAAGGAGCATGCGCCGAAGATACCTAAAATGTGGATAAAAATAGAATAGAATGTGGATAAAAATGGACCAGAATGTTGATAGAAATAGAATACAATGTGAATGAAAATAGAATATAATATGAATAAAAGCTACAATACGAAAAGAAAAAGACGTGAAAGTGGATACAAATCTACTGGTAGATTGTTAGAAAAAAATATTAACAATGGCCTTGAAAAAAGTTTACATTGTTTTGCTCAAAATCGTGTGAATCAAATATTTACACAAACATTTGCATTCAATTCACTTGAAAAATAACCTTTTTCCCCAGACTTTACGAACGATAATTATATTTTACATACCATATTATCCCCATACCATAAGTAAATCATCTTCAGACATTTAACATACATACTCATAACAAATAGTTAATACAGATTCAATTATTCCATGGAAAATTTCAGATTCAAATAAACTGAAACATATCGTTTGGTGCACATATACAATTAATGGTCCTTAAAGTACGTATAAGTTGGTCTTATTTTTGAAGCGGCCATATAATGATGTTTCGCTCTATACATACATGTCCGGTAATGACTCTGTCTCCCGAATACCGATCTTTCTTAACACCGGTCGGATAAGTTGTCGTAGGTATTTCTGAAAGAGACACATTCAACACTATAACAGTTCTTGGGGTCTCGGTAAGTTTACATTTGCATGAAAAGAAGTCTACTGGTGGACTTGCAGAATGCCAGTTGGTCTCACTGGCTTAAACAGTCGTGCCCTTTTGGGCTTGTAATCTTAGGGGCCTCACTGTAGATTATTACATTATAATTGAACTTCTGTTGTTGCGATGTTAACGTACTAACACACAAACCAGTAATCTTTAACAGTTCTCGTAGCATTATGTTTGGAAAGCCAACTGAAAGTAACAGGGGAATCTGAAAGTAACAGGGGAATTCATATATGAACTTGACCAAGTTTAGAGAAGTATTGCTCAGGTATATTGTGGCGCTATCAACTTTTCTTTGATTTGCTTGCAATTCAACGATTTTTAACTAACAACAAGAACAACTACGACAAAACCATTATCATTATCATCATCAACCATAACGACAACATCAACAGAGCATGTCAATATAACGATGGCATTCACCGTAAATGCCAAACATCCCCGTGTATAATGTAAACATTACTGGGTGAAATAAAGTGTATGTTATGTTATGTTATGTTATGTAATAGCACAGTGGCATTCACCGTAAATGTCAAACATCCCAGTGTATAATGTAAACAATACTGGGTGAAATAAAGTGTATGCTATGTTATGTTATGTTATGTAATAGCACAGTGGCATTCACCGTAAATGTCAAACATCCCCGTGTATAATGTAAACAATACTGGGTGAAATAAAGTGTATGTTATGTTATGTTATGCAATAGCACAGTGGCATTCACCGTAAATGTCAAACATCCCCGTGTATAATGTAAACATTACTGGGTGAAATAAAGTGTATGTTTTGTTATGTTATGTAATAGCACAGTGGCATTCACCGTAAATGTCAAACATCCCCGTGTATAATGTAAACATTACTGGGTGAAATAAAGTGTATGTTATGTTATGTTATGTTATGTTATAGCACAGTGGCATTCACCGTAAATGTCAAACATCCCCGTGTATAATGTAAACATTACTGGGTGAAATAAAGTGTATGTTATGTTATGTTATGTAATACCACAGTGGCATTCACCGTAAATGTCAAACATCCCCGTGTATAATGTAAACATTACTGGGTGAAATAAAGTGTATGTTATGTTATGCAATAGCACAGTGGCATTCACCGTAAATGTCAAACATCCCCGTGTATAATGTAAACATTACTGGGTGAAATAAAGTGTATGTTATGTTATGCAATAGCACAGTGGCATTCACCGTAAATGTCAAACATCCCAGTGTATAATGTAAACATTACTGGGTGAAATAAAGTGTATGTTATGTTATGTTATGTAATAGCACAGAGACATTCACCGTAAATGTCAAACATCCCCGTGTATAATGTAAACATTACTGGGTGAAATAAAGTGTATGTAATGTTATGTTATGTAATAGCACAGTGGCATTCACCGTAAATGTCAAACATCCCCGTGTATAATGTAAACATTACTGGGTGAAATAAAGTGTATGTTATGTTATGTTATGTAATAGCACAGTGACATTCACCGTAAATGTCAAACATCCCCGTGTATAATGTAAACATTACTGGGTGAAATAAAGTGTATGCTATGTTATGTTATGTAATACCACGGTAGCATTCACCGTAAATGTCAAACATCCCCGTGTATAATGTAAACATTACTGGGTGAAATAAAGTGTATGTTATGTTATGTTATGTAATAGCACGGTGACATTCACCGTAAATGTCAAACATCCCCGTGTATAATGTAAACATTACTGGGTGAAATAAAGTGTATGCTATTTTATGTTATGTAATACCACGGTAGCATTCGTTTTATCTAAACTTATTTTACTCCAACTTTACTGGATTTAGGGCTATCTTATCCCCTTATCCAAGAGGTCTCATGTATGCCACCATGACACTCATGGTATGTAGGTAAAGTACTCTTTGTATGGAGATAACGGTCAAGGTCAAGGTCACAGACGAAATCAATGCACTTCATGTCAATTGATAAGCCAACTGTTTATACTCTAGGCGCGTTCTTCAAGTCGTTGGGTGATTTTTCAAGTATTATGACGTCATCATGATAATATTTCGTCTTTTTGGTATAAAATAATGTGTCTTATTAATCAAAATGAAGGGGGGAACGACATTTTCGGTTTTTGCGCCAAGTGGTAAAATGCAAAATGAGTGAGAAAGCATTTGTTAAAAACCTAGCTTTCTATGTGTCCAAAATTACTAGAACACATTTCCACTTGTAGTATTATCATTTATCTTTTTTTACTTAAAATATTATATGGATAATATTGATGATTGAGTTGTGCACATCAGAACTTAATTCGAATTGCGTGATATCCGAGAAACAAAGGTTAAGTTCAATGCCCGCAGGATCATGGCTGAAGTAATTTCGAAAACTGTGTTACATGTACATTCTAGAATTTCTAACCTAACAATTTGAAAAAAACAACGAATATATCAGTAGACAGACCGACTATGCCTCCTTATTCGATCGTTTACACATGCATAATTAAAGTATCTTGCCAGATCAATAACGTTCGTTTCCTTCTTCTTCCGTTAATATACAGGAAACTCTCTGGGGCATTTTTTTGTACATGAAAGTGCTGTACAAGGTATCTAGTGCATTTGCATTAAACGTAATCGGGTAAACCTTTAGACGAAACAAACCATTTTTTCTTTCATAAATCGGTTGAAAAATATTATACTGAATGATCTTATCAGATAAGAGACCTGATGATGACGCAGTTTGGTTAATCAAGCACTTGATAAACTATTCTACATACGTGTTTGGGATAAACTCAAACTCGAAAACTATTTCTAAATGCGCAAACAAATCGAATAATATTCTGTTATCGCATCGGTACAAATCGATCTGTTCAAACAAACGGGCCGGTACATGGTAACGGTCACATTTTAAGAGATTTGCTTTTGGTGTCCTAACTCGGATGATCCAAGCTGTAACTGTGTCACATAACCAAATATCTACGTCTGGATCATTCGGACTATTGGTGTTCTAGCAAACTGTTCACGGTAATCTCCCCTTGCTTTGCTTCATTGATCACTGCCTCCACAAGATCTGAATCAAGATTTATATGAGGGGGTTTCTCTTTCAAGTTTTTACGATAAAGTATTTGGTTTAGTAATAATGTCGTGATGTTTTGATATCTGCCTAATTAAATTGGATTTTTTCCCTCTTCTTTACAAATATATAAAAGTGGATGATTTGTTTTGGATATCGCAGCCATCTTTTAACGCCATTTTCGTTTTGTATCAGTTGGTCATGTGAGTTTTGTGGTGGCAGTGATTAATTTCATAAAGGGAGGTCAGTTTGAGTGTAGTGTAGTGTAGGATGAGTTTAGTGTACTGGTAGGGTTTGTTTGTTTGTGTTATTCGTTGTCAAACGCAGATATTGAAAAAAAAAAAAACACACACAAAAAAAAAAAAAACAAAAAAAAAAACGGAGACTTGTATGGAAATGATATTCTAGAGATTTGTTTTATTCATGAATTAATTCTGTCGGGTTTATGACATTGATTGACTCCGAATTGCGGATGTTTTTTGCAAAACAGATCTTCCAAGATTACAAAAGAATACTCCAACTCATTTTTGGCTGTTAATTAAAAGTTAAAAAAATCCTTGTTCGAGAATGATTCTTATTTAAGATGTCCCTCAACTATTCCATGTAATCACAATGTAAGTAGTTAACCTTTATTTAACTGCTTACAAAGTCCGCCCAAGATGGGTAGGACAATCGCCATTCCATTAGTGTAGACTTAATAGTGGTGGTTTTTACCGGCAAAAGGATGTAACAAATAGACAGATAGAAATTATATTACAATTTATTTATATTTATTTATATGGGGTTTCATACATCGTTAACATTTCAGTTATGCCTGACTCTCATTGATGGAGGAAGACCCTATATTCACTGCCCATAAGGACAAGTCAAGGCGGGTAGAACCATCGACATTCCGTAAGTCAGTTAGGTTACTGCCTCTCATGGAAATCCATATCCCTCATCATGATTTGAAACCACGCGGAGAGAGGCTATCTAATTTCAGTTTCTGTACTATAACCACTGGGCCAATGAGGCCCCTACATCACAACAAATACAAACAAACAAACAAACAAACAAACAAACAAACAAACAAAAAAACAAACAAACAAACCTCTAAGAGTACGTAAGCGCTCTGTTTGGAGAGCATCCCGCGTATAAACTGTAACTCCTCTAGAAACCCTTTCCAAGGGACGTAATTCTGTTCCTCGTGTAGGTACGTCGTCAGGTTTAACGCCACCGCGTAATCAAGCATCGATGCTCTGTAACGTGAAGAATATGATTACAGTTTACTGTCGAGTTTCGGTTATTCGAAGTCAAATGAGATCAAATGTCGTTTTGGTATGAGTCGAATTCCGATTATTCGAAGTCGAATGGTCAAATGTCGTTTTTGGATGAGTCGAATTCAGTTTATTCGAAGTCGAATGGAACCAAATGTCGTTTTTGGATGAGTCGAAATCAGGTTATTCGAAGTCGAATGAAACCAAATGCCGTTTTTGGATGAGTCGAAATCAGGTTATTCGAAGTCGAATGGAACCAAATGTCGTTTTTGGATGAGTCGAAATCAGGTTATTTGAAGTCGAATGGAACCAAATCTCGTTTTTGGATGAGTCGAAATCAGGTTATTCGAAGTCGAATGAAACCAAATGCCGTTTTTGGATGAGTCGGATTCAGGTTATTTGATGTCGAATGGAACCAAATGTCGTTTTTGGATGAGTCGGATTCAGGTTAATTGATGTCGAATGGAACCAAATGTCGTTTTTGGATGAGTCGGATTCAGGTTATTTGATGTCGAATGTGCCCAAATGTCGTTTTTGGATGACTCGAATCAGGTTATTCGAAGTCGAATGGAACCAAATGTCGTTTTTGGATGATTCGAATCAGGTTATTCGAGGTCGAATGGGATCAAATGTCGTTTTTGGATGAGTCGAAATCAGGTTGTTCGAAGGAGAATGGGACCAAATGTTGCTTTTGGATGAGTCGAATTCCATTCCTGTTTGTCGAAGGGACACTATTTTTTATTTCGGGTAAGGCATGAAGGTTCTGGCTTGACATACTTTCAACAGAATCTAAGTTTCATCGCAGCGGTAAGTGCACCACCTACTTGTGCTATGCTATGTTAATCAATATTTTTCAAAGCCCATACTTATTTCTTCACACTCTACAATAATGTTTGTGTTTAAAGAACAATATTCATGCCATGTTAGCTCAAATAGATATAGAGACTTAGCTGCGAGAAAGGGATGAGGACATGTTCGGAAAACGTAAATAGGTAAACTATTGTCGTAATACAACAAAAACGTTGTTTAATTGAGTCGAATTTTATTATATTGTAGCTTTGCCCAACTTTCAACAGCCTTCAGTCTTATCTTCAATGTATAAATCTTTCGTGATCCTTCCGAAACAAAGTTGTTTATTTTTTTCCTGCGGCTCAGCTACTTGGCAAGATGATAGGGAACTTATAAAAATTGAAGAATTAATTACTGAATGTAATCGCCTAACAACAAACGCGTTGATAAAAGCGGCATTGAATATCACAAAAGATAGGATTGTTGATACTTAGCAAAGGAAATGGCTCTGGACGTAAAAAATAAAGAATGTTTAAAGCGTCCCCAATAAACACCTTCGCAAAGGTAATGTTTATCGACGTACAAAAAAATAAAGAAGTACCAATGTTATCGCGAAATAACAAAACATTGTTGAAAGCGGCACTCAAAATCACAAGAGATAAGATTGTCGATTATTATCAAAGGAAATGCTTCTTGGCGTTGAAGATAGAGGATGCTTAAAATACCTGGCTAAGTTGAAAGCGTCTCCTATAAGCCCCGCTCTGTTGGCTCCGCTAAACACCTGTAAAGTACATTTGTAACTCGTCAAACAATTAGTAGGTTAAATTGGCTCATGTTTTTTAACCCTTATAATACGGGGTTTCTTTTTATAAATATTTTTTTGTGTCGTCTGATTTCCCAAACCTTAATTTTGATGAGGGAAGATACTCAGAGTAGAAGCAAACAAATTAGATCACAGGCCAGCCGCCAATTTAGTACTTGGCGACTGGCATGTGATCAAACCTGTTTACATAAGCATGAAGTCTGCTCAAGCACTATAAAGGTTTCGAATTATAGGTAACTTTCACGGCACTACACCATTATAAGGCTAAAACAGAGTGCCTTGCCCAAGGATGGGTCTCCTTGGAAAGCTTGGCCACTCTTCTGGGATTGAACCCGGATAATACTTCCTCAAAGTATTTTACTGTGGAGCTGCGTAGTGTATCAATACGAGCATATGGTATGAACAAAGTTTGGCCATGATTGGTATGATCCATGATTAATCAGTTCCAGTTAACGACATACACTTCATTATGAAAGAAAACCATAATATATGCACACAAACAGTGTTATCATATATATGTACAACCCAAGTGCTTATACATGTTCGTTTGAAAACATTTTGCTCTCGAATGGCAATTGTTTCTCCGTCTATCAATCGTGTCATTTTTGTTAATGGATTCTTGCTTTGTTGTTATTTGTGAGATAAATAGCACAGTACAACTACACGGTTTTAACATACCATATGGTTACAGAGATCACCAGTGACGACGCTAGAATAATTTTGTTATTTATTTTAAATTGCAGGCATGTTTGCAACTCTTAACATAATACAAATTTTGCATCATTAATTATGACAGTTTTGTTTTGAGATGAAACAACCATATAAACGCAGGCTTCAAGACTAACAATTTTAGATTTGCATGGTTTAAGTTATTCACCTGTCTATGAATATAATGTATAAAAATAGAAAAGGAAGAAATGTAAGAAGAAGAATAAGAAAAAGAACGATAATGATAAATTGATAAAAACTTACTGTATGGTTAAGGTTAAGTTGATGCGTCAGTTTCCTCCACATATCCGAGTCATAGTTAGTTCGAAAGAAGCCAACATATTCCACGTTACCTAGCAACCAACCGTCAGACGTTTTCGGAATTTTACCTGCGACAATAAATATGATAGAGAAAGGTTATGTTTGGAGCAGACGACAAAAAGGTGCACGTAGAATCGTGAAACCTTGCAAAATGTCAACCAGGAAAAAGAAGTGTTCATATCGTTTTGTGGTGATGCCACTGAAATTGTTCCTGCTCATCTTTCTATTGAGAAATCGAGTGGAATGTAACTGTAATACTAACGTAACTTGTCTGCTGTGTAAACAGACGAGTATCACAGATTGTAAAGAATCCTACCCTAGATAGAAATTCATAACTGGATAACTGTTGAGAAAGGCCCCCTACAACCCCCCTACCACCACCCACCCCAAATAAAACCCCACATGATTCTTCTTCGAAGTTTGATAAAGGCATATCTAGATTTTGGAATATGGCGTTTTGCCAAGCATCAATTAATCATTTAACGAGATACCGTTAAAGGTAGAAAAATTCTTATTTAAATCTCTTATTGAAATACACCAAGGATGAGGTGTATAAATGCTTACCTGGTCCCATATTTAACCAATGTAGTTTAACATCCGGGTCGTCTTCTGTACGATACCGAAATGGTACGTACCATTTATACCTGATAATTAATAAAGAATAAAGAAGATTGTTATTGATCAATAAGCTTAATTTGTTACATTACGGGGAAAATACCCACTTATTATCTTTATTTGGAAATGTTATAAACCAAATGAACAACTGTCATTTATGACTAAAATAAAGCTTATTAAATGTACATGTACCAAAAAAATTCCAAAAATGGTAACCTTATTAGTTTAAGCATCTGAAACGACTATGTTAATTACACTATACATGCATACTTCACTCGTATAATATTGACAATGTGCTTAATATATAACTCTATACATTTACAAACCTAGAATGATTGTGTCCCACAGACATATACACGTAATGTAGCATTGTGGACAGTCAAGGAGAATGTGAAAAACAGATAACTAGATCAAAGAACAAGAAGATCCAACATTAATGTAAATGTTGAAATATGGTAGCAATGCTTTGACATCTTTACACACACCCCAAAATGGAGTCATTATCCTTATATATTTTGGTACATAGCCAAATACAGGTTTGGGTGTTGGTATTGATGGTAATGTACATCACTAAACATGCACTAAAATAAAGTGTTTATAATTATTAGATGATTGTGAACATACCCAAATATGGAGTCATTGTTGTCTGTTTGGGAGTTTGTGCTGATGAGAAATCTCGTCTGTTCAAGAACAAACTGGTTCCCTTCCTCATGTACGGTAATGACCGGATACCCCATCTGTCGGGTCCATGTGTCCATTATCTCGCTTATATTGTACGTGTTATTGGAGGCCTGGTAATGAGAACAATAGTAACATGCATGGTCAATCATTATCAATCAATTCTCTAAAGGTGTGTATAAATAAGGCATGCAGACCAAAGACAAAACTTACAGTGATATTCTGAAAATTATCTACTAAGTTGTACCAAAGACCAAACTAACAGTGAAAACGATCTACTAAGTTGTACCAAAGATCAAACTAACAGTGAAAACGATCTACTAAGTTGCACCAAAGATCAAACGAACAGTGAAAACGATCTATTAAGTTGTACCAAAGACCAAACTAACAGTGAAAACGACCTACTAAGTTGTACCAAAGATCAAACTAACAGTGAAAACGATCTATTAAGTTGTACCGAAGATCAAACTAACAGTGAAAACGATCTACTAAGTTGTACCGAAGATCAAACTAACAGTGAAAACGATCTACTAAGTTTTACCGAAGATCAAACGAACAGTGAACACAATCTACTAAGTTGTACCAAAGATCAAAACCTCTGAGTACAGTGAAGCCTCGTTTATCCGGACCCCGAATATCCGGATGTCTCGCAATCCGAACGGAATTGTAAGGGAACGGAATTATTGTGTAGTAATTTGCTTAACTAATTACCATACAATTTGACCAGTTTTTGCAGATGCCTATCAAAAACATTGTGGGTAAAAGAGAAATTGCTCGTGACGAGCAATTTCTCCTTGACCCACAATGTTTTCTGCCATATCAGAAGATTAATTCTGAATTTCAATTTGGTACGGTCGAAAATTTGGCGTTTGGTAAAGGTTTATAAGTATACACGTGCATATAGACCGTTTTGTTTAAATATGTTTAAGAACAGACCTTGCTTCACTAGTCCGGATTATTCGTTGGAAACGGACGTGTTCGGATTAACGAGATATTACTGTAGTTGATAACGCGGTACATGTTATATATCTTTCATTTCAAAATGCGAATAATGATGTGAATAATGTATTCTTTTTATAATCATATAAGTATAGTTTTAGGTACTAATAATTCGTAAATATCCTTGCTAATCAACCATATGATTTGGTCATTTTACAAATAAGTACCCATTTAGCAA
Organism: Cerastoderma edule; assembly: GCA_947846245.1. NCBI lineage: Eukaryota > Metazoa > Mollusca > Bivalvia > Cardiida > Cardiidae > Cerastoderma > Cerastoderma edule. The sequence continues at coordinate 11,463,910 of OX401421.1, read as the reverse complement.
GAGTATTTTGTTTCTAACTCATTATGTAATTGTGTTTTGTCTATTCTTAACATCACCCTATCCTTATAAGGAATTCTATACCTCAATTAATACTGATATGATTGCATTAAACAATCATGGCCCAGGTCTTCTCCTTACTTATGGGTATTTGATTTGTTAAAGGCACATCAAAGGAGACGAGTACAAATAATTTACTGAAAAATATATGGAGTTCTTCTATTATGTTCATAAAAGTAATGAGAATTGATTTAGGAATGCATTGAGACCCTATTAAATAGACTCATTTAAATTAAGTTAAGTTTTGCTTGAAATATAGATGTCTCCAATTCAATCATGTTTATCAACAACCTGTTTGTTTACATATTCAAAATAACGAATTCTGATTGGTCGGTTCAAAGATATGTGTATCAACTGTCAAGGTCAGAGGTGAAGAATCAGGAAAACTGAATTATAAAACTTGCTAATCTGGGTATTTCTTGTTTACTTTCACATTTAAGTTGTGCTGATGGTGTTTTCTGGTGATAACTATTTGAATCTGTCCAAAAGTTTATAAAATAATATAGTTTAATATAGTTTTAATCTCCTTTTATGGGCCTTTAAATGTTCTTAGATATCCCTATAGATTGAACAGTCTCACTGACAAGGGCAAAACATTTGGTTTTTAACCCTTATAGTGCTGGAACCGACTTCATGCTTCTGCAAACAGGTGAGATCCAGGCCAGCCGCCAAGTGATCTAACATTGTTGGTTCTCTGAGTATCGTATCTTTCCTCATCGTAATTAAGCAGATATTTAAGGTTTTTGAAAACAGATTACACAAAATTCTCTTTTTTAGAATATTACCCAGAATTCTAAGGGTAAAGATTTAACGAGTCTCTTATATCCCTGGTCAGGGAGGCTATGTATTTTAGATTTTAGATGTGATATGTTAAATATTATACGTACTTATGAAAAGACTTGAATAGATAAAAAAATGGAGTACAAAGGTACTAAAGACTGGTCGTGACGAAACTCGTTGAAATCAGAATGTAACCAAAAATAAACCAAATCGAAATGACGCAAAAAATGTTAAACCTGTGTGAATGTTTCCCACAATTCCGACATCTCGGCATTTTTAAACTTGTATTCTTTGACGTACATCTGAAACAGAAAAAAGATACATACATATAGTACTTGTCTCGTACAACAAATATGCTCCGTGGAAAAGAAGTCAGAGATTTAGAGATACTACTTTGAAGTTGTCGTAAGGAGATACATTTACGTTGATTGATCCTCTCAAACATGGTCACGTGATACACACAATTTTGAACAGACCAATCATAATTCGTTTTTGGATATATTTTAACAAAATTACTGTTGATAAACATGATTGAACGGGAAATAACTATATTTCAAGCACAAACTAACTTATTTTAAAGGAATAGGGTCTGACAGCATTCATAGATTGATTTTCAAAACTTTTATGAACATAGTAAAAGAACTCCATATAGTTTTTCAGTTAATTGTATTTATATCTTTTCAAACTTTAAAACTGCATCACTTTACCTGTAGACCTAATCTGAACACGTGACTTCCCAGAAATTTCTCGAGCATGCGCAGAACTGCCATTCCCTGGAATTAGATTAGTTCATTAAATATACTTCGCTTACAGATTGGCTCTACTTTTCATCCAATCTTTCTCCTGAGAATAAAACTAAACATAACGAAGAAGCAGATTGGTAATGCAAGTGTTTTCCCGTTCTTAAGGCGATAGAAAGTTATACAAACAAAATGGTTTTACGATTCATGTTTGCATATCAAAATCTTTGGATAACAACTTTAACTTTAACAACGCGTAGGGTAATGATAAAGTATGCATTGTTGCATGGAAAAGGATCGCTTTTTGTTATATAAAATTGTTTTTCAAGTTTTTCATCAAAGATAATCCGAAAGATAATACACAGCAATACAGATGATTATTGAAGAGCATAATGGCCCTGTCACACTACAACGTATGGCCTTAACGTATTCCAGCGTATGAGATTTTTTGCCAATACGTTGGTGTACGTTGATATAGGTTAGGGGTACGTTAGGTGTTCGTTATCAGCACGCTGTCATACGCTGTCATACGTTCATGAACGCCGAGACAAAAAAAATGTTTTGGGTATGTTCAAAACTTTTGAGCGTATGACAACGTATATTTCATAGGTTAAGCATACGTTATAGATACGTTAGAGGTACGTTGGACATACGTTCTGTATACGTTAGATTCGTTGTGTATACGTTATGTATGCGACCAATCCACAACAAATTTGATTTTTAGGTACCCGGGTCGACGTATGCCGGCGTATGGACACTTTTTCAAAAAAAAAAAAATCATTCGTTCGGCATACGTTAAGTCCATACGTTGTACTGTGACAGGGCCATAAAGGTACCTTGTTGTGCGAGATCGGGTCGCTTTTTTTGTTATATATTTATTTGAAAAAGCATGTATTCAGGGGGGGGGGGGGTTACAAAAAAAAATACATTCAAAATACCTTCAGCAGCAAGTTAGGTGATTGAAGAGCATACCTGTGCCTTGTTGTAAAAGATCGAATATTTGCTACATATTGGATTGCAAACGCAAAGTCGTGGATACTCCAAAAATTACTCACAACAGCAAGCGATGCACTTTTAACCCTAAGAATGCTGGTTAATCTTCTAAAAGTAATTTTTTGTGTCGTCTGCTTTTCCAAAAAACCTTAAATATCTTGATAATTTCGACGAGGAAATATACTCAGAGTAGCAAACAGGTTAGATTACAGGTCAGCCGCCAATTCAATTTGCGGCTGGCATGAATCCAACCTGTTTGCATAAGCATAAAGCCGGTTCCAGCACTATAAGGGTTTAGAACATACATATGTACCTTGTTGTAGGAGATGGGATCAAACGATTCGCCGATATCGTATGGATTATCGAGGTGTTCCGGAGAAACCGGATGTGACGTCACTAGAGCGTCCTTGACCATCACCGGAAACATGTCCTCGACGACGATCATATCCGGCTGAAAGTAAAACGACCGGAAGTTGTTAAATGAACCAGAAACTGTCAATGGCAAAGTTCCAATACTATAACTCATCGCGATTTACATCTTTGTGCCCGTCAAGATTTAATATATACGAGGTACATAATATATGTATGATTATGTTTAAATGTGTTTGTTTGCATGACGAGTGACGTTTGTACGTATAAGTCATTAAAATTCCATTCTATTCTATTCATAACCGAATTGTGAGCTCGTTATCTACAGACTGTTTCAAACTGATTATCATTTGGACAAAAAGATCCCAATTAATCTAAATAATTCAATGTTCTACGATGGTGCAATAGTAAGCGTCGGGACTAGAGACCGACAAATCTGGGTTCGATCACCGAATTTGATCACTTATTTCACCATTTAGTGTCCTTGGGCAAATCACATTTCTTTGGACCGGTATATCATCTAGGGAACATGTACATTAATACTCAAAAATGAGTGCTGATCATTAATGTATTAGTTATTTTCAATTGACACAATAATATCACGTGTTTTAAATCGGTTGCTCTTAAGGTTCTGCACTATTGCTCCTTTGCACCTTTGCAGAATCTTCTGGAGGAGTCTTTGGAAACTATTTTGACAAAAGAACCGATTACCCACAGTAAGTAACTTATCATTTGGTCACAAGTATGTCAAGCATGGTAAAGAAAAGTGTTTATTCTTGCTATTTTTCCCCTACTGTTGTTGCTTCGAAATTAAATCAGTCACATATATTTATTTACATTTGTGTTCGGGTTAAATATACACAGTCTACATTCGCGGACAAAAAAGTTGGTCTCAAAGGTGTTTCTCTTTGGTATAGAGGTGAGGGAATTCAGAACTCGGAAGTTCCGGATTCAAGACCCACCGAGACCTCTGGTTTCGCGGCAGTGGCCTTTTGCAAGTCATTTCAGAGCCGGAGTTTAATACACGTGCATCTAAAAAAGCTGTTGCAGAACTGAAATATATGTGTGCCGTGCTGAGGAAGAGTACTACGGTGGCATAGACGTGACATGTATGCAATTTTTGTTGTGTTGTTCCAAAAACAAAAAGTCGAAATAACGAAAAGATAAGTCGTTATTTCGAGTTAGTAAGTCGAAATAACGAGATAACTAAGTCGTTATTTCGACTAACTAACTTGCGTACATAAAATAGGAGTGGTAAACATTGCGTCACTCTGTACATCACTTCACATAAATTAACTGAATACAACGAACCATCTGATTGGTCAACTTACTCGTTATAACGACTTAACTATCTCGTTATTTCGACTAACTAACTCGAAATAACGACTTAATTATCTCGTTATTTCGAGTTAGTAAGTCGAAATATTGACTAAGTTATCTCGTTATTTCGACTTACTAACTCGAACTAACGACTTAATTTTTCGTTATTTCAAATCTTTTTTTGAAAAACAAGAAGAAAAAAATCGCATACATGTTACCTCTATGCCACCGTAGAGTACCCATATGGGACCTATGTCAGAAACATGCTACAACTTTAACTATAACTATAACCATAACTAAAACACCGAATAAAAAAGAAGTATCAATTATTAGAAGTCTTACAATATTCCACTCTGGGTAGGCGTGGTCCATGGCGAAGTACATGAGTGTGCTCGCAAATCCTTCGTTAAGCCACAGGTCATCCCACCACTTCATCGTTACCATATTACCAAACCACTGTAAGGCATGAAATACAAAAAAAAAACATATGTTAGTGCAGTCGTTTAAACACCCCTTATTTGCTTAAGGAAAATTGTTGAGTTTGTTTAAAGTACCATAAAGATATTTCTCCAAACTGGTTAAGGGCTTTTGTAAGTATACTCTATTCCTATTTCCCTTTTCGGCTTGTTTCTGAGCCGATAAGAGTTGCATACAAGTATGGACGAAAAACTATATAAAATGTATATTGTAAAGAAATGACTACACAACGAAGGCGTCGATCGTATAGTGATTTTATTTGTTGTAATCATTAAAGCGTTTATAAGAGAGTCCCTAGCATACCATCAATAACGGGCTGTATCGTAGCGTCCGGTCCGCCCGAACCTCGTGGTTGAGTCTAGTCGGCGTTCTTACCCAGAGTACCGTTTCACTAAACAGTTTAAGCTTAAGATTTGCGTAAGTCTAAAACAACAATTCTTCTTATTTCAATATTGGGCTAAGCAATATTGCAAAGTAACACATCATTGGAAGCGTCTCTCCGAGACGCTTCCAACCACGTGTCACATTACAATTTTGTACTTTCATTGAAGATATTATCCATGTGTATCAGTTTTGACATACACAAATACTTTCCTTAAGTTGCTTAGTACAACGGTACCCAGATCTCCAATCTGGAATTGCCTTTTAATTTACTAGAATATCAGACGTAAGCATCTAACAACTATGGTGTAAGACGTGTTACACAAGACAGTTACATCAAACCACACAAGACAGTTACATCAAACCACACAAGACAGTAACATCAAACCACACAAGACAGTAACATCAAACCACACAAGACAGTTACATTAAACCACAGAAGACAGTTACATCAAACCACACAAGACAGTTTCATCAAACTTACACAAGACAATAACATCAAACCACACAATACAGTTACATCAAACCACACAAGACAGTTACATCAAACCACACAAGACAGTTACATCAAACCACACAAGACAGTTACATCAAACCACACAAGACAGTAACATCAAACCACACAAGACATTTACATTAAACCACACAAGACAGTTACATCAAACCACACAAGACATTTACATCAAACCACACAAGACAGTTACATCAAACCATACAAGACAGTTACATCAAACCACACAAGACAGTTACATCAAACCGCACAAGACATTTACATCAAATCACACAAGACAGTTACATCAAACCACACAAGACAGTTACATCAAACCACACAAGACAGTTACATCAAACCACACAAGACATTTACATCAAACCACACAATTCAATTACGTCAAACAACACAAGACAGGTACGTCAAACCACACAAGACAATTACATCAAACCACACAAGACAGTTACATCAAACCACACAAGACAGTTATATCAAACCACACAAGACAGTTACATCAAACCACACAAGACAGTAACATCAAACCACACAAGACAGTTACATCAAACCACACAAGACAGTTACATCAAACCACACAAGACAGTAACATCAAACCACACAAGACAGTTACATCAAACCACACAAGACAGTTACATCAAACCACACAAGACAGTCACATCAAACCACACAAGGCAGTCACATCAAACCACACAAGACAGTTACATCAAACCACACAAGACAGTAACATCAAACCACACAAGACAGTTACATCAAACCACACAAGACATTTACATCAAACCACACAAGACAGTAACATCAAACTACACAAGACAGTTACATCAAACCACACAAGACAGTCACATCAAACCACACAAGACAGTTACATCAAACCACACAAGACAGTAACATCAAACTACACAAGACAGTTACATCAAACCACACAAGACAGTCACATCAAACCACACAAGACAGTAACATCAAACTACACAAGACAGTTACATCAAACCACACAAGACAGTAACATCAAACCACACAAGACAGTAACATCAAACCACACAAGACAGTTACATCAAACTACACAAGACAGTTACATCAAACCACACAAGACAGTAACATCAAACCACACAAGACAGTTACATCAAACCACACAAGACATTTACATCAAACCACTCAAGACAGTTATACAAACCACACAAGACAGTTACATCAAACCACACAAGACAGTTATCAAACCACACAAGACAGTCATCAAACCACACAAGACAGTTACATCAAACCAACAAGACAGTAACATCAAACCACACAAGACAGTTACATCAAACCACACAAGACAGTTACATCAAACCACACAAGACAGTAACATCAAACCACACAAGACAGTTACATCAAACCACACAAGACAGTTACATCAAACCACACAAGACAGTTACATCAAACCACACAAGACAGTTACATCAAACCACACAAGACAGTTACATCAAACCACACAAGACAGTTACATCAAACCACACAAGACATTTACATCAAACCACACAAGACAGTAACATCAAACCACACAAGACATTTACATCAAACCACACAAGACAGTAACATCAAACCACACAAGACAGTTATACAAACCACACAAGACAGTAACATCAAACCACACAAGACATTTACATCAAACCACACAAGACAGTTCAAACCATCAAAACCACACAAGACAGTTACATCAAACCACACAAGACAGTAACATCAAACCACACAAGACAGTTACATCAAACCACACAAGACATTTACATCAAACCACTCAAGACAGTAACATCAAACCACACAAGACAGTTACATCAAACCACACAAGACATTTACATCGAACCACACAAGACAGTAACATCAAACCACACAAGACAGTTATACAAACCACACAAGACAGTTACATCAAACCACACAAGACAGTAACATCAAACCACACAAGACAGTAACATCAAACTTACACAAGACATTTACATCAAACCACACAAGACAGTAACATCAAACCACACAAGACAGTTATACAAACCACACAAGACATTTACATCAAACCACACAAGACAGTTACATCAAACCACACAAGACAGTTATACAAACCACACAAGACAGGTTCATCAAACCACACAAGACAGGTGCATCAAACCACACAAGACAGTTACATCAAACCACACAAGACAGTTACACAAACCACACAAGACAGGTGCATCAAACCACACAAGACAGGTGCATCAAACCGTCTTGACTAGTTACGCAAGGCTTAGTCATTTTACTACAGCCATATGCATGATAAAAATGAATAAATAAATTGATAAACAGATACAGATATACATGAATGAATAGAGAGATTTATTAATAACAACTTGTTATACAAGCCTCCATACCGTATGAGCGATCTCGTGTGCCACGATAAGTGTGACCATGAACTTGTTGGAGCTGGACGAGACATCCGGGTCATACAGGAGCGCAGTCTCGCGGTAAATAACGAGACCCCAGTTCTCCATGGCGCCGCCGCTAAAGTCTGGCACGGCCACGTGATCTGACGAGATTCGAAAAGATAGACATTTATCACGAGAATGCTGCAATATTGATAAGGTGTTTTTTTTCTTAAAATGGATAGAGGTAGGGCTGTTCGTTGGCATCTTTGCGATCTGAAAATGTTTGTCTGCAATGACAAATTGATTAAAAATGGCATAGTCACGTGTTAAAAGAGCGTGAATACATCTTATTGTAATCTGGCTAAAAATATCTTTTACAGTTATATCAATGCGAAAGTGTTGACTTTTTTTATCTTTTTATTCGCAACATATCATTAAGGTAAAGTTCTGTAAAAATAAATTGTTAAATCCATCAAATAAATGTGTCCATACCAACCCCCATAAACATACACGTACCTGATTTATCGACGACGTCATTGATCTGAAAGTAGTCCGTGAAGTAGGCGTAGGTACCGACTGCAAAGTCGAGTGCGTAAACCGTCTGATTCACCATTTCCGGTTGGGACCATATCCGCAACTAAAAATAGACCACAACTCCGTAAAACCTCTATTTATTTTACGTGTCGTGAGAGACTTTAAGTTTGGTTTAGTCATATTTCATTAAATTCATTCTACATGAGTTATGATACGTGTTGTAGAAAACTATAAAATAACATTTGAAAAAGTGCTAGGATCTGCCTCGTATATAACATATCCATTTGTCATGAAGGTTGATAAAATCCGTAGATCGGAAACGAGCTGAAATTCAGCCAAATATTTTAAGTTATGGCAATGATTATTGTAACGCAGGGGAAGTAACCGCTATGAGAACAAAAACACAGGATGACACGGTACTGTACTGTCTCGTACATTTTCGTTTATTTTCAAGATCTATCATCCATTTCTAACCTTATTTTGTTCACACAATTCAATCTCTTGTACAACATCGTAACATATCGTACTGACTGTGTAATTCACAGGAAGTATTCGTTCCGCGAATTTGAAGTCGGAAACTTAAAGAGACCAATAGATACATGTATGCGCATTTCGCTTTTTTTCGCTCATATTATCCTGTATTCTCCCTTCAGTTTTCTATGTTCTCATTACATTCTCACATGGATATTACAAAGGCCAACACATATATGTCCATTTCGCTGACTTCCTCACACTTTGTCCTGCATTCCCTCTACATTCTCCCATGATTCCTTACCTTTATAGAAGACATGGTACTTACAGTGTAGTTTCCAGGAAGTATACGTTCCGTGTATTTAAAGTCGGACACAACAAAAGCCAGCAGATATGTCGACATGATGGGCGTTTCCTCAAACGTGACCTTGCGACGGGAACAGTCCCCGACACACTGGGTCGTCTTGACCGGCATATTACCTAGGGCGGTGTACTCTGTGGGAATCCAAATATATATGTGTCAAACATAAAATCATAGGTAAGACATTTTGTAATTAAGTATATTGGCTTTTCCGATTGTACGATATTATATTTGACATTTTGTAGGCAACATACCCGCTGGAACAGGCGGGGGAGGGGGTATGAACCCGGGGTGGGTTGGTTGTGTCCCAAACAATTTTATCAATATTAGAAGAAAATAAACCAGCTTCCCTGGGCTTAACTGTTATTGTATTTTGAGACAAACATTTTATCAAGTATGTTAATATTAAGTAATTGTCCTATTTCGAACCCAAAAGAACCCGTTATCACCTGAATGATGGTCTAAGCATATTTAGGGGGACATACCCTTTATATACTAACGATTCTGGTCCTTTTAAGAGTATGCCCAACCCGTTGGGAAGTGTAACAAAACATCTTACTTCGTGAGTACACATACGTATTATCTCGATTCAGTGATCATGTGATTCCAAGTGGTCATGTGATTCCAAGTGGTCATGTGATGATTCCAAGATAATTCGCATGTTTCTGTGTGATACATTTAGAATATAACAGCTATTTGAAATCAGTTTTTGGACTGAGGTTGCGTCAGACCTTAGTCCATTGATTTACATACCATATTTTGAGGGACGGTACTTTATCGATACACAAACAGCGGTCTGACCCTAATTACTCATTAAACATCCGCCTTCACTAATACCTTCTTGGAACTAGGAATGTAGTTCGGATTTACTCGCTTTTTTTTTTGCTTTATATTATTATTACTGTTGCCTCATGAGAAATCGTAAAATGTCCAGATGTTCGAAAAAAAGACTATCGTTCAGTCTCTGTTCACAGATATAATAATTACAGTAATGGTGGTAATAGGAGCAGCTGTTTTCCTCGAGATGTTGCCCAAAGACATTTTGTATCCTCAACCATCTTGCTTTAAACACACCTTAGTCCTTCAGCGCTATCAGCGCTTTGATTTGATTTGATTTGATAGGAGTTGGCAATGTACGTAGAAGAGCGATGCCCGGTTCACCTAAGTGTTACCTTGATTATGTGTGATTGAGACAGAAAACGTGGCCTTCATTCCTGGTTCATCAAAACACGGAAATACTTTCCGTGCGTCTGTGGCCTGCAGCTGGGAGGACACAAGATATCTGAAACATTTACAAACATCGTAAGAAATAAAAAACAAAATCCTGAAGAAAAACAAATCAACAAAATATCTATGTCAGAAGAAATATTTCTACAAACTAAGGTTGTCGTTTCCCCGTCTCGTTAAAAAAACGACAATATTTACGGTTTTATGTCAAAGGAACGATACAATGTATATGTATCTTAAATTTGTTTAGAACGGCGTAAAATTATCTAACTGATTTGCAAGGTATTGGCCAAACATGGTACCTCTGGGTTGATGTAAACTAGACAAATTGCATTTTAAAAATACTCGATTTCTCTACCAATATTTCGGCCAAAGTCTTTTTTCAAGTAAAACAATAGGAACTGCCCTCAACATCTTTTTAACCTTGAAATAGAATTCATGAAGTTGTTATTTTATCGGTCATGGTAAAGCATACCCTTTAATCTTTCAAATGAATAGTGGTACGTTGGCTCACAGAAAATAAATACACAATAAATTACATATAGGGAACTTTATTTTCTCTGTGACTACACTAATGAAGTGTATTTGGCATGGTTACATTCGGTGAAAATTAGACTAGCCAAATTAAACCACCAACATACAAATGGATAGACAAACAATCGACCGTTTTCCGAAAATACAAAATGTATACATGTGTGTCTTTTAACGTCTTTTTAGCGATCGCTTTTTATTTCAGATTTTAGTCAGTGGGTTACCGTGATCCTTCAAATCTCGCTGTCGGTCTCACGATCCGCGAGACGTGCGTTACTGTGACAACTAACTCCGACGGAACGTCCCATGTGACAGGCCCACGTGACATTTTCGATAGGAAACCGACTGGTTTACGGCAGACGTCCCACAAATTACGCGGGAATCACGACATGCTGTTTGCTTTTCTATTTAACGTGTCACGAACCATGTCTCGCGGAAACGTCAGCCGAACGAGATTTATTCTGCGAGATTTGATATCTTCGCGAGTTTCTTTTATTTCGGAGTTTGTCTTTTATAAACCGATAGCCTTGGGTTTCCGTAACGTTTAGAACCAACCTATCATGAACTAATATCAAGGTCTTTTAAGGACCGAGGTTTGACACACAGAACAAATTATAAAAGAACCAGGCTCTTGAAACTTTGTTTTATTTGTTCATATTTACTTCCAACCATTGACACACCATAAAGACCGAATAATGTGTGTTCAACTCATTTTGTTAGAAAGTTCGTTTTTCATCAATTCAGGTTTCATGCCGTTATGAAAAGAGTTAAACATTTACCGGTATTTAAGGGTGTTAATAGGCTATCTCCCCATTCGCAATTTTACCCTATTATCGTGAACGTAAAGAGTGCTATTGGTTATTTTCATTCTGGTTTCCTCTCAATCGTGGATGGAATACCCTGAAAGCTCAACTGCATACAAAGACATGTCAAGTTTTGAAGTAAGGTTTTCCGTAAGTCAGCCGAGAGGACCACCTGTCATGCAATTCCAAATAAACCCCCGTTGGAAACAACAGTGCAGTAGTAGAGAGTCGGCATCTGGTACCGAGTGTTCTGTGTTCGATCCCAAGTTAGCGGCGAGGTGAAAATGCCTGGACTAAACCATAAACCGGCGCGAGCACTGGTCATGCTCCAAGGAAACAGGCGTTTGTTGAATTTAATAGGCTTCAAGCTTTCGTCACAATCAATGTAAAATAGATAAATTTGAATTATAAAATGATACAAGGATTTGAACAAACACATAGAAAAGGATACAAGTTTTTGAACGCACACAAAGCAAAGGATACAAGATTTGAAAGCATACAAAGAAAAAAATACAAGTATTTAAACGCATACAAAGAGGTGTCACACGATTTCAAGCTCTGATTATCTCCATCTACTTGGCCATTGAGGCCTTTTTCAAAGCGGTGGTGTTACTACTACATTTGTACATACACGTGTATTGTGTATAAGCGATGTGTTCCGTGGTTTCCTGTATTATTAGCAATTAACATGCCAGGGTTTATGACAGCCGGGAGACAAAAACCGCGAATTATTCCACGGCGCCTCGCACGGGCCATGTGGTTTTCTCCCCAGTTATATCATTCTCCGATAATTGTCATAACGACGTGGGTGCTCAAAACGAGGCTCACTAAATCTAAACGAAACGTCTCCTCAAAACGTTGCTCGCAGGACCCAACCAAAATATCTCCTCAAAACGAGGTTCACAGGGTACGTATCGATACGTCTCCTCAAAACGAGGCGAGGGGATCCAATCGAAATGTCTCCTCAAAACGAGGCTGTTGGTATCCAATCGAAACATCTACTCAAAACGAGGCTGTTAGGATCCAATCAGAACTTCTCTTCAAAACGAGGCTGTTAGGGTCCAATCGAAACGTCTCTTCAAAACGAGGCCGTTTGTATCCAATCGAAACGCCCCTCAAAACGAGGCTGTTTGGATCCAATTGAAACGTCTCCACAAAACGACGCCGTTTGGATTCAATCGAAACGTCTCCTCAAAACGAGGCTCGCAGGATCCAATCGAAGCGTCTCCTCAAAACGAGGCTGTTTGGATCCAATCGAAACGTCTCTACAAAACGAGGCTGTTGGTATCCAATCGAAACGTCTCTTCAAAACGAGGTTGTTGGTATCCAATCGAAACGTCTCTTCAAAACGAGGTTGTTGGTATCCAATCGAAACGTCTCTTCAAAACGAGGATGTTGGTATCCAATCGAAACGTCTCCTTAAAACGAGGCTGTTGGATCTAATCGAAACATCTCCTCAAAACGAATCTCTTGGAATTCATACGGAACACCTCTTTCGATTATGAAAACAACCAATGCCTTATCGTATTTGGTTTCCCGTGTAATGCTCTTTTAAACAGCTTCTTTCACCTAAGGGTTTCGTTCGACAAGAATACTTTGACTGGCCATGGTCTAGTTAACAACGAGAAAGCCGTTGGTAAATGTTGAAATATTTATTGAAAACTAAATTGAATTCTAATTACAAAACACTTGACGATTTCTTCTTTTTTTTAATCACAGAGTCCCTAAATCTAATATATTTCAATACGTTTTTGATATGGAATGCCTTTTTCGGCATATTGTATACGCCATAACACGATAGTACCATGCACGTAGAGTCCTTTGTATTGATTGGTGTCAAAATATACTGACAGCTATGTCAAATCGAATCTCTTGTAGGATACAAGGCGAACAACTCGTTGCTATATATCATTTATCCGATCAAATATTCAAATTGATAAATAACAATGCTTAAAGTAATTTAGTAACTCGAATAGTCTAGACAATCATACATGTGGTTTATGATAATATAATTAATTGATAATAGAGAAATTGTATATGTGTCTTTTTGGGAAAAAGATTGCTTATTTCAAGATTTTGTTTATGTAATATTCTAGAAAGTATATAGGGATATTATTGTATTCGTGTTGAAAAGAAGTTAAATGAAAATCGGATATTCGGTTAAACATAGCAGCAACTCGGTTAAAGCGATTTAACCTTTCCATCACATATTACCAAAAAATAACGACATTTGACCAGTATGTCGCAGACGACTTTGGAAAACATTGTGGGAAAAGAAGAAATTGCTCTTAACGAGAAATTTCCCATCTTCCCAAATGTTTTCTGCCCTATGAGAAGATCATTTTTCAATTTCATCAAATGTCGGCTGCAAACTTTTCCATTTGGGACTGTCTAAAATCTGGCGTTTGGTTATGGGTTAGATTGATAAATAAAAGGACATCTTAACGTTGCTTTATAGTTTAAATAATGCAGATGCCATGCAAAATCCATTCAAACCAGACAAAACGCTTAAAGGTAAGTACAGTAGTCCGAGTAGGGAGTATTTGGATCGTGGTTTCGCCATACTAAGTAATAAATCGGTGCCTTATGATTTATACCGTCCCTATAGACCAGGGAACGCTAATTATTTGGACAGGAATCGGTATTATTCGGGACACCTCGGAAATGATCACGTGATTTATGTGTCTATGTCTGACACCGGAAGTCGTGCAATTTCACGTGACATGAGAATTGACGAGATTTGAAGTAAAACTTTATCTATACAGACGGAGGAAAAATGATGATAAATATTGGTTGACTCTCATTAAAGGTCGATTCTTGTCTTATCATAACATGAAAAGCTACAACCATAGCGTCCTTGATCGAAAAAGAAAAGAAGTTCGATGATTAATATCCTTGCTTGGTTTTTCATCATCATTTATATTTTTATCATACGATTACGAAATTAAAAATGATTCTGGTGTCAATAAAACTATAGCAGCTGTCCTAATGTTGATAATTAAAAAACAAAATACCTTCTGATACGTTAAATCTAAATGACAATATACTTCTCATGAGCAATTTACCATTTTGTAATTTTGTTTTTTTGTTTCCACTCTTTATGTTTTATCTATTCATTTATTAAAAAAGAAACGTATGTTTTTGTCGTCTGCTGTTGTTTTCAATTTAGACAAATGACTAACCAGTTCTAATAAAGGATTGATAGCTCCTGATGAGCAATTCATCATTTTGTTACAACAGTTTCTGATCTTACATACGTATATCGGAAGGAAACGTAAGTTTTTCTTTTTTTTTTTCTATCTAAGTTGTTGTCTGATGGAAAAAGTGACAAAAATAACGAAACCTGTTGTATAAAGGTTTCTGAAATAGAAAAAGAATTAAATGTTACATATATATAGTAATTGTTTCATGTACTGTTTAGTTACATATCTTTGATCTTTGTATTTTAGATATATAGAATACATAGTAAAAATGTCGCCTTCTGGTGCTTTCAATTTAGAGCAATCTCGACTAACTGTAATAGAAAAAGGTTAACCCTTTCCTAAAGACAAATTTTTGACTGTCCCAAATTCAAAGAGTTTGCAGACGAAAATTTAAAATATGATGAAATTGGAAAACAATCTTCTGATAGGGCAGAAAACAATGTGGGAAAGTGAGAAATTGCTCGTCACGAGCAATTTCTCCTTTTACCACATTGTTTTCTAAAGTCGTCTGCAACAAAGCGGTCAAATGTCGTTATTGTTTGGGAAAGGGTTACGTAATCTCATCACATTACGTTTGAAGGTCTTCAATGGTTCGTTAATCAGAAAACACGTACAGGGAAATTAATTGAACGTATTTTTCCCGGCCCCATTATTCCACAAAGGACCGTTTTAACCTCTTGCCGGGAACCATAGAATCGTTTAATGTTGAGCACATTATAGCGTGGACCAAGGAAGCAATTCCATTACTCTACGTGGACATTATAATGGGCTATCTTCTGTCTTTACGGGCAAAACGTTGACCTTTATATACATAGAGTCTGATGGTCCAGTGTAGGCCTACGTGTCATATATTGGTATTTCATAGATCATAGAACAATAAAGGCGTATATAGACATATTGTATCTCCATATAGGCCTTTATAGGTATGACGTAGATCCGTTTATGACTATATAGACATATCATACATTCATATGACTAAGGGGAGGCAAAATCTGATTTTGACTTTCTTGCCCGCCTAATCTCTTTCAGCACTGGTCTGTAAATGTCACTTGTCCGTTAAGGATTTTGGACAACCGGGGCAAAACGGACTATTGTTTTTTCAACAGATTCTGACAACATGATATACATCAATAAAGGACAATAAAAGCATATCATTGATTCAGAAAGGACGGAATAGACATATCATTGATTCAGAAAGAATGAAGTAGACATATCATTGATTCAGAAAGAATGAAATAGACATATCATTGATTCAGAAAGAATGAAGTAGACATATCATTGATTCAGAAAGGACGAAATAGACATATCATTTATTAAGAAAAGACGAAGTCGACATATCATTGATTCAGAAAGGATGAAATAGACATATCATTGAATCGGAAAGGACGAAATAAGCATATCATTGATTCAGAAACGACGAAGTAAACATAACTTAGATTCAGAAACGACGAAAAAGACATAAAGCAGATTCAGAAATAGACATATCATATATTCAACTTGGTTAATGATTGGGCTTTACATGTATGGTCTTAAATGGACATTTTATTAACTAAAACAATTTTACTGCACGTTATTTGGTCCCATATACCAGAAGGTTAAACATGATAAACTAAAATCCAATTCATCAGACGAACAGGTTGGAAAGAGATGGGGAATGTCCTTAAGATATATAAGCTTTTTGACATGCTTTGGGTACACAAATTGCTTTAAGATATCGAAGAGAAATAGAAATTTCACCGAAAGAGAAGTATTCTTTGTCCCTGTTTCAAACCAACTTCGAACACCATCATAAATTTTTATCTAGTCTGATTGTCGTCTATTGTTCAATTCAATTTGGATCGGTCTAAAAGTCAAATACGGATGATTTACCAAATACTGTCAGTCACAAAGGTCATATTGTGTTACTGCATTATTCAATATTGATATGTTCAGATGTGCATCAACATGCCTTACATATATCGGGTCTTATAACTCCTTATAACGGGGTTTGGTAGAACCTTTATATTTACATATTTATGTTATAATTATCAGAGACAGTGACGTATAGGCCCTAATGAGGCTGTGTGTAACAAACTGTATTATGATAATCACTTGTCTAAATATGTGCAAAAGTCTCTGAGATAAACGATATACTTACTTTACCCACTTACTTATTTACCGTCACCAAGAGGACATTAGAACAAAGACACCATTCTATTAGACCGTAACGAGATGGTCCCGCGGGAAATGACGGTGATTGGATAAGACCGACAAGACCAGTTACGTTGGAAAATAAACTCTGTTCAAATCCATTCGGACACCTCTAAAAACTTTGCGATAAAAAGTCCGTCTGGGGTACATTTTCGTGGGTCCTACCTTAAACTTAGAAACTAAAGCGATATCATTATCAGGAGCACATCCCAATATTGAGTCTAAAAACATTCGCCTAGTAGGACCACTTTTCACAAGTCCCCATGCCATCTTCTGAGAGATATTCCCCGTATGGTTAAATCAAGCCTTTGTTACAAGCTCAACATTACAACGAGTTTTGCTAGTACATGTTGTCTCGGTGATTAAGTTGGCGTAGCTACATCCAAAACAATAAGAAACCCATATGCCAAAATAAATAGATAATTAAATAGATGATTGATATATTTGCCTGAATCAATCAATTTCTACATATCCCCCCCCCCACCCCCACCCCACAACACAATGTTATTCTTCATACTTCTACAATCATAACATGTTGATCTCGTTTTTGACCCATTATAAATCAATTATGAGAAATTGCGATATTTGACTGCTTTCGTGTCAATTGTCTTTTTTTTAAAGAACAAGTGCACATTTGAAATTTCGACAATTCCTAATAAGATTTTCCAACAAGATCGCAATGTGTGTGGTCTTATGGTAACCTATATTATGAGACCACAAGGTCAGGGGTAAACCACCTTATAGGTTTTGTGCTTAGTGCAAAACTGTTGTAACTATAGCTTATACAAGCTGTGGTTGCAACCGTCTTGCGCCGGGCCCTCGTTATCTGTACTTAGATTTAAGCTTACGTATTTGTTTCTTAGTATGTAACAGTTGTTTCAACATTAATTAATACATTATAGGGGAGGGTCGTTCTCTAAGTTGGTATAACTTGTGGCCCAACCCCATTTCCATGTATAAGGGAAAATAAACATGTTTAAACTAAACTATAGCTTTTGCAACACTGTATGTAAACGACCATAATAGACCATCTTACCTAGATCATTGTTCAGTGTAGGTGCGAAAAAACAATACATTTACTTCGACTAAATGATGTTTACTAAACAATAATCTAAAAACCTAATTGATAAGATTTCATAAACAAGGGGAGAGCTGTCTATACAAAGAGCCTCTCTGTATAGTTTGACCTTACCTTTTGTTGCCGTTCTCATCCTTATAATGGCTGAGGTATATCCCTTGAAGGTCGGCAAGAATCCGCCCGGTAAACTTTCCGATCTCTATAGAGTAGATTCCGCCCTGCACCAGGTACGAACTCAACTCAACAATGTGGAGCTCCTTCTCAAAGTCCGAAGATTGCCGAATGATTCCCGCCATTTCACCATACTTCGTATCCGCATCAAATCTGATCTGCTCTGGCCTCTCCGAAATGATGCGTTTTATTTTCACAGTATCTCTAAGAATGTTCTGGCAGCAAAGTTTCGTGTGAAACACAACGTATTTCGTACTTTCAATGACCTTGACGAGCATGTTGACCCCACCCGAGTAGAACAATGACACCATTGACCCCGAATCAACCTTGACCTCCATGACCTTAGAAAGGTCAATATCAAGGTCGATGTCGTAGTGGATCGGGACTATATCACCGGGTAGCCGTATTCCAAAACGAGGCTCGGGTCTGGCCGGAACGATGTTACTCGGCACGGCTAGCGGCTCTGTGCTGTTGAGACGTATCGACATAACGTTTGTCGACGTCAGATCAGCATGTTGCTGGGTGATAGTTCCCTTGTTACAGTTACAGTTCACGTTGTTCGTGGCCTGGTAATGGCGGACGTGCCGGGAACCTGTCCCGAAAAACAACACCAGGAAAACAACAACACCGACCGTGAGCATGAAGGCGGAGATGAACACCGCCACCTGGGTCCGTGAGAAGTAACAGCCCCGGGATCCGCCATTGTTTATCGAGACGATCGTGTCCTTATGTTTGGTTGTTGAACTCAACCCGGAAGAGGATTTGGTCATGGAAACGTTCGCTTCGAGCTCCTTTGATTTTGCCGTCCCGTTGTTTAGTTTGTTAAGTTTGTGACAGTTGTTGGTACAGTTCTTTTCCATTGTTTGTTGGTTTAATGTTTTACTGCGCATTTATTACAAGTTAATCTGTAGTTGAGTAAGGAGGATTAATTGAATGTACGGCTTTATAAATACAGTCAGAATTCCGGAACATCACACTTTTTGAACGAGTAGAGACGGTTATAAAGCCTTAAGGTAGCCTCGTGTAATAGTTTCGCAGCTTTCTTGAAGTAAACTTACTAACAAAGCTTGCAGAAATGTCCGAAGTATATTCGGACTTATCTTCAAACTTCCCTAACAGGTGTGCGCCCGCATCATTGCGTAAAGTTGGTACGGATTTTAAATACAGAACAGTAGTACCCACATAAAAACCCTGAGTCATTATCTAAATCATGAACGTATTTCTTTTTATTTTGGTCACTAATTAAAGTTATTACTTGTGGATTGAATTGCCGAACCGTCTAGGTTAAAGAAAAGCCATAATAATTTTCAAACAATGCGATGAAGCGGGAAAATGCGATCTTGCAGAACTCTCAAATATTTATGACAAGATGCAATTTATTTGATAACCTGTCATACTTTATGAGTCTGTTTCTTCACCTAAATGGACAGCGAAAAATATAAGAAACCACAACTAAGATTATTAATTTTCATATATATCACGATAGAACTTTCATACCTCCATTGCTATTATTTGATACCGCACACGACAAGCAGAAGAAATTCCGACGCAAAAAAAATCTTCAATCATTTCGGAGTTTTGAAATTATTTCAGTCGATCAAAACAGGTAATTTTGGATGGAAACAGCTTACATTAAATTATTTAAAGTTAAACTCGTTAGTTTCAATGAATAATTCAGAGAAGTATGCCTTGGTTTTCAAATTCTCATCTATGTTTTATGCGGCATGATCTTACTAATAGGCCACAGAGACCTAAATTTCAATCAAATGTGTAATAAGATGTTATTTGTAGAAACTTTAAGTTTAATTCAAACACTTTTATTTTACCTCGATAGTGAAATAAGTTCCTACAACTTAGAATAATCACGCTCAATTCTGCTTCCTGGATATGCAACCAGTACTTAACCAATTCTACAGTTTGTTGCAAACCACTCTGGAAAAGATTGTAGGGAAAGAAGAAATTGCTCGTAACAAGCAATTTCTCCTTCTCCCACAATCTTTTCTACACTATAAGAAGAATGCTTTAAAATTAAATCACATTTTGAAATGTCGTCTGCAAACTTAAAATTTGGGACAGTCGAAACTTTGGCATTTGGTAAAGGGTTTATGAAAGTTCGCAAGAAGAATCTGGTATAAACCATTCTCTTGCATATGGTGAATCTCATATCTGACGTACCGATAGACCCACCATTAGATAGCGTTATTAATTACGTCATGGTGTCGGAAATAAACATTCGTTATCAGACATTGTAATTTTCTGCGATTCGCCTGCATGGAACTGGCATGTCCACGAAAACGATTTTGAAAATGGTCCAAATTCAAAGCAATTGTAAATATAAGAATTGTTACAGTTTCTTTATCACATTTGATCGTTATCATTCTGTTATAAAATGATCACCGTGAGAAATGTCCCCATAGTTATTTTAAAGCCTTCTTATATATGTGCTTTAAGACACGTATGCACATACGCAATGATTGAAGGGATTGAAAAGATTTTTTTTTAATTGTTGTCAAATGCACAGTTTTCTTGATGCATAGAATTTTATGCTAAAACGTAGTAATTTTGGTAATATCTTAGAAATTGTTTTTTATTAGATTTGAATGAGTTTTACCAACAAATGGTATGAGAAAGGTATGAACTATATTTCTCTTAATGAACCTTATGTAAAGCCTTTATATTCACCGAAGTTCACGTAAGACAAGAATTTCTGTTGCTTACTTATTACTTCTTTTGCCTCTATATTGCTGTTTTTAACTATACATATTCCACAAACCTTACGATTAATGCATGCAAAACACTTTCTTAAAATCCAGCACAAAATATTCATCAGTAAAATCTCGCAACTTTAAACATAACACGATTCGATAAAGTTGTAACTTAAATTAACAAAACACTTATTATAACACAAGCTCTGGAAAATGACCAAAGATTTGAAATCACGCTTTTAAATCACAATTTGCTTTAAAACTTTAGCGAAAATGTTGCCTTATCTTCGACACATCCAACAGTTTTGATATTACCCAAATTTTTAAAAAAAGAAATCAAAACAGCACATAACATGATAAACTGAATGAAAAATATTTTAAACAAGATCAAATCCACGAATTATATTGTCTCCAGTTCAAGTGATCACCGAAAAATAAATGAAAAGATAAATAATTCCCACGATGAAAAGCACGACCTCAGTATTTCCTGACATTTGCTTTAAAACACGCAAATCTGTCAGGCGAACCGTTGTCGCGCGGGGCGAAAAATATCACATAAGGCCGGAAACCAGATTTGTAAAAGACGAACACTCGGATAGACGATTGATTTTCAGTGACAAGCGTTTCCAAGAAAGATTGACACCACACCAAGCAGTTTACGGACCATGATCGGTTTCAATTATGCATTTAACGCTTAACACCATTTAGCGAATCTATATCGGCAGAAGTTAAAGGTGCTTCTAAAATTTGCATCATTTGCGGTTTTTATCGTATTACAGTTACATTTCTCAGTCCGTGAACCTTTAAACGATCCATTTATTTTTGCTTACCATTCTTTCCAACCAGTCACAAGACTTTCAAGCAAAATACCATTGTTTCCCGATATACAACTTCATGCTTGGTGACAAAATGTATTTAATCATCATAATTTGTTTACAATCAACCTTTTAAAGAAAACGAAACAAAAAACCAAAATGTTCCCCGCGACTCATCTGCATGCTTGTTCACAGAAAACACTCAGTTATTAATTTACTGAAAAGACAATGTTTCTTAGAATTTTATTGCTGTTTCTAACAGCATGTTGAGGACTTTTTGTTGTCAAAGCTCACGAGTCTCTTAGAACATATCATACCCGAGAATATTAAAGACTTTTTTCTGTGAATCCATGATAATTTTCACTTCCTTCCTTCCTAATGCAGGCTTCAAGCCCATGATACATAGTTCAGATTTTTTTCTTCACATTTATGACGACCAATTAGTAAACGAATATTTCAAATGTTCACTTTCAAATAAATGAGTGGTAGGTGAATTGCAGCGGAGTTTTAAATGTAATCACTGCTTACAAAATCTGTTAGGGATATCTTTGGCGAGACTTTAATGATTTCTATAAAATGACCATTTAATTATACTTCCTAAAATGCCTGTTTGGTATATATATAAAAAAAAGACAGAAAGGGCAATTTCAGAACCATAATTCGTATAATTTGTTATTAACATTAGTCGAACCAAGTTGAACATCTCTTTGGAACATATTGAAAATATTACGTCTGAATCATCTGGACCAAGCAATTGGCAAATCTTGTTTACTCTTTACCGAACGCCAAATTTACGACAGTCCCAAATTGAAAGAGTTTGCAGATGACAATTCAAAATGTGATAAAATTGATAACTTATCTTCTGATAGGGCAGAAAACATTGTCGGAAAAGGAGAAATTGCTCTTCTCCGTTTCCCACAATTTTTTCTAGAGTTGTTTGCAACAAAGATGGCAAATGTCGTTATTGTCTGGTAATGGGTTAATACTTTGGAAGAACAGCCAGCTGCACCACTGTTTCATGTCGATATGCTATACTTCAGTACAAGTGCGAAATGCAGGAAACCTTATATCTGCCATTGGTTAAATGATTTAGCACCGATGGTCTCACATTAATTATAAGAATTCTAACGTTTTGCCCCCTCTCCCCCCCCCCCCCCCCCCCCCCCCCCCCCTATGAGAAAAAAAAAGAGTGAAAGAAATAGAACAATTCACACTACTGAAGCATCGTCAATGTTGTCGAACAAACGACACGATGGTACGTGGATATATTTACATGGACTAATCATGGGTAGGAGACGTTACCGACCGCGATGTGACAAGTCCTAATACCAAATTAGAGTGTGGAATAAGTATTTGATTCAATAAAATATATTTTAAAGGTATATCAAATGTTTGTAATAAATCAAAACAAAAGAACTGTATTTTTTTTTTTATGAAATCGCAGCGCCATTTTGTTTTGTCGCCAATAAAAATATATGAATTACACACAAAAGAGTTAGTTTGACAAATGAATAAATCGATCAAGTATTTGTTCCTGAAGTAATCGGATTTATGCATTGTTATGGACCGAGTGAACAAAAAGTAACTTATCATAGTTATTGTTAAAGAGAGAGAGAATGAAGAAGCAGAGAGGCAGATAGATCGAAGGAAGTGGGCGGAGATAGAGGGAGGGATAAAGAGGGAGGTAGAGAGCTAAGTGCCTTGGAGTTATTTTGTTTGTATGTCTGTTATAAAGCAGAACATGTCAGGATCATTTTGCACAGCCAGCTTAATTTGTTTTAACTGTAGTATTCTTCGAAATCGTCATAAAGAAGACAGTATAATAAAAAATAAAACTCATGTTTGACAATCGGATGGAAGGAAGGAAGGCAGGGTTTCGGTGACACAGTTCTCGCGACAGTTTGCAGTAACACGCGAGATTTGACAACCAATTAGAAACCCTGTCTAATTCAATCCGGAGACAATTTCAAATTTTGACATTTTGTTAATAATCTACAAATGGGGGTGACGTTTTTTTTTTGTTTTTTTTTTATCATTGCGGGGATATTTCTAATCAATTAACGATTGCGCTTGATGTTCAGCATATTCTCAACAATCTTAACCCTTTCCCAAACAACAAATTTTCGACTGTCCCAAATTAAAAAAGTTAGCAGACGACATTTCAAAATGTGATGACACATTGGAAATTAATCTTCTGATAGGGCAGAAAACATTGTGGGAAAAGGAGAATTTGCTCGTAACAATGTTTTCTAAAGTCGTCTGCAAGAAAGTGGTCAAATGTCGTTATTGTTTGGGAAAGGGTTAAGTGACATTGTTGTTTCCCGGAGCCAGATAAAAACTTTATTTGATACGGAACTGCATGCTTAGTCGTTATTCCACTCTTATAATCCAGAGTACTATAGTAGTAGTTAATAATTTCTTTAAATGTTGAGTTTACCGTATTCGTTTAGTTTATCATATTTGTTTCACATCGATTGGGAAAGAAGCTTAAAACTTGTTCAAAGCCCCTCTCGATGACTGCTTCCTGGATACTAAACTAGTACTCGCGCAGGTTTGTGGGCTAGTCTCGGTAGTTTTCACCTAGAGTAACGGGGATTCGGACCAGGACCCTCGATACAAGAGTCCGATGCTCTACCTTTGCACCCCTGTCTTTAAATGTTCTATGTATCTATGAAATAACGAGATAACAAAGTCGTTATTTCGACTTACTAACTCGAAATAACGAAATTTCGAGTTCGTATGTCAAAATAACGACTTAAGTTTCTCGTTATTTCGACTTACTAACTCGAAATAACGAGATAAATAAGTCGTTATTTCGACTTGCTAACTCGAAATAACGAGAAACTTAAGTCGTTATTTCGACATACGAACTCGAAATAACGAGATAACAAAGTCGTTATTTCGACATACTATCTCGAAATAACGAGATAAATAAGTCGTTATTTCGACTTACTAACTCGAAATAACGAGAAACTTAAGTCGTTATTTTGACATACTACTCGAAATAACGAGATAACAAAGTTGTTATTTCGACTTACTAACTCGAAATAACAAGATAATTAAGTCGTTATTTCGACTTACTAACTCGAAATAACGAGATAATTAAGTCGTTTTTTCGACTTACTAACTCGAAATAAAGAGATTATTAAGTCGTTATTTCGACTTACTTACTCGAAATAACGAGATAATTATGTCGTTATTTTGACATACTAACTCGAAATAACCAGATAATTAAGTTGTTATTTCGAGTAGATAAGTCGAAATAACGAGATGGATAAGTTGTTAATTCGACTTACTAACTTGGAATAACAAGGAAATAAATGCGCATAAATTCACCTCTTTGCCACCGTAATCACCATTATCACAATGTGATAGTATAAGTCTATTGGAAGATATCTACGCCTTTTATCTAAATATACGATTTTATTGATGGAGTGCCATATATCAAGCAGTATGTAACGAATGTGTCTAGTGTCTAGAACGTTAGAAACCATGCAATGCAGAATGCATTAATTTTGGATAAACGTTGTCTGATGAAAAAACATAGACATCTTATGTGGTTAGTAATTGGCTGTTACCCTGATTTTATGCCGTTTTCAGTATTTCAGTAACATCGGTAGGTTTCGCACCATTAGGTACATCCATTTATGTTCCTTTTATTTAATTACCAAAACTGTTAACAGTTTCCCCGCATCTCTGACTGTTTTCTGATACACTGAAAGTGGCATTATACCTCAATTCCAACTAAACAATATATTCCTGTTTCGTGCAATACCTATTCAACTGTCTTATTCGAGTCCTATAGTTGAGGAGAGTAAGATATAAATCTGTCCTAGGGATAACCCAAAATTGTCTGTCATTTGTTGCCACACTTTCAGCCAAAAAAGACGCGTCATTTTTACAGAGAGTCTTCAACATTAATATCGATTCTGATAGATCACACATTCTCACGGGAGCACCGTCCGACGCGCTTTGATAGTTTATTCTCCGGATTTCGTCTGCGGACAAATTAAATATGATAGGGTATAAACCTGGCCATGACAGTCTTGGTCACCAAAGACCAGAGGTATACTCTATAACAAAAAATAGACAACTTCCTTCATATCAAATCGAGTCTAGTCATTTTGTTCTTTTAACGCGCTTCGACAGCACAATACCATACAATACAATACTAATGTTTATTTCAATAGTTCCGGCCTCAGGCCCATAATACATATTTTTATATACATGTTCTAACGAGTGTACCTAGAAACAGATGTATGATTGTGTGTAGTATAATTTCATATGATGAATGATCTCTGTTTGAAAAAAGATGACAAATACACCATTACCTTTCAAGACATCCTTTCTCAGCTGAGAAGCAGTGTTTTCAGTTATAACAACATGTCCGGTGTGTGATAAACGGATGCCGTACCAATTAAATTGTCTATCGGTACTGTGACGAGGTATCAAACGACATTCTCTGAGTTATTTCAGAAACTATCTTTTATAGAAAGTAAGTTCTACTCGCACCAAACAAAGGCAAATCACCATGAATTTGGTTGAATATCCCAACTCTATTCATTTTGAGAGACCCAAAACAATCACATCTTACATAAATGTGAAAAAGCCCTAAGTAAAGAGCATATTGGGGGTAGGGGGTGGGGGTGTTTGAATATAGGTTTGAACCCTTCATAACAATGTACAGTAGATAGAGAGCAACATTCGGAACACCTCGGCCATTTCTTAAAATAACCTCGGAGGTAATGGGGAGCCATTTTTTAAAGTAGGTCAGCAACGAAGGGCCAATCGTATCAACTCGGCAATCGCCGTCACAAGCCGGGGATTACCGGAAAGAGCTGATTGACAAAATATGAAACAAAGATGTGTTCATATGACCATCTTTAATGAAAAGGGTAAAAAAAACATTTAATTGTGATATATAACCAATATGTGTGTATTTAAATACATATTTAGTGCCTGTGTGCATTTTGCGTTACCCGCCGGAAATAAGGCGAATTACCCCAGGATTTCTGGTGTATTCATGTACTGCCTACGAGGCATATCTACCGACTTGTTACGGGGATTGCCGAGTAGATACGATTGAGAGAGCAGGTACGCATCGTCCCTATAATCTTCATACGTAGGGTTGTGTGTTTTAAACACAGTTATTATCACCTAACTGTTGGACCAAAGAGGAACTCTATATAATCTGAGATGTTATGACATTTCATATCTCAAGAGATCTGCTTTATTAGGGTCAGTGTACCTTATATGTTTTATCTACAGTCTACTTCCTATAGAAACGGGCAAATTACTTAGCCAAAGCATTACAATTGAGTTTATGTCCGGCTGATGATAAATGGATGGCGTCCCCCAGCTTAATTGTCTATACATACTGTGTCGAGCTATCCATCAACAATCTATAAGTTATTTGCGAGATAATCTTTCATAGAAACCAAGTTCTACCCAATACTTAGGTAAATCGCCATGAAGTTTGTGGAATACCCAATTCTAAGGAGCCAAAAACATTTTAGACTTTCAAATTCACATACATGTACAAAAGCTGTAAGTAAAAAGAATTTTATGGAGAGGGAAAGACCTCTTAAAACACGATTGATGCACATTCAAACATTAAAAATTAAGTTCTGACTCCTTCGAAACAATATCTATAGATAGAGAGCAAGTACGCACACCATCAGTTTCCTATGTAAGTACAGTGAAGCCTCGTTTATCCGGACCCCGATTATCCGGATGTCTCGCAATCCGAACGAAATTGTAAGGGAACGGAATAAGTTGACCAGTTTGTTGCAGACGACTTTTGAAAATATTATGGGTTAAGGAGAAATTGCTCGTTTTCTGCCATATCAGAAGATTATTTTTGAATTTCATCACGTTTTGAAATGTCGTCTGCAATCTCTTTTAATTTGGGACGGTCGACAATTTGGCGTTTGCTAAAGGGTTATAAGTATACACGTGCATACTGACCGTTTATGTCTTAATGTGTATTAGACATTTTGTTGGGAACGGACGTGTTCGGATTAACGAGACATCACTGTAAATAAACACAGTTAACATCACCTAACAGTTTGGCCAAAGAAGACCGTTATGTAATCTGAGACGTTAATATGTGTCATACCCCAGGGGTCCGTTTTACTAAACAAGTTACGGAAAATATTTGCGTAAGTGAAAACTGATACACATGGATAGTATCTTCTATGAAAGTACAATATTGCAATTTTTTCATTGGAAGCGTCTTGGAGAGACGATTCCAATGATGTGTTACTTTGCAATATTGCTTCGCCCAATATTGAAATAAGAGGAGTTGTTGTTTTAGACTTACGCAAATCTTAAGCGTAAACTGTTTAGTAAAACGGTACCCTGATATTTAGGTCAACATATCTCTAGGGATATTTAGGTCAGTGTCCCTTACAGTTCTTATCGACAATTCTAGTAAGTCTTCCTCCCATAGAAAAATAGGCAAATCATTTTTTTCAACTCATAGTAATTCATTTTTTCCTAAATTAGATAAATGTATTTGTTTAATTTTCATCTTCATGACAATAGATAATATTTGTAAACCAACGAAGAAAGCGTGTTTTTCCGTATATAGACGTCAATGCATTCTTAAACAAAAATACAACACTGCCTTACAAAGTGGCCTTTAAGCACAAGGGAAGTTACTCTTGCCTAGATGAATCATAAGTACCTGATAAAGTTAAGTCCCTTGTATCAATATATTTTAGTTTAAAGCAAATCCGGTTGATCCGGAAGTAGGAAAATATTTCCCCCGTTATTTTATACAGTTACAGGTTTGATCATCCGAATTTCATTGCAGTCGATCTTTTTTTTTAAAAAAAGTATTTGAACAAAAGATAACCGCTATACAAGGGACGTATTTTCCGGTTAAATTTCATTAATGGTAGGTTCATTGTGTTGAAATGATATATTGTTTATAAATAAGAATGTTGTGTGTTATAATTTCCTTTTCAGATTTATGATAGATCAAACCCACCTTTGTTCACAAAACCACTGTTTCTACATGGAGGATTTTCTCCTAACAAACTATTCATCATTTCTTTGATGTTTGTCTTTATTTTTTCATGACACCGATGAAACGCCAAATTTTCGAAATTGGAAGAATTTGCAGACAACATTTCAAAATGTGATGAAATTGAAAACAATTATCTGATAGAGCAGAAAACATTGTGGAAAACGGGGAAATTGCTCGTTAAGAGCAATTTTCCTTTTCCATCAGTGTCTTTTCCAGAGTCGTCTGCAGCAAATTGGTCAATTGCCGTTATTGTTTGGTAATGGGTAACACGAGCATGTAGCAAGTAATAAGTTAAAACAATGTTTTATGGTTACCTTGTTTCCCCCGTTGGTGTCTTGTAATATGATAAAAGTAGTTCGCTGGATGTAGTGATACAACCCATAAAGTTTGGAATTATGACGTCATACAGTCCCTCGTTTAGGTATTCCGACAACCGTATGACGTAATATTCAAACACGTCATTATACGTCACATCTTCTATATATTGGTCAACACTTACGTTACTTTGCAGGATGAGAACTCTATCAGCATTCAGTCTCAAATCGTTTGCATGGAACACAATGCAATCCGTTGCTGTAAGAATGCGTATTGTCATGACAACACTTCCGGTGTACATACCGGAATCTACGCAGGGACCGGAAGTGGGAGGAACGTAGATATCCAAATGAAGTTGATAATGAACGGGCCGTATTGTATTCGGTAGGAATGTGCTGTTCCAGGCGCTGTTTGGATCATCATAATACGCATCAGGACTTTCGAACTCTGTCACTGTTTGATTTATGTTGGATTCTGTGGTTTTATCTCCATTTATATCAAACGGTTTTGTTACACTGGCAACCTGTGTTGTAATCACAAATGGAACCGTAGTTTCATCAGCATTTGTAATAACATTTTCAGTTATATCGATGCGCTTTGTTCCAATTTCACTAGAAGTGTCAGAAACATCATCAATTACGTGATTGTGTTTCGTCAAATCATTAATCTGTGTTGTTATCATAAGTTGGTCATTAGTTGTATCATCATTTATTCCAGCAAGATTATTTGAATCACTCGTAAGTGTGCTAAAACGACTTATTTCAGTAGTTGTATCACTTCTATCATTATAGTTTGCAACAATGTTGATATCTGTGTTTAGCCTTCTAGGCTCTGTAGTAACACCATCTTTTCCACCAGCAGGTTCTACTGAATCGGTAGTAATTATTTTAACTGTATTTGGATTGGAAGTCACTTTCTCGGTTATATCAGTATAATTGTTTACATCGGGAATATAAGTATTTATCATAATTGAGTCCGATGTTACCCCCGCTATGGATTGTGTAGTATCAATGATGTCTGTTCTAACATCAGTCGAGTATGAAGGCAACGTCTTATTTATATCAGCATGATATGTAATATCATTCGAGTCCGTTGTTATAAATTCATCTCTAACAGCTGTATCCGTAGTATTATTTACGTTTGTTTCTATCAGATTTGGGTATGCAGTAACATTATCATTTAAACCAATCGATTCTGTAGAACCTATTCCATGTGTTGTCGATATAATTGGGTCCATTGTTATATCCATATCGATATTCACAGGTTTCGTTATATCTACACTATTAGTTCTAAATTCCTTCTGGATTGACGTCACATCCACATTAATGACACCAGACTCTGTAACAGCTACTGTCTGTGTTGCTATTGACTCTGTTAACATGTCCTTTGTATTGCCATCGTTTTCCTTTATACCATAAGTGGCAGTTGTAGTTATACTCGTACGCGTAGTTATATCTATATCTAAGGTTTTTGTATTATTGGCACTTTGTGTCATATTTGTATCGTGCTCCTCTGATGTGTTATTCGTACTCATGTTAGACGAGCTGTTTGAATTCTTAATCACAGTTTTACGAACAGTGAGCTCTGTTTTTGTTTCTTCATTAGTAACAGTTATTGTGGTTACATCAACAATCTTTGACGCAAGTAGATTCGTGGATATGGTCAAATCCTCATTTATAGCAACCACTTCAACGTCTTCAAGCTCTGTTACGTTGTAAGGCTTTGAGGTTGATATATGCGAATTGGGAATAGTATTTATATCTTCCTCTTTATCATAGTTTTCTGTTATATTGGTGACCATAGCTCTTGAAACTTCCGTGCCTGTAGTTATAACTCGATCTATATCAACTGGTTGTGTTGTGGTAATAATATCTGTTTGAAGCGTAGTCTGCTTTGTTGTTATATCATCGTTATCATCAATATGTTCTGGTGCGATATCAGACGGTGTTGTTGCATTGTCACTGATATTTACTAATTGCTGTATATCGCCTGCCTCTGCCTCAAATTCTTTGGTTTGATTTGCTGTTTCTATTGACTCGTGGTTTCTAGTCGCATCATTTGAACTGCTACTTTCAATCGGACTGAGATCACCGCTGTTTATTATTCCAACCAAACTGGTTGTGTCTGTTATATGAGATGAATCATTCACTACAAAGATGTCTCGGTAGTTTGATATATTGTTTGATAAGCTATTGTGAATTGATCTTTCGATTGGCGGAGGTGGATTTTTCAACGATGCGAAATGTGAAACAACTGCAAAAATAGCTATTAATAGTAACAGACTTGCCAGCGCAATACTGACCACTATGACGTCAAGATTGGCCTTTATCGTTAACTTCAGATCTGAAAAAAAAATTGTGTTTCATGTATAACCCCATGGTTTAGCCAATTTCTTCGTAAGACAGTTGGTGGTTCAACTGAAAAAAGGACACACATGTTAGTCATAGAAGTTGTAAAATGGCACTTATTATGTCAGGAAGAAAGCATTGTGACAAAAAAACAAAACAAGAAAATAGCCATGATTTCTTTATAACAAGTAAATATAGAAAAGGGAATGCATGCATTTGATTATATTAAGTGCTCATTAGTACATGCTTTTCTAGGTAAATATCTGTAAACAACAAGTACTAGGCAGTCACTGAGATGATATCTGAAGGGAAGATAGGACCATTAACAAACACATTCACAAGCCTAAAGGTACTAACTAAACTAGCTAGTGTTATGGAAACAACTTTCTTTTTCAATTATATTTTTACACATTCAATATATCAACTAACAAATTCGATCGAATTGTCAATTGACTATGAAGACAATTTAGGACTAGTCTAACCTAGGCAACACCATGATGGCACAGAAAAATAAGTTTGACAAAGCTTATGAACAAGAAGCGCAATGGTTTTCATGCATGCTTTCTGCCAAAATTCAAACTTTCGTTACAATTAGCTAGCCCCCTAGCTACCGGACAGAAAGCTGATGTTTCTACCAAACTTGTCCCAACTCTTATGCACTGTCGAGTATGTAGACTTTATACATCACGTATTAAGTGGGTATCCCGATACAAACTGAATTTCTGTTAAGGTAGAATACCCATAGTCCGCCATGTTGAAACATTTGTGTTCGTCGGATACCTTGGTCGCTGTCGGTATACATCGGTCTGTGTCGCAACTATTCGTATCAAAACGAATAGTTTCGGCCCCGACCGTTGTATGCCGAGAACGACCGAAGTAATCTGACAAAAGAAAATGTTTCAAAATGGCGGATTGGGGCTGTTCTTTTTAAATAAGATTTTAAATCCAGATAGATAAATAAATAAATAACGGAAATAGAGAAAACGATCATAGCTTATTGCTGTTTTACCTTTAGTACAAGACATTCGCTTGTAACGTAATCGGAGTGCCTCGTTTAGTTCCTCTTCTTCGGTCAGTTGACCTTCCATGGTAACGACGTTGCTAGGAAACAGATCACGTGGATCAGACGGATTCACCATGGTGATCTGAAATGAAACATCACGATTAACTGTATGGGAATAGAAGAAAACATATTATAGCATGGATAGAGGTATGATTTACAAATCCATGCAGGCCATTTAGGTATGGGAATCCTAGTTGTAATGGGTATATGTAGCTAGGCTTTGGGGCCCTTTTGATGGGTAATAATTCGGACAACTCAATACAACTATGATGCTCGTAGCGTAAATTATGAAGCTAGTTATTGCAGCTTCATTAATCCCCTCTAGATTCTGCTACATGAAAAGATAGATAATTGCAGATTAGTGACAGGTTCTTAAGTTGAAACTAACTCTCAGAAAACCAAATAAATGTTGTCGATAAAACTTCAACCTAGTGTCATAGAGAGATACACAGGTAGACACAGTATAAAAACGGATTTCACATTTTGCATCGCTTAAAGGGCGAAGATCGAGATGACTACACAATTCGATATGAGCATCGATCAATTATCGAAATGGAACTTAGAGATTGACCCACACTCGACAAAAAAAGAACATAATAACAACAACAATAGATGACAATTGATAAGTATTCAAAATAAAATAATATGTGTGCAATTGTTTTTTCTTTTGTTACAGATCATTTCGGAGTCCTGCCTGAAACAGTTACATTTCAACACATATCTATTAAGTAAATAAATGAAAAACAAATATTTACCGAAAATAAGATAAAAAAGGGAAACTTACAACCTTCGCATGTGTTATATGCCTGATTCCATGAAATCTCAAGGAGGGTTAATAATACTAAATAAAAACCTTAACATATACCGAAAAGACGTGCCACAGATAAGTGCAAAAAAATAAATCCAACTCACAACCATCGCATGATTTATATGTCTGATTCCATGAAATGTCAAAGAGGGTTAATAATACTTAATATATCTATAAAAAAAAATACCGAAAAAGACTTTTGAATCATCAGTGTAAAAATAAATCCAACTCACAATCTTCGAATGCTTTATATCCCTTATTCCATGATACTGATAGGTTACACTGTAGAAATGGTGAATCTCTGCTAAACGGTGGCCACTTACCATCAATTAGTCAATTAAAGGGACTATACGCTCAGATATATCTGAGTATTATAGAAATCGTCAAGTCGAAGGTAGATACGGCTTCACGTATCCAGGCAAAAAAGTATCTATATCTTTATCAACCATGTCTTACTAAATGAAGGTCGTGGACACCCTCCTATGTTCTTTATAGATCATTTTCACCCCCAAAAAAAAAAAGTTTACTTTTGTGATTCAAAGATTAAGGCAGCTTTTTAAACATAAACTTAAAGTTACAAATCTTTGTATGGCTGCTAGTCGTTATTCAACATGAAATTACCCACAATTTTGTGAAGATCCTCCCCCTAACCACTTTTGTGTTTTTCCTATGTTTGTACCATTGTATGCATGAAGCCCCTTTAACAAGTATGTAGCACATACTGCAGCCAGTCTGTCGTTAACGCATCATTGTTATAACTTACTAATTAATCGTAACAAACACAACTGACCTGGATCCATCAACCACCTCTATCGAGTCTAATAGAACATTAACTTCTCAGGGTACAGTCTTACTAAACGACATAAGAAAACTATTTGCATAAAGTAAGTAAATCGTTTATGTGTACAAATTTGAGACGAATGATTACAATAATACAATTCGTTACACCTGGCCCAATGGGCCTACAAGTCACTTTATGTGATTATAATAACACAAGTAAGTCAAAACTAATAAACATGGATAGTATATTGAATAAAAACATAATATCGTTATGTGACGAGTCATCGGAAGCGTCTCGGAGAGATGAGAGCGTCAAGTCAACGGAAGCGTCTCGGAGAGATGAGAGCGTCAAGTCAACGGAAGCGTCTCGGAGAGATGAGAGCGTCAAGTCAACGGAAGCGTCTCGGAGAGATGAGAGCGTCAAGTCATCGGAAGCGTCTCGGAGAGATGAGAGCGTCAAGTCAACGGAAGCGTCTCGGAGAGGTGATTCTAATGACGTGGCACTTTGCAATATTGCTTAGCCAAACCTCCATTATGGGCCATATTATGATAATTTTCCTTAGTATTTTAGTTTATTTGTTAAATTATTCATTATTGAGGATCTTATGGAAGATTGTCAGTTTAAATTGTCGAATAGGTTTCCTCGTTAAATGAAGTATTTATATATGTTGAATAAGGTTGGAATGTTGTTTGAATTTACGCAATTCTTTTTGCATAATCGATTTAGTAAAACGGTACACAGTTATTCTTTAAAACTTTACCTTATACATTTGACATCGATAGTGAAACAAGTATAACTTAGATCAACCATCTCTACTCTGCTTCCTGAAAAAAATAACCAGTACTCATGCCAAAGTGGATAAATGATAAAAAGAATGCAAAATTGACCCAGCTTATCAAAGGAATCGAGCCTGTGACCTTAGCTCTACCGCCTGACCATTGCCCTCCACACTCGAAGATCCTTGATAAACGGGTCTGATCTCTTTCCACTGGTTGTGGGTTCAGTCCCCTAGCCAGATTGTTAGGTGAGTATAAACCATAACCGCATCTAAGATCATAACGATATAGTTCAACATCATGATTACCCTTTCTTTGATATATCCATTCACGCTTTGTAACACGCATGCACGAGAAGGTTGAAGAAACCACTGTATGAAAAGAAGAAATCGTGCAAAGTGACAAGTTATTATATATATTTTTAATTCGCTTCTAATACAAATCCCCCACTGAAAATGGCAATCGTATGATGTTTTGATCGGAATACTGTTATATTCAACTTTAACGAGTAATAGTATATTACCAACATGAGGGATCGATTAATTACTGCCATACCAACATGCCCCATTGTTACGTCCCTTTGCTAATTAGATATATTATTGTTGTAGTCCGAGTGTATGATGACCTCATTAATTGATTTTAGTCTTGCTTAGTTGCAGCCGGTTCGTGAAGACCGACTTAAAGGCGCTTGTTCACATAAATGAGGAAATTTGGAAGTTACAATCAATTCTTTTGAATTGCATAACAACTGTACTATCATATGATATACACTGAAGAATGGTCATTAGAATCAAAATTTACCTCCACCCTCCCCAATAGCTTCATAATGCAATATTACAGTAGGATCGTGTTTTCTTGTAATATTTTACAATACTGTAGTTATATTTTGCAATGATTTTATGATACAAAACTTTAATATTGCATTTTTGGCAATTTTATTAATTCTATGTTACAGAATTTCGCAATGCAAACGGTTTTTACAATACTCAGAAAGGAACACGGAGCCAACAAAAGAGAGACATGATGAATAAAACAAACAACACTCATGATTGGCTGGTATTCAAATAGGATGTTAATTGACCAATTAGAATCAATATTAATTGATTATTTCTAATTAATCGAGGTAAATTGCTGACCGGTTATAGTCTTCTACACCTCGGTCCAATAGACTCACTGTCTGACGTGTGTTTCTATTCTTCTCTAGGAAGTTATCATAGAATTGAAGAACGTTATTCAAAGAGAGGTCGTTGACACTCGGGTTTTGGGTTCGATTTCATAAATCCACATTCGGCAGGCGTACCGAATTCATATCCGGGAAGCAGACTCAAGAACAAAAATATATATTTGAAGAACTTATTTCGCAATCGATATAAAACAAAAATCGAGGTTCATTAATTTTTGATTAGAATTGTGGGATAGAATCACGACTGGATTTCTAGGTCAATAGATAAGTGTTCGTTTGAAACTCAAGGATCGTCGCATGAAATACATTTGAAACATCGATACAAAGCCACGACGTTGTTTAACCACAATACAAACTGACGATTCATACTGTTAACAATATACGTGAGTTAAAACCACCATAGACTTCATATGTTAATATGGTCTTTGTTTAAAATGGAGCATATTCAAATTAACCTTTTTTTTTTATTTCGATTAAAGGTTTTATCGACAATCTTTCAGTAACAAAATGACTTCCCTGTGATGCATCAATCCTAGGTTAGGTCTTGTTAAAGGATATTTTCACAAAACCTGAGGCGCCGGTGGGGATCGAACCCAGAAGTCCAATGTATCAAATCCACCACTTTTACCACTGGGCCACCCACGGCCTCTTCGCCAATCTGAACCCATCGAGATTATCCAATGAAAACACCTCTGACATAATCAGGAAGCCGCCATATTGCTTCTTTCAAGACATCTTTAGTTGTGCAATGTTTCGTTTCGTTTTCAAATGAAAATGTCAAAAACAGTATGTAAACAATCTTCTAATATTATAAAGGAAACAAAAATAGATCAAAACTTATTATTCTATTTAATCACCTACGAGTAACCGACCAAAGATACTGAGAATTTAAGTGATATTCAATACCTCCATATACAGTGATGTCTCGTTAATCCGAACATGTCCGTTCCCAACAAAATGTCCGGTTTACCGAATCATCCGGACTAATGAAGCAGAGCATGTTCTTATACACATTAAGACATACACGGTCTGTATGCACGTGTATACTTATAACCCTTTAGCAAACGCCAAATTGTCGACCGTCCAAAATTGAAAGAGTATGCAGACGACATATCAAAACGTGATGAAATTCAAAGATAATCTTCTGATATGGCAGAAAACATTGTGGGAAAAGGAGAAATTGCTCGTCACGAGCAATTTCTCCTTTACCCACAATGTTTTCAAAAGTCGTCTGCAACAAACTGGTCAAATAATTCCGTTCCCTTACAATTTCGTTCGGATTGCGAGACATCCGGATTATCGGGGTCCGGATAAACGAGGCTTCACTGTACATTGAAGCTCTCAACGGTTACGCATACAAGAAACATGTTATAATCTGGGAACACATTACACATTTTTTTACACGATTTCGTTAAATCTACAGTTACGCGGAGGTGGATTTCTTTAATTACGGAAATACCCGAGTAGTTACGATTGCCCTTTCAAATGTACAAATGGTTCCTTTTTAGTTGAATCGTTGGTGCACTTTTATGGGTTGTCATGATCAAATATCGCTTTAACCCTTTACCAAACGCAACATATTTATCTGTCCCAAGTTGAAAGAGATTGCAGACGACATTTCAAAATAAGATGAAATTAAGAAAATAATCTTCTGATAGGGCAGAAAATATGTGGAGAAAGGAGAAAATGCTCGTTAAGAGCAATTTCTCGTTTTTCCACCATCTTTTCCACAGTCGTCTGCAACAAACTAGTCAAAGACCATGTTTTCAAAAGTCGTGTGCATCAAACAGGTCAAATGCCGTTATTGTTTGGTAATGGGTTAAACCTTAAAGTATCATATCTCAATCGAGTGTCTAAAGCAGATGCGTGTTTTCAAGGTTTGTATCGATATGTATGTAGATAAGCATTGAAGTAATAGTAGAGGTCAGACGTGACCGATAAGGGCACTGTCGTGATTAAGTTTTACCAAATCGAGCACCGTTAGGGTTCATTTGGATTACCTCGACCGATATCCCGCGGGAAGTGCCACGTGAGGTGCAATGTGATTTTATTTTAAGATTAGAATTGAAATCGAAAATCTGGCCTTTTTTCGATTTTTACGGAAAAATCAAATAGGTCGATTCTTTTCAATCTTTTTGTTTGTTTGTTGATTTGTATTTGCTTTTTAGTTGCCGTTCGTGATTTTCCCTCTTTCTTGGTATACGTGGCTTGGTTGTATTCTTAAGCGTTCATAATCATACACCAATCTCAATTACCTTTTTTTTTTTATTAATCTCTTCACTCTTTGATAATCAAATACTGTTTTTCGTGTTTAGTATAACTTTCCTTAAAAACCACATGGTGTAATACTATGTACAAACTATGTATAATATGACTATGTACTATGTACTTGTTTAATAAAATATGTTCTGTTTTGTTCTAATCTTTTCATATGTAAATTACCATAAACTGTTTGTGTCAATAAAATCATTTCTGATTCTGATTCTGATATTACTTGGTTTCAAACATTTTTTTTTCAGTTACAGTACAGAAATCACATAATCAAAAACTGCACTACCGATTTATGTCCTTGACCTTTCTTGTTGTATTATTTACCCATTTGCTCAGTACCATTCAATCTATATCTAGGGGTGTGCGCTTTGTCTGATGTACATGTATTATGTTTTTTGTCATTGATGTACCTTCCTTTCTCATTTTTATTTATTTATTGCTTTTCATTATGTTTTTGTTTTAATCATTTCAATTTTCTGTTAACATTTATCATCATATTGGTGGGAAAATAAAATCAAACAAACCGGCCAGGACACAAGGAATGGTGCTTTTGAGTACGTCCATTACGATTGGGTGTCAACCCTTGGAAGGCTGGGTAATTTTATAAAAATGATATTGCTGTGTCAACTTCATTCCAAAATCTTAAATATCTGCTTGTTTTTTTTTTAGGAAAGATACTAAGAGTAGCAAACAGGTTAGATCACAGGCCAGTCGCTAAATTACATGGCAACTGGCCTTGCTACAACCTGTTTGCATAAGCATGAAATCGGTTCCAGCACTATAAAAGGTTAATGAATTGTGTTTGGGTGAAAGATGGGTCAGAAAACACTTTATTTATATAAGTTCGCGTTCAAAACTGAAGTTGGGTTCCCATGTACTCCGTCCATTATTGTGAAGTATGGTCAAGAATGAGAACAAGAAATTTGACGTGTTGACCTTAACAATAAGTGTGGTCTCGAATCAGCATGGGGTCACTAGACCTTCTGATCTGTAATGGCTCTTTTCATTTCCGGAATGGAACTAAACACAACATGCGTGATTTTTATTGAACTTTTTCTCCATTTTTCACGATGGACAAAGAAGCAATTTCTCCTTGAGCCACAATGCTTTCTCATAACTGACGAATGAAATACTATGTTCATACTTCTTTTTGTCGTCCGGTGTTGATTTCAGGTAGATCAATTAAGACCAGCCATACGCTTCCACACACAACATGTAATTCATAATTTTCCACATTTTCCAGTTGTATTGATGGTTTCCACCCAATACCACCAGCAAACTTGTTCCTTTGATTATTTTGGTAATTGATGTTTGACCACTCACAAACTCCTTTTATGAGAACAAAATGATAAGTCGAGAAATGGATGGGTCAATGCAAAGTGACCCATTTTTGACGGCCATGGCTCTAGACAGTGAAATAGGATAAGTGGTAAAGGTTTTGGACAGTTCAGTTCAGATAGGAATTTTTCACGATGCACTCTGTCTTAGGTACGTGGGTTAAACTAAGGAATATACGTCCTTTGTTTCATTGATATAATAATTATTTACAGATCTATCATTATATCGCGATCGTATGAATATTTAGTATAGAATATACGTTCGTACTTGGTAATTTAATTCGTTATTACAATATCCGGCACAATATAGCAGCGATTTAACGCATCTGGTTTTACTATAAGATATGTTTGTAAGTCCGGATTAGATTGACTATATTTTCTTTAGCACATATGCTAATCATATTTACATTTTTTGTATACGCATCTTAAAGCAAAAGAATAAAATCCTTAGATTTGATGTCATTATGCATGTATATTAACAATAGTTCCGAAACAGATCTTTTTTGTCATTGAGTGACATGATGATAATGATAGTTCCGTCAATAAAAAACACAAAAAAAAACCCGAAAAAAAAACCTTTCCATCATTGTACAATATAAATGATTTGTTAATCAAAGTGTCATCCTTATTGGCCAGCCAGTTTTGACTTATGAGACACTTTTCGCGGATTATTCCAAGTACCTCCCAACTTCTATCACTATGCTAGGCTCCAAGCGGATATTAGTCGGTAACCATTAAATTTAACTACCTCGCGGTTCACGAACCGGCTTTTTCGGAACAAGTCCCACGGGAAACATTCCCCGGGGCTGAACCTTCGCCCTCCTCGTCCCGAGGCCGAGGCCTTAACCACATAGGCGTAGGAGCGTTTTCAACATTGGGGGGGGGTCTAAGAACGGTCTAAGAATAAATTTTCCTAAAGCAACTTTTTCATGACTATTCATGCATTTACAAATTCAATAACATAGTAAGAATTAAAAAAAAGGGTATGTAAATGTGTATCTTAAATAAAAAATAATAAAAAAAGAAAAAAGAAAAAAGATATGCCAGGTCTCGAACTCACGCGGTTATCAAATGTATTCATCCAAACAAGAATTGACAGCGACTAGACTATTACACCCACAGATTCATACGATTAGTAGGTCAGAGAATTAAATTATTTTTCAAGCTTTAGCTAACAATTGAAGACAAAATTGAGTCTGCCTCCTTAGAACACGTTTTACACCACGGTTTTCGTCAATCAAAACTTCCAGGGGATTTTTGTGAGCTGAGTTTTCATTGGATAAACCTGATGTGTTCTGATTGCTATTTGCCATGATGACGTCAAAAAGATTTTGGTTATAGTACGTAACAAAAGGCGAAGTGGTATTGGATAAAGCACAAAAATAAACATTTATTTTTATTCTGCTGTTGAATTTCGTTTCTTTCATTTTCCTTTTCAAATATCTTCATTTGCCATTGTGAATATTGGGGGTATACTCTGCCCCCCCCAGTCTGGATATTGGGGGGCCGCCCCCCCCGGCCCCCCTGCTCCTACGCCTATGAACCACTAGGCCACGATGATGGATGTGATTAAGATATGATTGAGTGATATTTTAGGATAATATGGTATCTATTTAAATATTATGGAATAACAGTGACAGTAACAGTTAACAGTTTACTTTCTAGGTTTAGCGTTGGCCCTGGTCAGTGTCGTTGTAGCCCAGGACTGTTCGTCTTTATCGTGTAAGTATCTAAAGGTGCTCGTTCACAGATGTGAGGAATTGAGGTTTGGTTTAAACTGCACAATAGCTGTACTGTTATACGATACCCTTTGAAGAATAGTCATTTGGGAACCAAGATCAAATCGTTTTTGATTATTTTAAGTGTGTATACAGTGAATACAGTGATAAACATGTATTTTAATCAAAAGGCGTGACATTGCTTTTCGGATTTACTGCATATGAACTGTACATACTTAGATAAATTGAGGTTTTCTGAATTAATTATGGTTATAGCTACTTTTAACTGTACATGTACATTAAACACCAATACAAATAGTGTACTGTTTCAAGGACAATTTATTTTGACTTTCTAATTCTCCCTTCCGTTAACAAGCACATTTAAGCATACAGTATCTAATGGGTTTCCTTATAGCTGATATTATTTATTGCGACGCTTTATTAAATCTGTTTTGACTGAATTTGGAGATAATTTATTACCCTTTAAAAGTACCATTGGAAATGGTTGGCTTTCACTCAAATAGGCTCTTTGTCTACGCCAATTTGAATCCAACGGGGTCATCCGATGAAAATATTTTCTCAGGTTACGGCAATGCCCGAATAGTTACAATTGATATAAGAGGTATATTATTCATGTCACGGGAATACCCGAGTAGTTCCGATTGATATGAGATATATCATTCAGGTCACGGGAATACCCGAGTAGTTACGATTTTTCAACGCCTTTCTCTAAGACCAATCCAACACATCGACAGATCTGTCAAACAATATCGTTATCGCTAGTAGGCAATTGTCTGTATATGCCTCACCAGAATCAATCTAACAGTATCTGACAGAGACTTAGATCTGTATCTCTATATCGTTTATGATTGATTTCAGCTGGTAACGGAAAACGATTCATCGTTGATAGCTTCAATAACTTGCCAAGAGAACTTCAATCCATTCTTCCACCGAACACAGAGCTTGACAGAAAATGCAGATTTGGTAAGTAATGTCGTACGAGGACTACACGGTTAGCGATAGATACATTAACGCAAGTATATAAGTTTGAAATAAAAAGGAAACTATACGTAGACGGTGAATTTTCAAATAGAATATGTATTAGGTTTTAAAATATATGAAACAAATTCTTACAACTTAGATAAATCAGTTTTGATTATACTTCCTGTTTGCTACACCAGTACTCGCACCTATTCGTTGGCTAGCCCCGGAAATCTTCTCTTCGCCTAACGTGGATTCGAACCCGGGACACTCGGTACAAGGGATCGACGCTCTACCTCTGCACTATTGTTGTTCACATATACTACAATTTAACCTTCGTCTTTACATATGATGTTCGAAATAACAGGCTATTCATGAAGATTAAGACACAGCAGCCCTTGCGTTTTGTCCATTTTGTCCGGTTTTCAGCAAATCTCAGCCATTCAGAACCTCGAAACTATTGATAAACGGCAGTGTACCGTCTGATTGTATTTTTTATTATTATTTTGAAATCGTTATTGTTTCTAATATTAACGGAACCACGCTGAGATTGGAGATTTGATTTGTGTAAAAAAACAATTAATGACACAATCAGATCCAATAAACAGAGAAAAAAAAGGTTTTCTGTTCCATTCAGAGTTATTTGATATCAGGATCATATGACCTTTTGTACAAATAGTTACTGATATCAAGGACCTGCAACCTATCATATCTGCGGGGGTGTAGTGGATAGCGTCGGG
Organism: Cerastoderma edule; assembly: GCA_947846245.1. NCBI lineage: Eukaryota > Metazoa > Mollusca > Bivalvia > Cardiida > Cardiidae > Cerastoderma > Cerastoderma edule. The sequence goes on along the minus strand of OX401421.1, from coordinate 11,420,479 downwards.
GACGAGAGACCGGGCAAGCCGGTGTTCGATCCCCGAAAGCGGCCATGTATTTCACTGTAGATTGTTCTTGGGCGAAATACATATCCTAGCCTAGTACTGGTAGGTCACCAGGGAAAATGTCTAAGTCCCCGTAATGGGTTTGACCTCATAGGAAGATAGATAGATAGATATCGAGGAAGTCTATCAATAGTAAGGAATATTAAGGATTTCCTAAATAAGGTTGGACATATGGTCTATTTATAGAAATTGATATCAAGGACTCCTAACCTAGGTAGGAATTCTTATTATATCTAAAGTCACAGTGATGTTAGTGAAATGATACATAGGCGCGGTTTTTTACTTTATCTAAATAAATACTTTCAACAAGAATCTGTATCCAAGATGATAGAATCTTTTCAACGTATAGATTGGGAACATAAACTAAAGGAGTTTAAAACGAAAGAACACTATGTACTGTATACTGCTATTACTCTTATGCGAAGAAATGAGATGTTAGATTATTTCGAATTCTTCTATTGCAGACTTGACAAACCTACAAGATTCGCAAAGAGGTAGGTTATTATATCATCCAAATAATATCTTATAGAAAAGTACATAACCCTTTTCTATTTATTTAAGTATGTTCCCTGCATTCAAAACATCGGTTTCCTCTGCCACTAGCAAATTCCTATTCCTTTCTTAAAACATCTGCTGTAGATGTAATAAAATGATCATTTATGAGAAAAGGTGTTAGGTTTCTCGACAACGAAGAAGAAAATGGACAGTATAGGAGTATTTTGTTCCATACATACCTATTTAAGCCACACGTAAGTCCGATGTACTTTTCATTTACATTTTCATCCTACTTAAGCAACATCGACGACTCATATGCTTTACATCCACATGTATTCACTTATTTCAGCCACAGTAGACCAATATATATTTATACCTTTCAGACAAACAGCCACATGTTAGACCAGTATATTTCTACCTTTCAGGCACGTTAAAGACCTTGTATAATCAGGGTTATTCTATCTGTGTGGGATGTAGCTATACAAACAGTCACATGTTAGACAAGTATATTTCTACCTTTCAGCCACGTTAAAGACCTTGTATTATCAGGGGTATTCTATCTGTGTGGGATGTAGCTATACAAACAGCCACATGTTAGACCAGTATATTTATACCTTTCAGCCACGTTAAAGACCTTGTATAATCAGGGTTATTCTGTCTGTGTGGGATGTAGCTATACAAACAGCCATATGTTAGACCAGTATATTTCTACCTTTCAGCCACGTTAAAGACCTTGTATAACCAGGGTTATTCTATTTGTGTGGGATGTAGCTATACAAACGGTCACATGTTAGACCAGTATATTTCTACCTTTCAGCCACATTAAAAACCTTGTATAACCAGGGTTATTCTATCTGTGTGGGATGTAGCTATACAAACAGCCACATGTTAGACCAGTATATTTCTACCTTTCAGCCACGTTAAAGACCTTGTATAATCAGGGTTATTCTATCTGTGTGGGATGTAGCTATACAAACAGCCACATGTTAGACCAGTATATTATACCTTTCAGCCACGTTAAAGACCTTGTATAACCAGGGTTATTCTATCTGTGTGGGATTTAGCTATACAAACAGTCACATGTTAGACCAGTATATTTATACCTTTCAGCCACGTTAAAGACCTTGTATAATCAGGGTTATTCTATTTGTGTTGGATGTAGCTATACAAACAGCCACATGTTAGACCAGTATATTTATACCTTTCAGCCACGTTAAAGACCTTATATAACCAGGGTTATTCTGTCTGTGTGGGATGTAGCTATACAAACAGCCACATGTTAGACCAGTATATTTCTACCTTTCAGCCACATTAAAAACCTTGTATAATCAGGGCTATTCTATCTGTGTGGGATGTAGCTTTACAAACAGCCACATGTTAGACCAGTATATTTCTACCTTTCAGCCACATTAAAAACCTTGTATAACCAGGGTTATTCTATCTGTGTGGGATGTAGCTATACAAACAGCCACATGTTAGACCAGTATATTTATACCTTTCAGCCACGTTAAAGACCTTGTATAATCAGGGTTATTCTATCTGTGTCGGATGTAGCTATACAAACAGTCACATGTTAGACCAGTATATTTCTACCTTTCAGCCACGTTAAAGACCTTGTATAATCAGGGCTATTCTATCTGTGTGGGATGTAGCTATACAAACAGTGACATGTTAGACCAGTATATTTATACCTTTCAGCCACGTTAAAGACCTTGTATAATCAGGGTTATTCTATCTGTGTGGGATGTAGCTATACAAACAGTCACATGTTAGACCAGTATATTTATACCTTTCAGCCACGTTAAAGACCTTGTATAATCAGGGTTATTCTGTCTGTGTGGGATGTAGCTATACAAACAGCCACATGTTAGACCAATATATTTCTACCTTTCAGCTACGTTAAAGACCTGGTATAATCAGGGTTATTCTATCTGTGTGGGATGTAGCTATACAAACAGTCACATGTTAGACCAATATATTTCTACCTTTCAGCCACATTAAAGACCTTGTATAATCAGGGCTATTCTATCTGTGTTGGATGTAGCTATACAAACAGCCACATGTTAGACCAGTATATTTATACCTTTCAGCCACGTTAAAGACCTTGTATAATCAGGGTTATTCTATCTGTGTGGGATGTAGCTATACAAACAGCCACATGTTAGACCAGTATATTATACTTTTCAGCCACGTTAAAGACCTTGTATAATCAGGGTTATTCTATCTGTGTGGGATGTAGCTATACAAACAGTAACATGTTAGACCAGTATAAATTATACCTTTCAGCCACGTTAAAGACCTTGTATAATCAGGGCTATTCTATCTGTGTGGGATGTAGCTATAAGAACAGTGATCATGGACGCTGCCATTCTATCGACGTTTGCGCCAAGGGTTCGGTGAGCATGTATATATTTCTTAACGTACAAAGAGCGCTTATGTATCCGACAACATATCCTTCGTGAAAATATTAACCATTTATTTACATACAGAGTTACATAAGTAAGGAATACAAAGAAAGCGCACCAATGTATTATTTACACGTCATATATTTTATTTTGCCACCTAAAGAGTTGTAAAAATAGTAAGAACGAACAAAGCGTGTTAATGTATTACCTCCATGTTATATGTGCTAGTTTCTGCCTACATAGTTGCATAAGAGGGAAGAAGAAACAAAGAGCACAAATATATTTACATTTCAATTAGTCTAATTTTCTTCTTACATAGTTGCATAAGTGGAAAGAACGAACAAAAAGCGCCAATATTTCAACTTTTCATATATTTTTATTTTCTTCCTAAACAGCTGCATAAGTGGGAAGAACGAAAAAGAGCGACAATGTATCATCTATATGTCATATATGCTATTTTTCAACCTACTTAGTTGCATAAGTGGCAAGAACGAACAAAGTGTACCAATGTATATACATTCCATATATTATAAGTCTCTACCTACAAAGTTGCATAAGTGGGAAGAAGAAATAAAGAGGGCCAATGTATCTACATGTCATATATTATAATTTTCTACTTGCAGAGTTGCATAAGTGGGAAGAACGAACAAAGAGTGCCAACCTACTACTGGCATGGTTGTTGTGATCCGTCAAATGGTGAATGCGCTACGGTAAGTTAATTAGTTAATTAGTTGTTATTAACATAAGTTTAAACAGTATTTCAGTTATTTGTATTAGTATGTCTCTCTTCATATCTAACATATTTGATCACGAATACGTACATGCTTTTTTTATATGTTACAGTAGATACAGTGGTAAAGCATCGGCTCTTGAAGTGAAATGGTTGGAACTAGCTCAATAGACAGCGCGAGTTTTGGTTTAGTATCCAGGAAGCACCAAATGAGGGTTGATGAAAAGTCGCTAAGAGCAGCTGCTTCTCACGGGACTCGAATCCAAGACCCTCGTGATCAATCACTCTCGATTCTGCTTTCTTGAGACATAACCAATACGAGGGCCGAATTAGGACTGATAGAAAGGTCGCTAAGAGCATCCGCTTCTCACTGGATTCGAATCCACGACCCTCGCGAATAGTCACTATCGATTCTGCTTCCTCGAGACATAACCCGTACTCTCGCCAAATGGGGGTTAATGAACGGTCGATAAGAGCACCTGCTAAACAGGAGATTCGAATCCACGGCCCTCGTGATCAATCACTATCGATTCGGCTTCGTTGCGACATAACCAGTACTTGGGCCAAATATGGATTCATAAAAGGTCGCTAAGTGGACCCGCTACACGCAGGATACGAACCCACGACCTTCGTGATTAATCACTCTGTATTCTGCTTCCTTAAGACATAATCAGTACTAGGGCCGAATGAAGATTAACGAAATGTCTTAAAGTGGATCCACTACTCACAGGATGCCAACCCACGACCCTCGTGTACCGAAGCCATCACTCTACCTCTTGACGGCTTAATCGTTCTTATTTCAGAGAAAGGAGACGGTGTCTGTACGTGTGTATAACGGGTTCGATGCACCTTTGAGCTACGTCAAAACAAAATGCGACACCCCTCTTTGTAATGAAAGTAAGTGTTGTTTGTATCTCTCCATGTTTTATGTTAACTAAGTAATGTTTCTCTTTTTTCATGTTGTTTTCCCCTTAATTAAGTTATGTTTTTATCTTTCCGTCTTTTATGTAAAGCAAGTAATGTCTCTATCTTTCCATGTTTTATTTAAACTCTACAATGTTTCTATCTTTCCATGTTTTATTTAAAGTAAACAATGTTTTCATCTGACCATATAATTATATTAAAAGTAAGTAATCATTCTTTCCAATATAAAGTAAGTAGTGTTTAAAAAATAATGTAACAATCTGTCCATATTGTATGTAAAGTTAAGCAATCATTCCGTATGTCCGTATCAACATGTTTATATATTTCTCATTTCTATATTTATGTTTTGTAAAAAATCTTTATACTTTAATCTATCTTCTATAAAGAAGACAATAACGAGATTGAATTGAATTAAGGTTAGAAAAACTTCATCTTTCAATACGTTCTGTTAAAAAAGGAATGCTTTCATCTATCGATACGTTCTGTTAAAAAAGGAATGCTTTCATCTATCAGTATGCTATGCGAATGAAACATGTATCTATTCCATGTGTCAAAGTACAACATAAAAAAGTAATAATTTATTAGACCAAATAGTATGTAAAGAAAGTGATGCTTATATCTATCCATATGCTGCGGAAAGGTTCGTTTGTAAGCGGTTTAAAACAGTTTTTAACAAATTCAACCAAACCAGCTGTGTTTTTGGGACACACATTTACGTAGTCCTTTATTAAGCTATGAATCTATTTCTGTGTTTGGTAAAATATATAGGAATCCGTCGATGCAAATTAAACAAATTTTGACTATGAAGGGCTATGTAACGAAAACAAAAGTTCAACTCGGTTTGTGTACTTTTTCAGATGGATACACGCAGGAGAAGGATGCTCTGATAGCCTACCTGACCAACTCTTCACCTGTAACCGCCCCGCCCGCTACAGCAGGTGCGTGCTAACAATATATTTCATCTCCCAACATATATATTTCTATAAGCTTCACAAAAATTGATTAAAGGATTTCAGTTAAAGCGTGCTGTCTTCCCAATAGTTCAAAGTTTCAACAGTGTTTTGGATTCCCAATTCAACAATTTTAGCGATAAACCTAGGGGCCGGTAACACTTCCAAAAATACACAGGCCGAGGCCTCTTCACATTTCAAGATAAAAGGTCTGTTTTGTCACAATGTTTACTTCTACTTTCTTGCTAGTATCATAAAAACACTTGTTTCCCATACCTTACTTTTTTAGTCGTCTACTATGCTTCCAATTTGGTACAGTCACAATTGTTTCGTACGGGAGAAAAGGGTTACCATTTTGTCCTATTCGAAAACGAACAAACAAAAACAGCATTGAAGGATAACAACATAGGTATTTTTTAGGGATGGGAACGAATATTCGAATATTCGAATATTCGAATAGCGGGTCGAATATTCGAATAGCAAAATAGTATTCGAATATTCGATTTTAATGAACCCATATTACTGTATGTTTACCATAAATTTTATTCAAAAATAATGTTGTTTTATTTTCATTTTCATTTTCTTCCTCTAAACCGATCCCAAATATCGAAGAACGTGCCTAGCTCCCAGGTGCAGTTACGATGTTTTTACAACGTATGTCACACAGTAAAACACCTGTGACAAATTACCACATCTTTTGACAGTTTGCAAAACGATTAATTCCTAAGTGTGAAAATAGTCGATTTTAAGCCGCTCAATTTAACACCTTAATGATCTGCACTTGCTCCTTATTATCCAAAACAAGTCAATCACGCTAATATACAATTGTCAGTGTCAACCAATCACGTAACTCGTTTGCCGTGAAATTAAACAATTACTCTTTCAATAACCAATCGTAATCATGATTGCATATGCACGAAGACCAATCAAATAATGTGTTAGAAAGTATATTTTTCTTCAGAATAATTTGTCAAACTTATCTTCATTCTAATTTCTACATCTATTCGATAAACATCACAATGTCTCCATCACGTGTCTGGAATTACTTTACTCGTTCTGCCGACAAGTCGAAGGCGACCTGTAACCTCTGTAACCAGGACTTTGTATTCAAGAATACAACATCCAACCTACTGAAAAGAGGACTAGTATACTAGTATTCGGACATGCAGACATTCGGACATCAAAAATACTATTTTTGTCCATTTGAAAAAATATCCTATTTCTTTTTTTTTTGAAAATTGTATGACGTTAAACTTTGCACAGACAATATCCAAACACTGTTACATCTTTTAAACACATGCAATTGAGGATTTTGTGCAATTCACTAGTCTTGTACCAGATCCTCGACATGTACTTATGTATAATCATTTTATGATTGTCAATTCATACATCTTAATGCATGGTTTACTGTACCTCGGATGATTAAAACTGTCATTGATTTATTGTAAAATGAAATATCTAAGTCTGTATCCATCCGTACTGGATGGTTTGCTGGTGCTTGTAACAATGGTATGTGGCCTTCTCGTATCTCATTGTTATGCAGTCATATAAGAATACATATAATCCGTCATTTTGAGAATTTTTCTTTCGTTTGGTTACTTTGGTCGTGCTCAGTATACGTCGGGTCCGGAACTTTTTAGTGTAGAACGAATACCTCCGACCCGACAACGCATACCGAGAACAACCGATGTCAGAATGAAAATTTCAAAATGGCGGATACTGGGTATTCTACATTAATTGTATGTTTAAGAACAATAAGCTTATATGCATAGGATTTCTATAAACTGTGTATTGTTTCTGTTCAGTTAGATTGAATGAACCTTTATCATTTGTTTTCTCTCAGCGCCCTCTGCCGTTGATGGAGGCTGGACCCTATGGAGTAACTGGGGGTCATGTGACAAGACATGTGACATCGGTGCGCGATACAGGACACGAGCATGTACACAACCCCTCCCACAAAATGGAGGCGCCACCTGTGCTGGCAACAACAAGGAGTTGGAAATCTGCAATGCTTTCGCCTGTCCTTAGTTTCTTGTACCGATGTATTGAATAATTACATTATATACCATGGTTGTCAGTAACTTTTTTTTGTTTATCTTCAATTTCTTTGCCTGTCCTTAGTTTCTTGTATAGATGTATTGAATAGTTGCATTATACACAAAGGTTGTCATTAACTTTTCTTTGTTATTCTCTAATGCTTTCGCCTGTCCTTAATTTCTTGTACCGATGTATTGAACAGTTGCATTATATACCATGGTTGTCAGTTACTTTTGTTTTTTTTTTGTTTTGTTCATCTTCAATGCTTTTGTCTGTCCTTATTTTCTTGAACCGATGTATTGAACAGTTGCATTCATTATATACCATGGTTGTTACTTTTCTTTGTTTATCTTCAATGCCTTCGCCTGTCCTTACTTTCTTGTACCGATGTATTGAACAGGTGCATTATATACCATGGTTGTCAGTTACTTTTGTTTTGTTCGTTTTGTTTATCTTCAATGCCTTCGCCTGTCCTTAGTTTCTTGTATAGATGTATTGAACAGTTGCATTATATACCATGGTTGTCAGTTACTTTTGATTTGTTTGTCTCTAATGCTTTCGCCTGTCCTTAATTTCTTGTACCGATGAATTGAACAGTTGCATTACATACTATGTTTTCTGTTACTTTTCTTTGTTTCTCTGTAATGCCTTCGCCGGCCCCTATAGTATCTTGTACGGATGTTTTGAACAGTTGCAGTATATACAGTGGTTGTAAGTCACTTTTCATTGTTTATCTTTAATCCCTTTGTCTGTCCTTAGTTTCTTGAACCGATGTATTGAACAGTTGCATTCATTATATACCATGGTTGTTACTTTTCTTTGTTTATCTTCAATGCCTTCGCCTGTCCTTACTTTCTTGTACCGATGTATTGAACAGTTGCATTATATGCCATGGTTGTCAGTTACTTTTGTTTTGTTTGTCTCTAATGCTTTCGCCTGTCCTTACTTTCTTGTACCGATGAATTGAACGGTTGCATTACATACTATGTTTTCTGTTATTTTTCTTTGTTTCTCTGTAATGCCTTCGCCGGCCCCTATAATATCTTGTACGGATGTTTTGAACAGTATATCATAATATACCATGATGTATGTTACTTTTCTTTGTTTAACTTCAATGCTTTCGCCTGTCCTCAGTTTCTTGTACCGATGTTTTGAACAGTTGTAGCATATACCATGTTCTCTGTTACTTTTGCTTTGTTTATTTTCAATGCCTTTGTCTGTCCTTAGCTTCTTGTATCGACGTTTTGAACAGTTGCATTATATACCATGTTTGGTTCTTGTACTGACGATTTGAATTGTTGCATTACATGTCATGAGTTCTGTTATCTTTCTTTCTTTGTCTGAAATGCCTTCGCCTGCCCCTATAGTTTCTTGTACTGACGATTTGAACAGTTGCATTATAGACAATGATTGTCTGTTACTTTTGTTTTGTTTGTCTGTAATGCCTCTAAATGTCCCTTGTATCTTGCGTATGTTATGTCTGTTTTATTGGTCTGTAATATCTCTTAATTTGGACCTGTCATCAATTCAAGAACGTGGAATGGCTTTAACTATCCTCGGTTTTGGGGTTTGGGATCAGATGCGTCACCTACAAATCCCATGAAAAAAACATTGTAGTAAAAGAATTAACCGCTCAGTCGAATGAGGCAATGTTTCCCTTAATATATTTTCTACTTGAAGAAAATGGGTGCATATCCTTGTAAGCAGGTGGCTGTAGGCATAAACAATCAAGAAACATCTACTAAGATGTAGTGTGCATTCCTTTTTTAAACAGAACGTGTATCCTTTACTGACTTTTCAGGCGGATCATGGGGATCCTTTATCCGGGTATAAAATAAGAGTCCTCAACCCAGTACTCCCTTACACATATCTTCGACGCATCTACTTCAGATTCCTTTAGAAACAAATGTGTCTGAAGGATAAACTGATCCAAAACAGTAGTTTATATATTCTCTTTCATTTGTCTCTACACAAGATCATTTGGACAGTAGTGTTTGCGTCTTGCTACAATGTTTCGCCTGTAATCGCTCTTTAAATGGACACATCATAAGTTTCGATATTGGGGTATTGCTAAAGTTATCTTACGGATGGGTTATCACTCAGGCAATATCTCCTGCTTATCACTCAAGATAACACTCTGGTAAAAGAACTAATCGTTTGTTCGTGTCAAGCGTTTTTCTCATTCGTCAGAATCTTTTCTCTAATTCATAGGCAACGTGAGTTTCTCCTTTGTTTAAAATGATATATCGGTTGTTTCGTCAACGAGTACCATTCCCTACTTTAATAGCGTTTGTTTTAACCTAAAACGACAATTGGACAACTTTACCTAATAAAGTTTGCATAATTATTCAGGTTGGGGGAACCTAAATAAGTCATGAGGGAACGCGCCACATTCTTGTGAACAAAGGGTTAAAGTGAGGTGAACTTTTAAACAAGTCTCTAGAACACTAAGAAATAGTAATTTTAAATGAGCAGTGCTGCTGGTGGTGGTGGTGTATTACTTATAGTTCCCATTTTTTACGGCCTCAGTCTACTGTTGTGAGCGAAAAACACGTGCCCCAAGCTATGCCAGCGATATATTGAGGTATCAATGCAGAACTGAAGTAAATCCTGTACAAACATGAATCATTTATTGTACTATTGCGGTCATCACGCATAGCAAACCGCATTTACACATGTTCTCTCTTCACCCTTCCTTCTGTCATATCTTAGCTCAATGATCATTTATCTGCATTTGCCACGTTCGTTTATGGTCAAAGACAAATCAAGAAAGGCGACAATCACAGAATAAGCAATCCGACGAAGGGGATTGGAAGGAATCAGCAGACACCCACACGCAGGCTGACCAGGGCAGTCGGCTCTCCGTGGATCCCCAAATTCACAACGTACCCCGTGTTTTGGTTATAAACAGTCTGGTTTATTCAAGCGTAGCACAAATCAGTGAAACATTGCGATACTAAAAGAAAACGCTCTTTCATAAGGAGTGACTCTTTTTATCAAAGCGTATCCTATTTGATGTCAAATGGATATACCTCCTGATTTACAGTTTACATGAGCTGATGCCGGAGAACATATTCTAAGAGTATGTGGGGCAGAAACGCCAAGGAGTATCTCCCATGTGTACATGGTGCATGTTCCGGATTAGCATCTACTGCCTTTCTAGGCTGATCATGGTGATGCTTTTAACGGATAACAAAAGAAAATCTGCAACCCCTTACTTCATAATACCTCACTTTAACGCATCTGCTGTTCCTTACACTTTCGAAAACACCCTCATTGAAGGATATACTAGTTCTAAAGAGCAATTATCCCTTTTCTCATGTTGGTTTCTACCAATAATGCATTGCTTTTCTCTTGCTATAACTTGTCGCATGCTGTTGCTCTAACTTTATATCTTGATTTTAGACTTTACTTGGTAAGGCCCAATTTCGGAACATTTTTGGTCCAGTATGCATGTTCCAGAAAAGCCTTTACTCTATTTCCAGGCTTATCCTGGCGATGCTTTGAGAATGTATCAAATAAAAATAGTCAACCATTTATTCCACAAGCGATAGCGCTATCCACTAGGTCATCGAGGCTTGTATTTGGAATGAATAAAAACTAAGAAGTAATGTTTAAAGCCATACTTGGCTCTTTTACACTTTAATCAGAAAGTTCTAGAAAAAAATTAAAGTTTACTTAAAAGTACTTTAAATTCCCTTCTATAGTGAAATTGAGACTGTAAAATGTTCTGATGATGCTTCGAAAGAGTGAATACTAACAGGTTTGTTTACAATTAGCGATAAAACACTTAGCCTGAAGCCTGGCCCTTTCGTATACCGCGAACTAGGGTATGCATGGGCCAGGACCACCAGGCTATAAAGGTCAACCTAGTTCGTTGGGAACAAGTAAAGACCAAGAAATTCTCCATTTTGAATGTTCACGTTGTTATTATTGGATAACTGACAGTATTTTTATTTGTTTCTCATGATTTTTCTGACCAGGTGATCGCCACTCATTAATCCGAGTTCTCCTTGCTATTTTAGATGTGACTCAAATGTAAACAATGAAGTTAAATTAGTGGGCACCAAATTTGTGAAAATAGCAATTTCAAAAACAGATAATAAATAGTGTAGGCGTTGTATTGTCATGATCCTGAGGTTTTTCGTTATGTTTCAACATATTCTATCATAATTTATAACCCATATTACCAAGTTTTGTAGTTTTCTGAGCGCTATTATACTTCTAAGTATTTAACTCTACCAAACAAGAGCGACATTTGACCAGTTTGTGCAGACGACTCTGGAAAACATTGCGGGAAAAGATGAAATTGCCCGTCATGGGCAATGTATCTTTTCCCACAATGTTTTCTGCCCTATCAGAAGATTGTGTTTCATTTACATCACTGTTTGAAACATAGTTTGAAAACTCTTTCAATTCGGGACAGTGGAAAATTCGACTAACGGTAAAGGGTTAAAGTATCTAATATTTTTGGGAACAAAGGACCGAACTACACATTAGTTTATGCGTGCGTGTGACATTGTAGTCCGGCGCTGGTCGGACAGATGGAGCAATATCAAAAAAGAGATTGGCATAATTAAACCCCTTGTCAAAGTCAGTAGAACTTTACGAAATAGTGTTTGCAAATGGCAGTGCTGGTGCTCTTTTATTACTTTAAATTGTCTTCCTACACCGCCCCGGTCGTTCACATGTATAGTGAGCGAAAAAGAGTGCCCGCAGCTATGTTAGTCACACATTGAGGTATTGATTCAATACTGAAGTAAGGCATGTACAAATATGATGCACTTACTGCTTTATTGCAGTGGACAGGTAATATGGTAAACATAAACGGGGAACGTGAAAAGGTGCCTAACAAACTGCATCTACCGGTTCCCTTATTCCCTACTTTCCTTCTCTTATACCTTACCTGTAGCATCATGTTTCTGCATTTCCACGTGTATTTATGATCAAAGACAAATCAAGAAAGTTGAGAAACACCCATCAGGCCAACAGACGAAGAGGATCGGCAATGATAAAAACATAGACACGTGCACGCTGACCTGTGGAGAAGACCATCTGTGAATCCCTGAATTATCAATTAATCCCCTGAATTGGTTTTATAAAGTCTGTATTGTTTATTTGTGGCATACTCCCAAATTAAACATTGTGATAAAAGAAGGCAATGGTTTTTCCTAAGAAACAGTGCTTCTATTTATCAACGCTTTTTGTATTGAATGTCAAATGGATATGCCTCCTTATTCACAGTGTGCACAATCTGATGCCGAAGAACATCTTCTACAAGTCTGTGTGGCAGAAATGTAAAGTAACATCTCCCTGCTATATAATTCGCATGTTCTAGATTAGCCTCCGTCGGCTTTGTAGGCTGATCATAGCGATGCTTTGTGCAGATGACAAATAAGAGTCTGCAACCCCTTACTTCATAGTACCTCACTTTATTGCATCTGCTGCAGAGCACTTTAGCGACCACCGTGGATGTATTGATTATTATAAGCAATATCTCCTTTTCCCATAATGTTTTAAAAAGCGCTAGAGACATCTTGCTATAACGTGTCGTTTGCTGCTGCTCTGAAATTGGACCTCTAAAAGTGATACATGCGGGAACGATTCTATACATACTTGAAGACCTTCCTTGATATTCCAAATGCTCAATAAGTGAAGGAATTATGAAAATCTTTGGTTTGTGTTTCTAAAGATATACCAGCAAGAGTAGCGGTGTGTTGGTACCATTTCAATTAGGGAGAAGAATGAAGAGTTTGACTGACTTCATGACTCTTACAACAATAAAGATACATATGGCCTGTCGTGTTCAATTTGGTAGTAATTGTTAAATGTTATTCCTCGTATTAATTTTTCAATCATGGCTTGGCTTAGTAGGTTATATTAAAAAGAAAGAAATAAGCAATAAATGAATAGTTTAAAAAAAAGAATGATTATTGACGCGATTCGAACTTTATGTCTGGGTGTGACAAAGTAGTTCGAAGCTGATCGGGCAGACTCAGCAACAAAAAGAAGGGCATAATGAGACCCCGTGTCGGTTTCGCTAGAACACTACGAAATGGTGTTCGCAAATGAGCAGTGCTGCTGCTAGATTATTACTTAACATTCCCGTTATTTTACGTCCCGGTCTATTTTTGTGAGCGAAAAACACGTGCCCTAAGTTATTCCAGCGATATATTGAGGGAGGGCTCATTGCAAAATTGAAGTAAATCTTGTACAAACATGAGTCTCTTACAGTCCTATTGAAGTGACTGGCAATAGTGCAAACACATACTGTATATAAGGGTAACATGAAAAGGGCCCTATCAAACCGCCTTTGGACAGGTTCTCCCTTCACCTTTCCTTCTGTCATATCTTAGCTAAAGAATAATTTATCTGCATTTGCCACGTTCGTTTATGGTCAAAGACAAATCAAGACAGGCGACAATCACAGAGTAAGCCATCAGACAAAGGGGATTGGAAAGAATCAGTAAACACTCGTGCACAGACTGACCAGGGCAGCCGGCGCTCCGTGGATCTCCGAACTTACAACGAGCCCCGTGGTTTAGTTATATACAGTCTTATTCATACATAGCACAAACCCAATTGTAACATTGCGATGCAAGAAGACAATGCTATGTGAGTGCCTCTTTATATCAAGGCGTATCCAATTTGATGTCAAATGTATATACCTCCTGATTTACATTTCACCAGATCTGATGTCGGAGAACATTTCCTAAGAGTCTATGGGGCAGAAACACCAAGGAATATCTCCCTGTTGTACATGGTGCATGTTCCAGATTAGCCTCTATTGACTTTCTAGGCTGATCATGGTGATGATTTTAGCGGATAACAAAAGAAAGTATACAACTCCTTACTGCATAATACATCATTTTAACGCATCTGCTGTTCCTCACACTTTCGAAAACACTTTCACTGAAGGATATACTGGTTCTAAAGAGCGATTATCCCTTTTCTCACGTTGAGTTTTAACCATTATGTTTGGGAATGCATTGTATTTTTCTTGCTATAACCAGAGAGCTATGTCTCTGCTATAACGTGTCGCGTACTGTTACTCTTAATCTGGATCGTTCACCAATATATATATATGCATGAGAATGGCTTAAACTATCCTTGGTTTTGGGTTCACCAATATATATACATGCATGAGAATGGCTTAAACTATCCTTGGTTTTGGGTTCATCAATATATATACATGCATGAGAATGGCTTAAACTATCCTTGGTTTTGGGTTCACCAATATATATACATGCATGAGAATGGCTTAAACTATCCTTGGTTTTGGGTTCACCAATATATATACATGCATGAGAATGGCTTAAACTATCCTTGGTTTTGGGTTCACCAATATATATATACATGCATGAGAATGGCTTAAACTATCCTTGGTTTTGGGTTCACCAATATATATACATGCATAAGAATGGCTTAAACTATCCTTGGTTTTGGGTTCACCAATATATATATACATGCATGAGAATGGCTTAAACTATCCTTGGTTTTGGGTTCACCAATATATATACATGCATGAGAATGGCTTAAACTATCCTTGGTTTTGGGTTTACTATCATCAGCGTCGCCTACAAATTACACGAGAAAATCATTGTGGTAAAAGAATTAACCGCTCAGTAGAGTGTCGCAATTTTCCCTTTGTTACAATCTTTTCTACTTGTTGGGTGTATATCCTTGTGAACAGGAGTCTGTAGACATAAATAATTAAGAAATATCTCCTAAGATGCAGTGTGCATGTTCCTGAACGTCCTTTACTGACTTTCCAGACGGATCATGGCGATGCTTTTGGCGGATATCAAATAAAAATCCTCAACCCCTTACTCCCTAATACATCTATTCGACGCATCTACTTCAGACTCCTTTAGAAACAAATCTGTCTGAAGGATAAGCTGATCCAAATAAAACGTTTCTACTTTCTCTTACATTTGTCCCTACACAAGATTACTTAGAAAGTAGTGTTGTCGCTTTCCTCATGCCTTGTTTGGCTGTTGTTGCTCTGGACAAATCACAAATTCCGATATTGGGGAATGGCTAAACAATTCTCACAAATGGTTTTTCACTCAGGCAATATTTCCTGCTTATCACTCCAGAAAAGACTGTGGTAAAGGACCTAACCGCTTGTTTGTGTCAAGCACTTATTACTTTACATGTCTAGATAGATGATAATACACCCCTCTCATTCATAGGCAACTCATTCTCCTCTGTTTAAGAACAATATATCGATTGTTTGGTCAACCAGTACCATTCTCTAATTTGGTCACGTTTATTTAATCAAAAGCGACCATTGGAAAAACTTTCTTACGAAGTTTGCATAATCTTTCAGATCGGGGGAACCTAATTAAGTCATGAGGGAATGAGCCACATTCTTCTGAACAAAGGGCCAAAGTGTACCCCAGTTTATGTATGCCTGTGACAAAGTACAGTAGTTCGATGCTGATTTGGCAAACTCAGAAACAGCAACAAAGAGAAGGGCATAATGAGACCCATTGTCCGGGTCTCTAGAACACTAAGTAATGGTGAACGCTCAATAGTGTAAACACATATGTGGCACTGTCTGAGAAAAATGGCCCAAAGTGGGTACCTGGGCGATATTGAGTTATTATCATTTCTACACACTATAAGGTCTGTGTCATGAGGTCCAATTTAAATTTTTGTCCAAACATGATTTTTAGAGGAGTTATAGCTATTTACATAGCAACACCAAGACAACAAAATCCACACATTTACCTACATTTCTTTTTAAGATAAATACAGTTTATAAAATTCATACATTTTATTTCGAAATGCATTAGTATATGCAAAATAGTGGGTGCTAATCAGTTTCAGTGGAAAAAGCTATCAACGATGTTTGAGTGAGCTTTGTTCAATATATAGAGCAATTGATAAGATTATGACGTCATCTTTAATCCCATTTTTCTCCATGATTAATAATTATTGACGACTTATTATTGACGACTTTGGACCAAGTCTCAGTCACTGGCATATTTATATATACATGAGGAACGTGAAAAATCAAGACTGGTATTTGTTTAAACAAATAAACATACTATCTTTCCTATTGTCAATTGCTGTTGCTTTCTCAATGGATAAATCGCATAATCTGGAATGATGGAGATGGGCTAAGTCCTACCTGCACAAACCATCATTTGACCTTGAATATCATTTGACCATGAGTACCATATGATCTTGATCATTATTTAATCCAGTCTACCAGTTGTCCTTGATCACCATTTGACCTTGCTCGTCATTTGACCTTGATCACCATTTGACCTTGCTTGTCATTTGACCTTGCTCATCATTTGACCTTGCTCGTCATTTGACCTTGATCGTTATTTGAATTTTCTCATCATTTGACTTTGATCAGAGTTTGACCTTGACCATTATTTGACCTTGAAGTTAACAATTATTTTACCATCTCCTTCTCTGCCTCTTTGTCCTTAGCACTTACAAATCTATTTCCGAGGATATAAAACCTTAAAAGCTTATCCACCCATTCCTCTCCGTACCCGATATTTATCCGTTTACTTTTCACGATATCTGTCTCTAATACTGCATCTCTCTTCTCTAACCAGATTGAACCAGAATAACACATGTCCACTTGATTTGTCGTCTCCTTGGTGATGGCGAGAGCGCGACAGAGTTTCGATGGTCCGTTACACAAGTCTTTTCCGTCGTTTTTCAGAAAGGATTTCCCAGAGTCTCCAGTTCTATTTTTATCCATCAAATCGAGATTTTCAGTTGGTTCCAGCGCTCGTATTAGGACTGCGGCACCGTCACCTGATGAAATGATAATGACTATGATAATAAGCACTTTATATGAGTATTTGTCTTGTACTGAACTTATCAATAATTCCATCTAAATCAAGACAAGACTTCCAATGTTTGGAGAGTTGTATAGAAAGTGCCTTTGAAAAAGTATCTTAAATTACTATGTTAGAACTAAGGCTTAAACACTTATAGTGCTCGAACCAACTTCATGTTTATGCAAACAGGTTAGATCCAGGTCAGCCCCTAGGTAAATTGCCCCTAGCCTGTGATTTGATCTGTTTGCTACAATGAGTATCTTTTCCCATTAAAATTAAGCAGATATTCAAAGTTTTGGAAAGCAGACAACATAAAAATATTTTTTTTAGAAAATTACCAGGTATTCTAAAAGCAAGTTTTATTTTTTCACACATAAGCATATTTCATGGAATGAATAATTGTGTTAAGAATGATATTTATGATGACAACAACAACAACAACAACAACAACAACAACAACAACAATTATAATGATAATAATGATAATGATGATAATAATAATAATAATAATAATAATAATAATAATAATAATAATAATAATAATAATAATAATAATAATAATAATATAATAATATAATAATAATAATAATAATAATAATAATAATAATAATAATAATAATATTAATAATAATAATAATAATAATAATAATAATAATAATAATGATAATAATAATAATAATAATAATAATAATAATAATAATAATAATAATAATGATAATAATAATAATAATAATAATAATAATAATAATAATAATAATAATACTAATAATGACAGTGATAACAACATACAACAACAACAATGGGAATAATTATAATAATAATCGTCATATCGTATTTGTTTTACAACGATTGTGAAGGAAGTTGAAAGCTTGTTCAAAGTCACTCTCAATGACTGCTTCCTAGATATCAAACCAGTAAATGTGCCGGTTTGTGGGTTAGTCCCGAAAATTTTCACCTCGCTTAACGAGGATTCGAACCCGGGACCTTCGGTACAAGAGCCCGACGCTCTACCCCTGCACCGCTGTCGCCCATCAAATAATAATAATAAGAAGAAGAAGAAGAAGAATGATAACACGAGTGATCATATCAATATTAAGGTTTTACCTCTAGAGGAAATGTTCACACAGCAATACATGCCGTAAATATTGTAAACATAGGCTGTTCCTGGAGCCATAAACATCGCTTCATTCCGGGCAGTCCGCTTCCCATTGTATGAATGTGCCGCTTTGTCTTCCCGACCAACATAGGCCTCCGTCTCCACGATTTTCCCGGCTAACCTTTGACCGTTGACAACATGAACGAGTGTCTGTCCTAGAAGAGCTTTTGCAAGGTGGACACAATCAACATCGTAAAAGGAAAATGGAAGTATGTTGCTAATATTAGCAGAGACACTGTTAACTGCAGATTCATTTTTATTGTCACGCACAGATCCTTGGTTATTAGCCAAAGATACCTTTGCCTGTTTAGAAGGGGACCCTTCATTTTGTTTTGTGTCCTTTGAAGATTTTGAAGATTTCCGCTTTGGATTTGGTTTGTTTGCAGACATGATGATTTCTCATAGACGGTTGTTATCCCTTAGACTTTGTGAGCATGTCTGTGAATAGAAATGTGTAATGTTGGAATATCTTGTACCATTACCATACAATAAAGACATTTGACAAGTTTGTTGCAGACGTCTCTACAAAATTTTGTGGGAAAAGGATAAATCGCTGGTAATGAGCAATTTCTCCTTTGCCCAAAATATATTTCGCCATATCAGAAGATTGTTTTTCTAATTTCATCCCATTTTGAAATATCGTCTCCAAACACTTTCAATTTGGGACAGTCAAAAATTTGGCATTTGGTAAAGGGTTAACCAATTTTCTCATATGAAATTATAACTTTAAGACCAGTCCAAATGGAAACTTATTTGAAAATATTAGTAACAATCTTTATAAGGTAATTAGGCCATCCGCCCATTTTAACACACACCAGCCTAGAAGTAGAAACATGGAGTTATCATTTAACGCTTTACCAAATGCCAAATTTTGGACTGTCCGACACTTTTCTAATCCTTCAAAATTTCAATGTTCAATTATTTTGACCATGTCCACCACTATTTTGACGTTAGATTGCACCATGAGAAAATAAAAGGCAATTTTCATTATTTTGACTAGTAAGGGCATCCATTTATAAAGTAGGGATAGTGTAGTGGTTAAGCAAAATTTTTAATGAGCTAAACAAAACGAAAAAAATTGAAATAGTCAATTTACTAATGAAGACAAAAATCAATAGAGGGGATGTGTCTTGTTGAGTGATTAAGGTGGTGGACTTAAGGAAAAGAATCTTCGGTTAAATAAACTTCAGAGAAACGTCTCTTACTCTTAGGGGCATTTCTCTTCAATAACTATAAAAATTTACTTCAGGGAAACATCTCTTTTCTAGCATTTAATTGTATGTTCTATGAAGTTTATTTAGCTTGATAGGAGTTTTTGTGGCTTGTCTCACTCATAACACTTAGTAATATGCATTCTCCTTTGCAGTGACCTCCTTTTTCATTTGGTTAGGAGCTCTCTGCTATCACAGACAAAATCCTTCCAGATCTGGAAGGATTATATTTTTTTCATTATAAATTTTTAATCGAAATCTGAATGCAGCATTTTTCCAATTTTGGAAGTTAGACTTCTTTGGCCCAACCATTACAAAAAAGCAATGGCAAAATAAATTTATATGTAAAAATTTGACAGGAGTTGCTAAAATCGTAATCAACCCAGTTTGTAACCTTATCGTTTTTTCCTGTTAGTTCACAAAAAGGTGCCGTATGATCCAACCCAGGAAAGGTTTATTCGATATAATGAAGCAATATAGTACATAAGGCCATGCTCTCAAAGTAACAGACATCAACAGTGTATTTTTGTTATAGAAAAGATTGTCTCGAGGTAGATTCTATATTACGAATTTTGAAAACAAATTACATAGACATGACTGACAAGACTGACGAAATTGTTAAAGTAATGCATTACTATGATTCAACAATCATTTTCAATGCATGTCATGTTGAATTCAATCATAAAGAATCTATTTCTTTAGCGTCAACGCTAAATTGTTTGGGTCACATGACTGCATCTGTCATCACATGATTTCTATGATGGCAGTGGTACTGTACTGTAGTGTAACAAAGGGAAGTATTCTTGCGCGGAGTTTGAGTAATATGTTGTTTTAAGCAGTGATCATTTTTGGCCCCAAAAAAATCTAATGAAATTTCCCAATAACTTTCATTTCATTCATTTTAGTCATTTTTCTATAGAAAAACCCATTGATTTTTTTAAGGTTTTGGTAAAAAAAAAAGCCCATTGATCTAATTCAGAAAAAAAACATTGTTTTAAGTGAGACCAGAAATATAATTACCTCCCTTTAGAAGCCTTTCTTTCATAAACCTTATGCAATGTTGTGTTGACAATGGATATATTGTCTCTTAGAGCTTTTTGATAGGGCTACTCTCACGTCTCCTTAAAGTAACTTTTACCTCAATCACAGAGTCAGTCACACTTTCCCTTTTCCTTAGAAACGGCTTACACTCCTTTTCTTTCAATAGCATTAAATCTATGATGACTTTGTCCTTTCGGAAATTAAACTATTAGTCTTTCAAGCCGTTGTCCCTCTTCCCTTTAAGGGCCTTGTAAAGGTGGACCCCCACAACCACCAGACTTTCGTTTTCCCGAGACCAAGGGCCGGTTACACTTTCAGGAAAATTCCAGTTTGTCCGACAGACGGGTGATCAAGAAATGAAGGGCTCTGACGATAATTTGCATTTGTTTATACGAAAACATAGCGGGGGAATGACGAATAAAAGCGTCAGTTACCTAACTTACCTTGCAACGTCGAGCTTTATTTTATGTGATTAAACAAACAAAAAAATAAAACAAACAAAGTTAAAAATGGCGAGTTTTCATATAAGGGAGATAAATCTTATTGACTTTCTAACTATAGCTTGCGATCGATTTCAACTCTCAGCTGTCGTTCGTGATGAGAAATCGAACCAGTTTCCAATAAAATGCATACAATTTGAATTTGGTTGTAGCAAGTTTCTTCTCTTGGATCAAATCGTTATAAACTTGTCTGCCACTCATTGCACCCGATTTGTCTAATTTGAGTGACCTCCCTTGTTTTAAATAAAAGGGAAGTCACTCTTTAAAAAATTGTAGTGATCATGTGATTTGATCAAAATGGCAGACAGACGATTACTTTACAGGTAAGCAAAAGAAATATTGCTCATTTGTTTTTACTCATGTGAAGAAAATAAGATGCATAAAATTCACTTTATCTTCTAGAGCAATTAGATACAAGGGATAATGTTGTTATCATGAATTGGTTTAATTATCTTTTTTTATTTTTCTTATTTAAAAAAAGAGCGACGAATTATCTTCCGTAAGGTGAAAGCTTTCTTTGACGACCACAGGGAAAGACCTTTGTTGCTACCTCACTTCTTGCAACTATCAACCAAATCTTAAAACTGATCTGTGAACCAAGCTTATTTAAAAAATGGAACATTTATTGTTCTTTGCTTTATGTGTCAATTCCATCTAGTCAAAATAATGCAAGTTTTAATGCATTTTTGTTTGTTTGTTTGTTTGTATAATTTGTTTTACATAGATTTTGAAGAAGGCTGAAGAAGGCTCAATAGAGCTCATCATGTTACTCTTGATGACTGCTTCCTGGACAATACATCAGTAATCGCGCTGGTTTGTGGGTTAGTCCCGACAGTTTTCACCTCGCCTAACGGGAATTCAAACCTGGGACCCTTTTATTTTTCTTGGGGCAATCAAAAGTAGAAATTTCAAACAATCCAAATAGTGTTGGACTTTTCAAATTCTGAATTTCAGATTTAAGGCACAAAATGGCAAAAATCAAATGACAAGACAAGATAATGTAAAATAAACTTATTTACCACCAAATAATTGCATCAATTGATGTTAAACAATTAAATATTGTAAGGACTTGAAGCAGAAATCTATACATGCTAAATTTGCCTAAAATCTACTTGACTAACCCTTTCCCAAACAGCAAATTTTTGAGTCACAAATCGAAAGAGTTTTCAGACGACATTTCAAAATGTGAAGAAATTAAATAAATAATCTTCTGATAGGGCAGAAAACATTTTGGGAAAAGGAAACATTGCTCGTTATTAGCAAGTTCTCCTTTTCCCACAATGTTTTCTAAAGTTGTCTGCAACAAAGTGGTCAAATGTCGTTATTGTTTGGAAATGGGTTAATATGAACTCCTATGACATTATCACCAATTAATGTTGTATTCATGCGTCGTTTTTCATGCCTTGTTTTTATCAAATGGTATTTCAGCTTTTGTTTACATTACACTTTTGAGCAATTTATCTTTTCGTGGCAGTGGTTTGAAAATTTGTTAAGAGTAGATGCTGTAATGTTAGGTATTATTGACTTCAATTTGATTTTGATTCTGCATATCTTTTTCAGGAAGTGAATCGGGACTAGAAAAACAAGAAACATGTCAAACAATGGAGATAGGCAGAATTTTGCCTTCAATGATATTTCTGAAATTCCTGAAGAAATCACCGCTTCAACAGGAAAGCGTGTGGTTGAACTCGATCTCACAGGCAATAGGATACAGTAAGTAGTAGACATGTAAAGGGCTTATTCATGTTCGGAGGTCCAGAAAAGAGGTAGCAGGGTATTCCCCAGGCCTGTTAATCCTTTACCAAATGCTTAATTTCAGACTGTCCCAAATTGAAAGAGTTTGCAGACGAACATTTCAAAATGTGATGAAGTTGGAAAATGATCTTCTGATAGGGCAGAAAACATTGTGGGAAAAGGAAAAATTGCTTGTCATGAGCAATTTCTCTTTTTCCCACAATGTTTTCCAGAGTCATCTTCAAATAAAGCGGTTAAATGCCGTCATTGTTTGGTAAAGGGTTAAGCACTGCGGGGTCCCAAAGCTTGAATTTCAAATCTGGATCTGAAAACATGATACTTCAATTGTATATATAGACTTTTGATACATGGAAACAAACTAATTCTACTTACAATGGCTATTTTCCAGTACATTTTATAGAGCAGTACAGCTGCTATGCAGTTTTAAAGAAATAAAACCATAATATCCAAGTTTCTTTACATCTGTGAACAAGCACCTTTTAAAAGCACCAATTAAAAGTTTTGTTAGAAATCATGTAGTTTTCCCTAAAATTAAAAGTTACACCAGTTTTATGGTTTTTTAAAATTCAATAACCTGAGCTAATGATCCCTTGTTTTACTGCACTGCAAGTGAAATTATATTATTAATCCAATTTTACCTTTTGGTTATATAAGTGTCCTTTATAATAACATTGAATTTTAATGATGCCTTTTTGCACCACTGCAATGCAATGAAGAACAAAATAATAAGTTAGACCGTCTAAATAGACCTGTTTTCTAATCTCATACACAGTTTTACTTTATTTTCAGTGATCTGAAATTTCTCATAGACTATATTAACCTACGGACTCTAGTTCTGGATCATAACCTAATTGGATCTCACGTGAAGATGCCGGAGTTACCTTCCCTGCATACGTTGTGGGTTAACTACAACAAGATAGACAACCTAAGTGAGTTATATTCTTTTTCATTCTTCTTCCTGTTAATGTACAGCACTCATTTTTGAGTATTATAGTACATGTTCCCTGGTTTCCTACCCATACTAGGCTAGGAAATGTGTCTTGCTCAAAGACACTCCTGGCGAAATAAGCGGTTGCCTTCGGGTATCGAACAGTGGATGACTTGTCTCTAGTCCCCGACGCTAACCGCTAGACCACTGCAGAACTTTGATTTGTTTCATTTGTTTTGACTAAACTTACTTTTTTTACATTGATGGTGACAGATGATTGCTTCCTGAATACATGACCGACTTTTGCGGCGATTTGTTGGTTAGTCTCGGCATTTTCAACTTATTGGAATCGACCTGGGACTAAATGCTTGAGTTATATCATTGTCCCTCATATCCTCTATCTTGTTTAATCTGGAAGCCTATCGCTTTTAGCCAAAGTCAGGCAGAGAAATCGCGGGAGATGGGCGCAAATGACCTTTAAACATTCCATCTTTGACTGCTAGTTCTCTGCAAGTGTAAGACATAATGCCATTATAAAGCATTATCATCTACCACCAGAACCAGAAAGTTGATAGTCAACTCATGCCAGGTACATGTACATGTGGCTATCATTGGAAAAAGTAGGTGAAAAAAGCAAAAATACCTGTGGCACGGCCATCTTGGTCATTATACATTAGTCATGTGATTTCCCTGCCTGAAAGTGCTATAAAAATGAAAGTCATTTGAAGTCTTCCAAATTCAAAGTGTTAATCCTTTCCCCAGCTAACTTCTGTTTAGATAAGTGAATAAGATATAATGTGCAGTGTGGCCTAGTTGTTGAGGTGGTGGTGATACTATTTGGCGTTCCTTTATTTGAATCCTCTTGGATAGTTTGATATGGCACAAAGTTAAACCGCATATAAACAAAGCCATAACTTTCACACTATTTAAGCAATGATCTGGGGATAGAAAACAACATTTTGACAAAAAAAATGTCAATGATAATCAAAGTCTTTCAAATTGAATATGTTCATTGTTTCCCTAGCAATACATACCCTTTAACCAATAACCAAACAATAACAACATTTAACCGCTCCTTGCAGATGTCTTTGAATAAAATTGTGGGATACGGTTTGTACAAAAGCTTTAAAGGCCCATTAAAGGAGATTAATGCTATATCAAACTTCATTATTTGGTAAACTTTTGGACAGATTCAAATAGTTATTACCAGAAAAAAACATCAGCACAATTGAAATGTGAAAGTAAACCAGAAATAACCCAGATTAGCAAGTTTTATAATTCAGATTTCCTGATACTTTACCTCTGACCTTGACAGTTGATGCACACATTTTTGAACCGGCCAATCAGAACTCGTTATTTTGAATATGTAAACAAACAGGTTGTTGATAAACATGATTGAATTGGAGACAACAATATTTCAAGCACAAAATAACTTATTTTAAATGAGTCTATTAAATAGGGTCTCAATGCATTCTTAAACTAATTCTCATGACTTTTATGAACATAATAAAAGACCTCCATATATTTTTCAGTAATTTATTTGTACTCCTCTCCTTTGATGTGCCTTTAGTGGAAAAATGAACTTTTACTAAAATGAATTACATGTACTGTTTATTACAATTATAAACAATATTTAGCATTTACAGACAAAGTAATCATAATTAGATTTTACCAACCCTGAAACTACTATGGTAGGTACCTTATGATTACATTGCATGAAGACAGTAGTTATTTCATGCATATACATGAGTGAAATCTTTAATTACTGTACTTAATTACACAGGTGTGTTCATCGATACATTGGCAAAGAAATGTCCGAATCTGAATACACTGTCTATGATGAACAACACTGCTGCCCCAAGTTATTTCAACAACGGGACCAAACAACAGTATACAGATTACAGGTATTCATTTTTTTCATGCATTTTACATCACATCAACATTATAACAGTTATGTTGCGATGTCTGACTCTTAATGATGAAGGAAGGTTCCACACTCAACTGCCAGTAAGGGTTTGTCAAGCAGGGTAGAATCATTGGCATTCTGTTAGTCAGTCTGGAGACCACCTCTCCAAATCCAAAATCCAACGTCCATCACCGGGATTTGAACACACTCTAGCCATTAGGCCATGGAGCCCCCCTCACAGATTGCAGATACATGAATCTATAGATTTCACATTCACAAGCAGTTTTAGATGACTTCAAATTTTATTTCATCACTCAATGATCCAAAAGAGAATCACTAAGCCCTAACTAATGGAAAAAAAATTGGTTTTATTTTCTTGGTTGATATTAAAAGATGTACAGTCTACCTTGTGTTAAGCAGCCACCCTTTTAAGCAGCCAACCTGCCTTAACAGCCACTACAGAAAGTCCCATTGTTAGATTTATAGCGTAAATCAATTTGTGTTAAGCAGCCAACCTGTCTTAAACAGCCAGTTGACTCTGTCCCATAGGCTGGCCTCTTAACACAAGTTTGACTGTATTCATTCCATGCATATTTATATAAGATTATAAGGAAGGAAACTAACTGTATTTTCGTCCATGAACTTTTTTTTCGTCCATGAACTGTATTTTGTCCATGAAGGTATGAATTAATAAAAGTCATATCACTCATATAAGTCTCCTATTTGTGAAAAAAATAACTTACAGTTCAATTAAGAATTTAAGTAACATGAAGGTTTTAACCCCTCTCTTAATGATGCTTTACGTGTATAAACCTTTAGTATTACAAGGCTTGCAGCTTGTTATGTGACTTTATTTATAATGCAGTGGTCAAAGTGCCATTAAGTGTAATCCCTTATTCCATATTGACTCATGTTAGCCCATTACCAAACAATAACAACATTTGACCAGTTTGTTGCAGACGACTCTTGAAAACTTTATGCAAAAAGGAGAAATTGGTCTTAACAAGCAATTTTTCCTTTTTCCTCAATGTTTTCTGCCCTATCGGAAGGTAATTTTCAATTTCATTCTTATTTTGAAATATCTTCTGCAAACTCTTTCAATTATGGAAAGTAAAAAATTTGGTGTTTAGTAAAGGGTTAACACACATGTTGTAACTAGCTTTTTGCTTGTAGGCACATAAGTTATGATTGAATGGCAAAAGTAGCATCAAATATTACCTGTTACCTCATGATATTACACATTTACAGACCTGTAGCACATTTCTTGCTAGTTGTAGGCGGGTTAAATAAAATCCAAAGATAAAAATATTTGTTTTCTTTGTGCGATAACTGTTCATTGACTTTCAGATATTATGTCATCAGCAAAATGCCAAAACTGGTTGCCCTTGACGACATGAAGATTGAAGAGCCAGAACGTCTTGAAGCAGAAAGAATATACAGAATAAGGTCAGTAAAATAAAGCTCAAGGTCATTCCAAAGTCAAAACACTTTTGGTAACTGAGAGAGCTCTTCAATAGGAAAGCAAGATCCTTGTACCAAAATGAAAAGTTTCGATTGGTATCTAGGAATACTTGATAGCAAAGGGATATGTATGCTCTTGGATAAATTATTGCCAGTAGATAAAAGATTTTCTATTTTTTTATTATGGTTTTGAAATATGACTACCATGTTTGAATTTCTAGTAAAGGTAGTAAGAGATGGAAGGTTGTCTTGCGGCTGACTTATGAAATGTCAATGGTTCTAATTCTTTACCAGCCCTTATTTGTTTGAGGTTTAGCATTGGCTATTCCTATATTGATGATATGGTTGGAATTATTATTTATTATGTTTGTTGATGCAATGTAATTATGCTCAATACAAATTTCAAGCAATGAGGTAATTTTACTTTTAACAACTCAAAACATGTATGTCATTGGTAACACATAGGATTCTGTGATGTGGCAAAGTTTGTGTCGATAACTTTTGATTTTATTTGAATCATCCTGCTATTCAATCAATCCGGTTGGTTCAAATTGAAGACTTAATATGCGGCAATTTAAGTTTTATTATCAAGTCTCTTTCTCTTAGACTAGGATGGAAGTCTGATATAGTGAACTTTTGATCACACCTCTTACTGCTTAAAAAAGCAAATGTTGAAAGTGGCATTTAGAATATTTTAAACAAATTCTTTTATTCAAGGCTTGTGGAGTGAAGTATTAACATAATCATAATTCCTATATGACTTTATTTGTAGGCGACGAAGAACAAAGAAATCATGAAGAACGGCTTCATCCTAGAAGATAGTACAAGGATAATAGAAGACTATTTAGTGACAACTGTTACTTTAAGACGCAACATCTTCTTGTTTACTCACAATGGTTTTAAAAGCCATGATCCTGCGTTGCGCTGCTTAGCCCTTTACCAAAAGACACATTTTTGAATGTCCCAAATTGAAAGAGTTTGCAGACGACGTTGCAAAGTGCGATGAAATTGAAAAACAATCTTCTGGCAGGGCAGAAAACTTTGTGGGAAAAGGGGAAATTGCTCTTAACCAGCAATTTCTCCTTTTCCCACAATGTTTTCCAAAGTCGTCTGCAGCAAACTGGTGAAATGTTGATATTGTTTGGTAATGGTTTAAGGTGGCTCTCTTAGAACTTTGAGATGCTGGGTTTGACCCCCACCTGTATCGCTGCTTTTGCGCGAGTCTCCTTCGGCAAGACACTCCAAAGGTGAAGTACTAGTAAATCCAGAAATCAGTTAGATACATGAAAAATACTTGACATGGCATTTAACCCTATATATAAATGAATAAACTTTCAAAAGCCATCAATAGTTTAATTTTGGTTACTACAGTTGTTACAGTTGTTACTGACTGTTTTCATGGAAGAACTGATTTATATTGAATCAATGTACAGTTGACCCTCGTTTATCCGAACATGTCCGTTCCCAACAAAATGTCCGGTTTACCGAATAATCCAGACTAATGCCGCAGAGCATGTTCTTATTTACATTAAGACATAAACGGTCTGTATGAGCGGTGTATACTTATAACCCTTAAGCAAACGCCAAATTGTCGACCGTCCCAAATTGAAAGAGTTTGCAGAAGACATATCAAAACGTGATGAAATTCAAAGATAATATTCTGATATGGCAGAAAACATAGTGGGAAAAGGAGAAATTGATCGTCACAAGCAATTTCTCCTTTACCCACAATGTTTTCAAAAGTCGTCTGCAATAAACTGGTCCAATAATTCCGTTCCCTTACAATTTTGTTCGGATTGCGAGACATCCGGATAATCGGGTCCGGATAAACGAGGGTTCACTGTATATACTATCTATCAAATGGGCAATAATGGTTTGCTTGTAACTTTGTTTTTCCATTATTGTAGACTGTACATTAATGAGTCAGGTAATGCATGTTTCCTGGATAACATACCAGTACTATGCTAGAAAATGTGTCTTGTCAAAGGACACCCCACTGTGGAATAAATGATCGCCATCCGGTATCAGACTTCTTTGGTTGGATGGTCTCTTATCCAAGTTGCTAACCATTACACAATAGCAGATTATTTGATGTAACAGTTTTGTTCTTGTTTTAAGTTTGAAGTCATGACATATTCTCATTTCTAAAGCACCTTCAAATAATTTTTTAAGACACCTTTGACAAAAAGGGTTGACATACATACAATGAACTTTATCTGTGTAACATTTGTGTTTTATACCATTTTATTAAGCAAATGCTGTTTTTCATACTTTTTTATTACAATTATTACCTGATGTCACTTTTAATTTGAAATTCACATTATCAAATGTGTGTCAATGATTCAACAAATATACATTAAGACAGAACTTGGGCTGATAATTATATTTATGATTATATATATTTATTTATGTTTGTGTTTATTTGACTTTAAGATTTTTTTATGAAATTGATAGATATTATACATGTACAAATTTTGTTGAATGATTTGTTACTTTGTGCCATTTATATCATTTAAAGTTCTATGAAGAAAAAGACACTTTAATAGTAACTAATTAATTATTGTAGTATTCTATGAGTAGAAACATGACAATAAAGTATTTGATATTGCAGTTGGATACATATGAAGTGAAATGATTTCATTTACATGATAAGAATGACTGAAGTTTTGGGGAAAAGATGTGGATGAATATTGTTTAAATTATTTTTATATTTCATATATATGTATGTATATAAGCATGTTATATATGTATTTGACATGATTCATTTCAGTGTGTTTTACACACAGAAGTTACCTTTATAATGATTAAATAGAATAATACTCATCAAGAAAAGTGTATAGTAATAACATTTTACTCACAAGTGTGACAAAAAGTATTACTGTGTGTGTTTTGTGACTGATCTTAATGTAAAGCAATGACACACATTAAACAAACTATGAAATGTAACATTTTCTTTCAAGTGACATTAAGTAGTCACAAGTTTGACAAAAGGAAATATTGCCTGTCATTAGTGTGGTGTGTCTGCCTCTTACTCTGAGATCTGAGACAATATAACCTTATCATTCAAGTCCCAATAAGTATAAACAATGGACATCTGCAAACATTGTTGAACTACTTTTTAATTATCAGTTTACATATTAATTGACATCTCTCGCCTAAAGATTTATGAATGGCACTGTAGGTGTTTATCGGTTCACAAACAAAGAAGAGCACACTAACAAACAATCAAATTTTATTCAAAATAATGATCAATTGCATCTTTTGTATTTTCTTAGTTTCTCGTTTCTACCCAAAGCAATGAGGGAAATCGTTATTCCTCATTCCCTTCATAAAGCAAAATGGTTTAGCGTTGAATCAGGATAAGTTACAAAACACAATATGAGGTAATGGGTTTGAATACTTAGGCAAGACACCTCATAACCCTACACATAGCCTATTACGGGTTAATCTAGGAAGAAGTAACATAACTGAAGTATTATTGACATTGTGTTAAACCATATATAAACATTTTACCTTTCTTGTTCATGGATTTGAGCTTAACCCTTCTTTCCATGTTCATGAAATATATACATTCCAAAGAGCTTGCCACAAAAGTCATTAGAAAACACTGTGTCATATTGAGAAAATGCTTGAAACATGCAATGTCTTCTTTTGTCGAATTGTTTTTTTCCCCTATACTTTAAGGAAAATATTTCTTTCCCATCTCATGAATTATGATTACTTTCAATTTGAACTCCACTTTTAAGATATCTTAGAAAAGGAAAGTTTTTTTTTTCCATGCACTATAATTGCTTTTAATTTGAAGTTGTAAAAATATATCATCCCCCAAAGCCTAAACCTTTGGATTTTGCTTTTAATAAACTAATGATATTTGTTTTTGATGATTTGTTGATGAATTTATTTATATGTATACATTGTCTTATTTTTTGCTGTTAGTGATTGTTTATATGACGAGGAGACAAATGTGTAAGAAATGTCTGTGGTGAAGATGAAATTAATAAACATTG
Source organism: Cerastoderma edule (assembly GCA_947846245.1). NCBI lineage: Eukaryota > Metazoa > Mollusca > Bivalvia > Cardiida > Cardiidae > Cerastoderma > Cerastoderma edule. The sequence continues at coordinate 11,389,104 of OX401421.1, read as the reverse complement.
TTCACAGTATTCAACAAGAATGGTCTAAGCTCTAATTGCATTAAGACCATGGTCTATGTCTTGATCATCCGGACTTCACTCTATGCTAAGTTTTACAAAAAAGATTATCCTTTATTTAAATCTTTTTGTTCCATATATGCCTTAACCCTTTCCCAAACAACGACATTTGACCACTTTGTTGCAGACAACTGTAGAAAACATTAAGGGAAAAGGAGAAATTGCTCGTGACGAGCAATTTCTCCTTTTCCCACAATGTTTTATGGCCTATTAGAAGATTATTTTCCAATTCCATCATGTTTTGAAATGTCGTCTGCAAACTCTTCCAATTTGAGACAGTCGAAAATTTGTTGTTTGGGAAAGGGTTAAGACTAGTTATACTTGGAACTTAAACATTCAGATTTCAAATACACCGTCTTATTTCGCGCCCTAAGTCATGAACTATTTGGCTTTTAGGAAAGTTATTGAGGAACCGCTTTGAAAAAGGAGATATTGATTAGTATTAGTTAGTATTCAGTATTCTATGCTTTAAAGTGAATTTTGAAATCCAGTTTTTTTTAACTAATCTTTTCTTTTACAGATGAACAGAATTATACGCATTTTTTATGCTTTTGTTTTTTCGTTCTGAGATTAGAGGAAGCATAAAACAGTATTTGGATAAATGTTTCTGTCATATGGTCATTAGTCAGACATCCATAAATGTATCACAAACATTTATCCAAATATAACAGTATTTGTATGAATATATTTGTGATAGACATGTTCATGAATGTCTCTTATTAGTTATTATTTTTAATATTTTAATATTTGTTAAACCTTTCCATCAAATTATGAAGTTTTATGCAGCAGCCCGCGATGACAAAATAAACAATTCTAGCAAAAAAGATATCATCATAAAAGTTGGTGACATTGATATAAATGATTTTTTTTATTTATGAAATGACCAATGAAATTGTCTTTATTTGCAATAAAGTTTTGTGTTATTTGATTTTGTATTTTAGTTATGTTTCCAATTAGTACTACACTGTTTATGTAGTTCATGAATCATTAATATACTGTCAATCTTGTTTGAAGATACACTCTTGAACAGTGTTTCAAACATTATTTGGTATTAGAACATCTTGATACAGGTTCAACTTCTAAAGGAGCTTATAGAATGACTGGCGTCCGTATCAAGTCATTGGTTGTCTCCTTTTACTATGGTCGCTTTAACCCTTTACCAAACAGTAACGACATTTCAGCAGTTTGTTGCAAACGAATCTGGAAAACATTGCGGGGAAAGGAAGAAATTGCTTGTAACAAGTAATTTTTTCTTTTTCCACAATGATTTCCACCCTATCAGAAGGTTAATATCTGATTTTATCACATTTTGAAATGTTGTATGCAAACTCTTTTGATTCAGGACAGTTCAAAATTTGGTGTTTGGTAAAGGGTTAAAAGCCGAACTTCAAGATCTTGATCAGTATCGTGACTGAATTTGGATGCTTGGATCTAGAGCGTATGACCCAAATCCCGATTATGGTATTTTGATTTTTATGAGAGGTAGTTTCCTGAATGACTTACTGAATTCCGATGGTTCTACCACTTTGCCAGCCTTTATGGACAGTTGAGTATGGGGTTTTCATCCATCATTAAGATTTGGGCATCACATCATAACTTTGATGATGTTGACGCGATGTAAAACATCATATAACCAAACAGAGCGTAAGACCAACCTTGTGTAACATTCTTTCCAATGGTTAATGATGTCAATATGACGCAATGCGTTTTTCTTTCTTTTCTGATCAAGTGCATGTATGTTGAAAATGTTCTGTGGCTTTGAAAGGATAAAGTGTTGTACTGGTGAGGGTAAGTTGTCTAATACAGCAGATTGTGTGTCCTTTTACCATGATCGCTTGACCAAGTTTGACTGTACTAAGAATATTCTTTGTTCCGATAAACTTTCTGCCTACAAATGCGGACTTCTCTTAAAAACCAAGCTTTAAGAGCTAAGTCAATACTGTGACTGAATTTGGATGCAAGGGTCCTAAGCGTAAGACCTAACTCTACATATATGTCAAAAGCGTCTGCGGGTTTGAAAGGATACAAAACAAGTAGGTTTTTTTCTTAAAAACAGAGCCATAAGTAAAAGATATGTCAGTACCATGGCTGAAAATCTGAATGTAAGGGTCCCGAGCGTAAGTCCAAATATGGCCCGTATTCATTCTGACGTTTGATTAAGTCAATACCTCTTGATTTCTTTTCCTTTCATACCTCATAATGAACATCGCTCACTCTTTAGTGCTAGAGTACATGTGTCCTGGAAGACCTATCAGTACTAGACTAAGAAATGTGTCCTGCCAAATGACACTCCACGGTGAAATAGATAATCGCCTTTGGGGATCCATCCTGGGTTAGGCTGTCTCTAGTCCCCGACGCTAACATTTACACCACTACAGATCCCATTTGTTTGTCTCTCTTGGTTTATCAATCACGCTATTTGCTGCAATATGACTGACAGCCTATTAACAACAGCTTTAAACTCAATATCAATTATCCAAGTATTCCTTTTTTTTTATAAAAGAAAAGGGAACAGAGGGCATATAAGTTGTAACATTGTTACATTGTTTAATTTTGTATCAAACAGCTTGTGGAAGGTCCAATATCGTGCCAGGTTAATTATGCCAAGCTTCAATGGAAATGATGACAATCGGAAAGCTAACTTCACTGAAAAGATGAATCAATGCTCCAGGTCGAGGGAGTACAATAAAATGTTGAAAATTACTTAAAACTTCAAAAAAAATAAAATGTAACAAATGGATAACAGTTTTCGACTCTGCATCAGCAAGCTTGCATTTGGAATGTCAGGGGTCAAATACCTGTGTCGGGCTTTTCCAAAGACCGATAAACAATGGTGGTATTAGCTTTCCGCAGTGGGATTTTGGGTATTATAAAAAAGGCCATTTTCATGCCCAGAATTTTGTATTTAAGGTCGAGGGAACACCAATATATAAACTATAAAACAGTTAAAAATGCCAAAACATTGAAAACGTTATGATCGAGAAAGATCACCAATGTATCTTGGGGAAAATGTTGAAAACGTTTTGATTCAACAATTGAAATAGAATCCACCAATTGGCTCTTCATTGAATTAGTTTGGTTTGAATAGTGGATATCCCTGTTGCTTCAACAACTTCTTGGCGTTTTCTTTTTAGTGGCGTCTGCTATTATATAACACTGTGGAACCAAAGACCGAATAGCATGTTTATTAGGTCTTTTGTGGAATGAAACATAATCACGTAGTTATTTCTTTTATAAAAAAAAACACAGCTTCTTAACCACTATTCCGATTATAAACTCCCAAGACATATAGTTTAATTAGATACTACAATATAATTATTAACATATCAAAATAGTGTCCAAATATTTCTTGTATAATGTAACAAACAGTCATTGTGAAAAGTCGATATATAATATACAAATAGTCCATGGGGGAATTCGATAGAAGTGTTTTAAAAAAAAAGTATTTTCTATAAGAATATAAAAACAACTATTAAAAAGCGAAAAGAAAATATCACAAAATGGCTGTTACTTTGGCGGGACAAGGTTTCCCGCCGTATTTCCCATCATCACCGTTTGGTTAGTAGACCTTTGGGAAGGCGTTCCGGTATTGAACCTCCTGAAAAACAAACCGAGTGGAGAGTAAGAAGTTAAAGATCAAGTCATTTGATATAGGTAACATTCATTTGCCCTAAGGACTTCAACATAATACTGGGTAATTTGAATAGCAGAGGGAGGGAGACATCTGTTTTATTTAATTGGGATATAAGTATTCGTTTGCCAAAAGACTTGCACAAAATATTGGGTCTTTTGAATTGCAGAGGGATGCATATTTTTTCATTTTATTATAGTTGGTTTTACACTAAATTACAGAGAAAATGTGATATTAGTTAAGTCATTCATCTCAATTTCGATCATCTTGGAGATAAATGCTTGCCTTATACATGCTCTTGTGGTGAAGTATTTTGGAGAAAGAATATCTACATGTTCTGGATAAGGCGTTTTACAATTTGAAAGGCCTATCAAGGGCAAATATTAGTTTTCAGTTCTGACTTACAATTGTTTATAATTTGAAAGGCGTATCTGGGGCAAACATTGTTTTGTCAATATTCCATGTTTTTGTCTGCTCATTTCACTTAATGGCTAAGCCGTACTTAACTCAGATGATCAAACCTGTAATTACATTTGAGAATAGAACATCTACGAGGTGTGATCATAAAGTTCGTGGATAAATTCTTTATCATTTCTTTTCTGGCATCAACCGGTGTTTTATGTTGTCGTTAAAGTGAAATATGGCCGAAAATACATATTCTGTGATAATCTTACCAAAACAACGTAACGCATTAAAATATAAAACGTATTAGATGTACGAAAAACCATCCCAGTGCCAAATCTCTCAGATGAGCAACATTTCGTGCCTTTAAGACGTCTAAAACAATACTGGTTTACTGAGTTGTAGCTTGGAAAGTGCAACAGGGGTGACATAATCAATTGTCCGTATTTCCTAGTTTATCCAAACGCTTTAACATACAAGTGACTTTTTCTTACAGATATTTTCTATATCGTCAATATACGGACACGTGCAGAAAAAGATTTTACATTCACGGACATATCAGATTTCGCTACCCCTGCACACGGATACAATATTGGATCAGAACTACTTTTATTGCGTATGAATACTTACACGTGAGTTGGTGTAAGAACCGCTGGCACGACGTGAACTGCTGGTATCTGTAAAAAGAAAATAGTCCGAACAGTTGGTGTCTAATGTGCATGATAAATGCGCTCGAATATGAAAATCAAGTATATTTAGTTTGTTTTTGTGTTTGTTTTGTGTTTGTTTTGTGTTTGTTTTTTGTTAGGGGTCTACATAGCATCAACAGTACTCCAGATATTTTGTGATTTGCGTCTCATATTCGAATAAGACCGCTTCAAAGCTTTTTCCTACCTATTAGGATTAAAAAAAAAATACGTAACTTACTATAACGTCTATGAGGTAAAGGAAAAGCGGGACATTTAGAGTAGTAAACAGATGAGATCACAGGCCAGTCGCCAATTTATTTGGCGGCTGGCCTGTGATCTTACCTGTTTGCATAAGCATGATGTTGTTTCAGCACAATGAGGGTTGGAATTGTAAATCGGACAGTTTTACAATCTTACATAATTCATACAACTTAGTTTTAGAAACCGTTCAGGCAACATTGATTATAGTTTGCATACCTGCTGGTGTCAATTTCGGCAACCCATCTGCGCATCTGGGAGTTTTAAACAAATTATTGGACTCGTTCATGCTCTGGGCCCGACGGAATGTATCTGAAAATATGAGGGATGTGTATATATTGTAAGGTTTATTCACATTGGGAAGTACAAACTGTGGTGTCTGCACAGATATTACACAAACCATTTTAACACTATCGCTGTAAAGATTGCTAAACATAATACAAACAATATAAAAGACAATATTTTGAAATATTTACCCTTATAGTGCTTGAACCGACTTCATGTTTATGCAAACAGGTTAGATCCAGGGCAGCCGCCAAGTAAATTGGCGGCTGCCCTGTGATCAAACCTGTTTGCTACTCTGTGTATCTTTCCTCAACAAACCTAAGCAGATATTTAAGGTTTTAGAAAGCAGAATACACAAACATTTATTTTTAGAAAATACCCAGCATTGTAAGGGTTAATACTAGCTTATTTAAATGCATTCTGGGAAATAGGGAACCATTACGACATGTAAGCAGTTCTAGAAATGATGGTTCCCATTCCTATGGACCGCTGGGATGCAACTGAAATACGTTTACAGGTATTAGACTACTAAATCATAGAGCCTACTTACTGCTGAAAAGAACGTTATTTTGCGTTGTTCTCACCAGAAGTAATCTTATTTTGCCAAGAACCACAAAATGCCAAATAGCTCACGAGAAATCTATGTTACACGCGAAAATACCAAAGTCACAAGAGGGAAAACATTACCTTGTCCACAATATCTGTCTCTATATTCTGTCAGGTCGATGTATTTGGTGACTTTTCCCGTCCCACTCTGTACAGAACTGCTTCTCTCAAGGCCTTGTCCACTGGTGAAAATAGACATAATAACTGTTTATAAATATAGTACTTTAACCATTTACCAAACGTCAAATTTTCGAATGTCCCAAATTGAACGAGTTAGCAGACAACATTTCAAAGTGTAATGAAATTGAAAGACAATCTTCTGATAGGGCAGAAGACATTGTGGGAAAAGTAGAAATTGCTCGTCACGAGCAATTTCTCCTTTTTCCACATTGTTTTCCAGAGTTGTCTGCAACAAACTTGTTAAATGTCGTTATTTTGTGGTAATGGGTGAAGGGACTCTCTTGCATATTATGATGTGTAGGTAACAAACATTAAAAGGGTGAATTAATCAATCGTCGTCATCAAACAAATTGCTTTTCTTTAGTTCATTTATTCTAAGGTTGTTGAACATTCTGTGTATTTATCTAAAAATAAAACAGTGACACGATATTCCATGTCATTCGGTGGTTTAAAGGCAAATTATTGCCTATTTCGATGATACCGCATGCTGGAGATAAGGTATATACATGCTCAGGTTAAGCATTTGAGACCCACAGGATAATAATGTTGTAGAATACCATCGCATTTTATAAGTCATACTATAGACTCCATTTTATGAAAAATACTATGTACCAATATTGAGTTGTGCACCCACTCATTGAAGATGTGACAATTTTAAGTTTAGACATTGGTCAGAGAACGCCAAAATGAAGAGGATACATGTTGCATGCAGTCTATACAAGAAGGTTTGTCCCCTTGTTGATCTTTTATCCAGTTCTTGAAAATGGTTGTTGATCCAACACGAAAACTATAACGATAACGCATCATTTCTCTTTGTTTTTTGGATTGGTTACGAAAATACCCCGATACAGCTCACTAAAACTAAAAACAAATGTTGACAAGGGATTGAACCCAATTCAAAAAGGTTATAAAAGTCAAATCATCGAAGATGGTCATTGACTCTTCTTATTGTCAGCCGTGTAAATGTTTATTGGTTACAAAGAAACTTGTATCATGCCAAAAAAAAACCTAAAAATAATTGAGTTGGGAACAGTTAATTAAAAAGAACCACGGATTGTTCTTATTGCCATCCGTGACGCGTCTCACATACACCAACCTCTTCAGTTCGTCGTCCGTATATAGATAACGATTTTCATTGGTCAAAGTCCTTGGAGTTCCGGTTGTGAAGCCAGACGCCATACCGTAGTTGGAGGTTGGGTTTGTGTTGTATACAGGACCGCTGTTAGTGTTTGTTGGGCGTCCGACTCCCCTCTCTGCTTCATTTAGTATCATACGGTAGGCCTGTGGGAATGATACATAAGGTTTTGTGAAACAACGTTTAGCCATTTGATGTAAGTTTATCCATGTTTCAATCAAATTTCTATAAAAAGGCTGGATTTACAAATTTGAAGAATGTATACTCTTAAGTCAATCTAGATTCATATTAAAAATCATTAAGTAAAAAAAGGCCGTTTTCATTATCGTATGCCTATAGCTAACTTCTTTCTTATTGATCCATACCCTATATTGTTGAATAACATTAAAGTCGTCTCTGCTAGGCGATTTTAAAGAGTACCAATATTACAGTTTATAACACTTCATTAAATGAGTCATTTTACTTTTATTTCGTGTTAAGATTCTTATTCAAATAGAGTTAGTTTGACAACTGATTAAATCAATTAAAGTATTTTTTTCCTGAAATGATCGACCATTTGCGTTGTTATGCACCTAGCGAACAAAACCGTACTTAAAATCTTTCATATATAAAGATGAGTGTAAAAATCAACACACTCAACTTTAATCCAGTTGCTGCGCGGTGGGATAGAGAGCGGGATACGAATGGAATGAGAGAGGGAGGGTAGGGGGTATAACAAGAAGAGAAAAACCCTGAAATTGTTGGAACACTCAATAAATAACGATATAATGTAAGGCGTATACTTGAACCCGTTACCTCTAGCTCGGTCCTCAGCGAGACCTGAACGTCCCTGTTAACGTTGGCTTCCTGCATCTTGGCGAACATCATGTCCTGAAGATCTTTGAGCTTCTTTTCCAAAGCCTTTATTTGATCAATGCTTCGTCCACGCTCCTGTCTCAGCTGGTCCTCTAGAGCACCTGTAGGGGAACGTTATGTGTTTAAAAGGTGCTTGTTCACAGGTGTTAGGTAATTTGATCGTTAAAAATTAATTTCTTTAACCTTTTACCAAACGCCAAGTTTTCGACTGTCCCAAATTGAAAGAGTTTGCAGACGATAATTCAAAATGTGATAAAATTGGAAAATAATCTTCTGATAGAGTAGAAAACATTGTGGGAAAAGAAGAAAATGCTCGCCACGAACAGTTTCTCCTTTGCCAACAGTGTTTTTCAGGTTCGTCTACAACAACGTGGTAAAATGTCGTAATTGTTTGACAATGGTTACCTTTATAGTCCTGGATCCTATTACGGGCTTTTGCAAACATGTTAGATCCAGGCCAGCCGTCAAGTAAATTTGCGGCTCGCCTGTGATCTAACATGTTTACTACTCTGAGTAGTTGTCCTCGTCAAAATTAAGCAGAATCTTAAGGTTTTCAAAATCAGACGATGCAAAAATCTATCTTTTTTTAAAATCGCCCAGCATACGAAGGAAAAAAACTCACAACAGATGTATGTACTCACTAAAGAATAGTCATTGGAAGTTTTTAACTGTTTGAAATGTAAATAGAGTGAATAAACATGTATTTTCATCAAAAAGTGTTACATCACTTATGAGATCAACTGCATATTAACTGTACATTCTTATGTACATTGAGCCTTCATGATTAACGATAGATATATTGAACTGCTTTATAGTACTTAAACCGACTTCGGGCTTATGCAAACATGTTAGGTCCAGGCCAGTCACCAAGTAAATTGGCGGCTGACCTCTGGTCTAACCTGTTTGCTCGTCCGAGTATCTTTCCTCATCAAAATTATGCAGTTGTTCAAAGCAGACGACACGGATTTTATTTTTGAGAATTACCCAAACGATTGGTGTGCATAGCGAAGTTGGTGGGACCAGCCTAGTCCTTATGCCATTTCTGTTTTAAAAAAGACTTCTTACCATAAATAACCTTTTCTTTTAATTTACATGGATGTATGCACACAAAATGTGTAGGCCTTTTCAATCGCAAGACGGTTTTTAAAGTGAATAAGATATATGAGCATGGTTATATTTCAATGGAAAGATAAAAGTTATCCTCATTTATCAATATTTCAAGAGACATAGATAACAGAGATTGGCAACTCCGGAATTATCGCCAAACTCTCGCGTGCCGCGAGGTTCTGCGAGATAAGGAAAGAGCGTACCTGTTTATCCGTTGTCAGGGGAGATGTCAAGCGAAATTGATACTTCTTTATTACAGTAAAATAGCTATGTTTTCGTTATCTGATTAGTTATCTGAAACAACTCCTGGACATTTTGTTTTATTTTCATTTTATTAAATTGATTTAATGTTAAAAACAAAACAAAAAGTTCCAGTAGGCCTTCTTTTTCAATGACAGGCTTGATTATCATGCAATTCAGAATTGTACTTATAACGACAATGTCTTTCAAGCAAAGGTTTGAATAATATTTTGTAATAAATCAAGTGACTCTATTTAGTTGCAGTCAAAAACCAAGGCATGAACTTTCCACTAAGACATGATAGTTTTCGTCAATATTAAAAGATTGCTTTCTCACTTCATTTCATTTATTCTGTGTCGTAAAACTGTTTACAGTGCTCATTTTGTCAAAACAAAACACATTTTTCATCATGACATTATTTCAAGCCAAATTTTTCAATTTAAGAAAATTAAAAGTATTTTATGATGTTAAAATGCATGTGATGAGAATTTTTGTAAAAGTGGTTTTAGTAAACGAAAGGACACGTAAGAAAAAACTGACGTGCAAAGTTTTTCAATACACCTTTTACCGCAGATTCCTCTAATATTGATTGCAAATCAATAAGTACATACTTATTCTTAAACACGTAAGGGTCTGGTCTTATCATGCTGCTGACCGAAATGATTTTAGAAAAAAGAAATGTGAGCTTTTTTAATGTTAAGGTAAAGCAAATAGTGTGTCTTGCACCTTCGTTTCTATTATCATTTCTCAACGAGAAATTAAGTCAAAGCACACTACTTTTAAAACCAGACAGACGCTTTAAGCAGAACAAATCCTCCCTATTTTGTTTTCGGGATCTTTAGGTCATTAAATTTGAATGAGGTGTCAGAGAGTGGACACAGGGTTAGCGCCACACACTTCTTGTGTAATCGCCCTAGCATCAAAAGGTTTTATGACATCAAACTACATATTTTATGGGGTGGCAATTTACAATCATAGCCTGTATTGTCCACTACCGTGATTGACTCTATCACCCTTCGTTCTTCAAATGACACATTTCACTTGACATATTTGCAAGCGATCGGAATTAAGAAGAAGTATGACGAAAAAGGAAATATCGTGGTGTTTCTGATTAAGAAGATCTATCCATTCTCTTTTGTCCATTAATTGAATGGATTTTCTTCTTCTTATATAGGAATATCACTTTGAAAATACGGGAAACTATAAAACTTAGTCAGCATTTAATACGGGATCAATTCAAACTCATTCAGACGTTTTCAGTAATAACACGTTTGATAAAATCCAAGTCACACAATTTAAGTTTTAATTGATGCAAAATTGAAAGATTTTGATTGAAAATAAAACGGCTGAAATCATGATTATGATTGTGTGGTAAAGCAAACCTGGTATAACTTCGTTATAAACACGACAATCACCATAAAAAAGCGGGTAACCATAAAACAAAAATAACACTTCAGGAAAATGTCAAGTATGATATGATCCAGTGCATAGTGTTTTAGTTTTACTTGCTACAACTTTGTTATATTTTGGTTTGAAATCAAGATGGCTGAACACATTAAGGTAGTAAATGGGACATATTTAGTACGCAATAACTTCTAAATGACAAAGAATAACAGACTGAAAATTTGGAAATCAACAAAATCATATTATCCCATTAAAGTGGACATAAATCAGAAATGTTTGAATAATCCTCTGTTAAAACATTTTACTTTGTACAAGTATGAAATATTTTGGTTGAAAATAAAATGGCCGAAATCACGATCATGCTTGTGTGGTTAAGTAAACCTGGTATAACTTCGTTATGGAAGCGAAGATTACTTTAAAAATGCGGGCAACCATAAAACAAAAATAACACTTAAGGAAAATGTCAAGTATGATATGATCCAGCGCATAGTTTTTTAGTTTTACTGTGCACAACTTTGTTAATTTTTGGTTGGAAATCAAGATGGCTGAACTCATTAAGGTAGTAAATGGGATATATTTAGTACGCAATAACTTCTAAATGACAAAGAATATCAGACTGAAAATTTGGAAATCGACAAAATCATATTAACCCATTAAAATGGACATAAATAAGAAATGTTTGAATAAACCTCCATTAAAACATTTTACTTTTTACAAGAATGAAATATTTTGGTTGAAAATAAAATGGCCGAAATCATGATCATGCTTGTGTGGTTAAGTAAACCTGGCATAACTTCGTTATGGAAGCGAAGATTACTATAAAAATGCGGGCAACCATAAAACAAAAAAAATACTTCAGGAAAATGTCAAGTATGATATGATCCAGTGCATAGTTTTTTAGTTTTACTGTGCACAACTTTGTTAATTTTGCTTGTAAATCAAGATGGTTAAACTCATTAGGGCCGTAAAAGGGACATATTCAGTACGGAATAACTTCTAAATGACAAGGAATATCAAACTGAAAATGAAAATGTAGAAAAACAAACCCTTTCTTTAAAATGGACTTGAATTGGAAATGTTGAAAAACCCTCCTTTAGAACAGTTTGAATCTAAAACTACTCACTTATCACGTTTATCACACAAAACCACGAAATTGCGAACAATTCAATCGAGTTTGTCGCAGTTTGCCATGTTTATTTCTTTGATAATCGCTTGCTGATCGGTCTTGTTGGATGGAGAAACTTTCTAACAATAACAATATAGTTAATTCGGTAAGAAAATAATTTAATTATGACTTAAAACACGCTTAAATGTGTGTTGCCTATTTCGCGTTTAGTTGAAAATAGCGTCGATAGACAGATCTCGAAAGGTCTCGCTAAATAACGCGTCATGCGAGATATCGCAGAAACCGGCTATAGGTAAAGAAGGAGTTGCCAATCTCTGTTATCTATGTCTCTGATATTTCATATCATTTAATTAATTGAAATGTGATCATTGAATCATATCCTTTTTTGAGGGGGAGGGGGATTATAGAAACTTGACGTACCTTTTTCAGTTTTCAGTTCGCGGACCTGTCCCTCTAACGCGCGGATTTTGGCTTGGAGATTATCGTTCTCGTTTTGTAGTCTCGAAACCGAGGCTCTTAACTGATCCACGCCCGCTGATTGGTTGTCCATCTGCTGCTTCAGTGCTGCCATCTACAGGACAAACGTAGTCAAACATAGAAAGATGTTTTTTTATATTCTCCATTGCATCATTTTTATACATTATCATTTCCATTAAAAAACAATACACAATTACAACATCATCTCCGAGTTGCAAGCTATTCATATAAACATTGACCTACATTTTTATTGTGCGCAGCTTCCGTTTCCGCTTTGTACTTCTCCACTTCCTGTTCCGTTTTCTGACGCATGGCCACCAGCATTCCTGGCATAGATGCACTCTGGGATTGAAGTTCCTTCGTCTTCGCCTCAAGTTGACCAATCACATCCTTCGATTTGTCCAAACGAGCTAGTTATAGATTATGTTTATTTATGTTTTTTTTTGGTTTTACATCACGGCAAAGACATTTTAGTTTAATTCTGATGCACGAATCAGATAATTGAGATAAGTGTCTATGATAAAAGGAAACACCGTTTCAAATACATAACACATGAAAATGTTACATAGATAACATTAAATTGCTTTTTCACTGATATAACAAATGGAAATTGTGACATAAAAATCAAAAAGTGGTTCAACGGCTGCTCTGTTGTATGTGACGTACTGGATAATAGCCGATGGAAGTAAAAGTCAGTATGTTTTTAGTATTTAGAAACTGTATACAATGATACATATGTATTAAATCCAAAAGTGTTGTAACGGGTTTTAAATCCATCGCAATATGTCTGTACATACCAAGTTATATTGACATATTTTGAATTAATTTTGCGCTCAGTAGATAACTTTCATTAAGTCTGTATGTCTTCACCGGCATCTTTCTTTTGACTTGCTCATTATCTTATTTGTGATGATTAATGCTGTTTCATAAGAACATAATAAGAACAGTCGATTAGCATATTTCCAAACAAAATGTCGCTTATGTAGCCTACAAAACAACTGGTACTGTTACATAAATCCCACTTAACTCACCATTGGCTTCCTTCAGCTGTTCGTTATGGAGATGTTTGTCAAAGTCAAGTTTCTGCTCCAAGTCGGCGAGTTTGCTCTTCAAATGACGATTCCCTTCTTTCTCCATATCGAGTCTTTTTGAAAGAAAATTGAAGACATGTTCTACAGTTTCATAAGAAAATAATCCCCTCATAGAACTTTCTTAATTTTTGATATATTATTCAAAATTTTATTCTGAATTCAAAAATGAAAAGAAAAATGCAGGTCGACAAGTTAGTTTTTTGTAAAATGACAGTTTCCATAGTAACAGTTTTGGGCAAAAATGTCAAAATGACCATACCATCTTCAAAGGTAACAAAATTCTGGAAGGTTTATTGACACACACAAAAAATGGATTCATACATTCAATACTTTATCATCATTTTTTTCCAAATTTTTTCAATCTGAACAATTTTTGTAATCCATATAAATTTTTCAAATTTTTGTATCCGACAAAAAGCAATGAAAATTGATATGTATATTACAAATATGTGAAGATATCTAAAAATTCCTGTCATAGAATTTTCTTTTGTTTCAGTGTGTGAAGTAATATTTACTCTTGAAATACAAAATGAAAAAAAAGTATATGTTTACGAGTTAGTTTTTCTGTAAAATGACAGTTTCCATGGTGACCATACTTGAAAATACATTTATAAAAAATGACTAAAATAACTTTAAACTTGAAAAATAGGAGCTGAGGGCTTAATATGCATGAGAAATGTGTAATATTGTTTAATATGCATGAGAAATGTGTAATATTGTTTAATATGCATGAGAAATGTGTAATATTGTTTAATATGCATGAGAAATGTGTAATATTGTTTAATATGCATGAGAAATGTGTAATATTGTTTAAAATCTTTTATAGTGTTATGGCTTTTATGATTATTCTTTGAAAAAAACTGCATACAGTAAATTTCATCCGAAAAAATACATTTATCCGACTACTATGCCAGTACCTCTTCGGTAACAGATTATTATCTCCCTTTGATGCGCAGATGAAGTGAAAAACTACCGTGAACGTCCTTAATACAAATATAATACAAATAATAAACCGTCTGGCTTAAAACACGATATGTGTAAGAAGTGCAAAAACAAACTACGGTAGTAAATACTTATTGGATAAGCCAAATTAAAGACCGCACCCACCTTAATATTAAACGCATGGTTATCGTCAAAGAAATCACAATTCATGCATAACCCGCTTCAAACCCAATACAAAGCGCATTTGCTGCGTGAAACCAAATATTGGTGCACAGGAATTGTCGAAACAGAACATAGTTAACACCATTTTAGTAAACTATAAGAGAAACAGCTTGCAGTATTATGCAAACAAACTGTGATACGTGATTTGTCTTAGTTAAAACATTGGATGCTTTTAATTCGTGTGTGCAAATATCACGGTGAAATAACTAGGCTCTGCCAAACATAAAAAGTTGGTACCACTAACATGCTTTAGCGCAATCAGATCGAAACCTCGACGGGACAACGTTTAAGAATGCCATCATAGAAAAAAGGATAGGTCATTGTTCATTAGTGAATATCATGGAATAAGGTATATGTGCGCTTCGTTTTATGCGAAAACGGAATCAGAACAGAGCATTACAAAGCTTTTAACTTAAAGGCCCATAAAAGGAGATTAATCCTATATCAATCTATATTATTTGGTAAACTTTTGAACATATTCAAATAGTTATCACCAGAAATCACCATCTGGTGCTGCTGGTGTTTTCTGGTGATAACTATTTGAATCTGTCCAAAAGAATCAGGAAAACTTAATTATAAAACTTGCTAACTGGGTTATTTCTTGTTTACTTTCACGACTTAAATGTGAAAGTAAACTCGAAATAACCCAGATTAGCAAGTTTTATAATTCAGTTTTCCTGATTCTTCACCTCTGACCTTGACAGTTGATACACACATTTTTTAACCGACCTATCAAAATTCGTTATTTTGAAAATGTAAACAAACAGGTTGTTGATAAACATGATTGAATTGGAGACAACTATATTTTAAGCACAAAATGACTTATTTTAAATGAGTTTATTTAAAAGAGTCAAACGCATTTCTAAACTAATTCTCATGACTTTTATGAACATAATAAAAGAACTTCATATATTTTTCAGTAATTCATTTGTACTCCTCTCCTTTGATGTGCCTTTAAAAAAATACACCATATTATCTTTTATTCAAGTCATTTCAAATAAGGCAATGCACTTTGCATGTTTTATTAAAAAGCTTTGTTCCGTGTTGTAAATGTGATTCAAAAATCCAACAAAATGATTAAAAAAGTTCCCTTACTCTGCTGCAAGTTGCTGGTTCCTAGCCTGTGCCTGTTTGAGATCATCACGGCTGGCTGCTAGTTGACTTTCTGGTACCCTGGAAGCGGCCCTAATGTTGGCCAGCTCTTGCTCTAGCTCGCCGACGCGGTTCTGAAGACGCTGGATCTCCGCCAGTAGTCCGGAGTTTTTATTCATCTCGGAGCTAAACCTGTAGATGTACAGTGAAGCCTCGTTTATCCGGACCCCGATTATCCTGATGTCTCGCAATCCGAACGAAATTGTATTTTTATATTATTTGACCAGTTTGTCGCAGACGACTTTTGAAAACATTGTGGGTAAAGGAGAAATTGCTCGTGACGAGCAATTTCTCCTTTTCCCACAATGTTTTCTGCCATAGATGAAGATTATCTTTGAATTTCATCACGTTTTGATATGTTGTCTGCAAACTCTTTCAATTTGGGACGGTCGACAATATGGCGTTTGCTAAAGGGTTATAAGCATACACGTGCATACAGACCGTTTATGTCTTAATGTGTATAAGAAAATGCTCTGCTTCATTAGTCCGGATGATTCGGTAAACCGGACATTTTATTTGGAACGGATATGTTCGGATTAACGAGACATCACTGTATATAGGCAAAGAGTAAAGTAGTCACGAAATATCAAGTCTCTCATAATACTTCTGTAATTTTTAATTGAACTAATACAGATTCCATCCTTTATGTTATAAGCAATTTCATCTGCTGAAATATGTATGTATACGCTGTATCAATTGCAGATCAATGAATTATTCAATTTAAAGATTTCACTCGTTTGTAGCCAGGTGCGTGTATCCTGTATTCAAATAGGATATATTCTATATTGTGTACCTTGCTTATAAGAGTTATTTCTATTGAATAGTATACAACGGGGACACTCATGTTAAACAGTTGCTCATAAAATTCATAAATATGCACTATTCTTTGATTTTTTCATGAGGGATGTTAGCCCCAATTTTGAATTTGTCACATCATATGACACTTCTATGCGTTTTTGAGGAACCCCGTTGTACTGTTACCTGTCCTGAAAATCAGCCGCCGCCCTATTAGCTTTATCAGCCTCGTTTTCAAACTTGTTCCTGTCGCGGTTGGCAGCATCAAGCTGTCGTCTGAAATATACAGGTCATATAAATATACAGGTCATATTGATATACAGGTCATATAAATATACAGGTCATATTAATATACAGGTCATATAAATATACAGGTCATATAAATATACAGGTCATATTAATATACAGGTCATATAAATATACAGGTCATATAAAACGTGAGAGTAGTAAAGGAGGCTAGCGTGGGACTTCATATAGTGTATGTGGTCAAGAAGCGGTCGAAATATTTGCATTCATTACTTATAACAAATAATCAGCAAATTCCACTAAGAATAATATCGGTCTGTGATATACACCCACAATATAGGGTATAGAAAGTCTAGATGAGATCGTGTTGGCAAGAGAATTACAGCTCCATTATTGACAATGTTGGCCTTTTAACATGAAAATTCGAACAAGTTCGTACGTTGTAACATTTTTTAATAATACTTTTGTTGTCCTTTGTTTTTCTTTCTAGACAACATATTGCATTTTAATACAGCAAACAACCATGTCCTATTGTGGTTTAGCGCCATTTTTGATAATGAATTGTTATATCATGGCAAACATTCACGTGGTCTTTTTACTTTGGAAATCTACCAGTACTTAACTACGAAAAGGGTATCTTAGCGGATACCAAGGGCCGAATAGACATAATTACTTGACTCACCACAAAATACAGAACTGAGGATCATATTAGCGTAAATAATGAAGGTGACTAAGGAGTGGGTGTACACCAAGGGAAATCGTAAATCACCTACCTCAAGTTATCCAATTCATCTTCATACAGACGCTTTAACTTGGCCACTTCATCTTCAACCGACCGCATGGAATTCAGGAAGTTGTTTGCATCGCCTGGTCCATTCTGCTTGAACCGATCTACCAACTGCGCAAGTCTGAAACGGGGAAGCAATCAACTTCCGGTATTGATACAATGTTTACCCATGTGGCATTTTGCTATTTTCATAATTGCAAATGGAGAAATTGTCCGAATGAATAGCGGCATTTATAGACATGTATTAATTGACAGCAAAGTTACACTTTGAAAAACAACCTAAATAATGCGCCTACCTCACTAGAGAGAAAAACAATACCTGACAAATGATAAGGACCACACTTATGATGGTATCGAATCTGGCATATTCACTTATATTATGATCATGTATTGATAGTGTGTTGGCATACTAAAGAAGTCAGGATCAACTTATACTTAATTGACATAGACCTATTCTTTCCACAAATTCATACTGCAATTGAATATCATATTGTTATCGCATACTTATACTGTATTGGTTCAATTATGCTGTGTCGACATTCTGGGTTAATAATGATTTATAAATACTGTTTCGACATATGCATACCGTATTAGCATGTCATATTGTTTTCACATATATTCTGTGTCAGCAAACAAACACTGTTTCCATACTTTTATAATGTATAAATTTGGTAATCATACCTTATGCTATATCAAACACTTTTACTGTGTTCCATTATTCAACACACTTTTACTAAATTGACTCGCCATATTGTATATACAAATCAACACTGTGTCAGCATTCATATACTATGTCGACATATACATATACTGTGTTGATGATTTGCGTGTTTACTCTGTTAACATACTTATCGTTTAGTGCTATGAAATCCGCCTTCTCCTCCGATTTGACCTGTTGGGCCGTTCTAACTCCACCACCCATTCCTGTCATTGTGAACTAGCTACATGCAAAATACGAAGATGCGTTTAGTAGATCGCAAGCCAAATCGAAAAACAACATCTTTAACCGCAGATGACGGTCGTAAGGTAATCGAATCAAACTTTTGGAAGCATGCATTATGGTATTTGATGGAATTGCTACACATAGTTTATCGAAATGGTATTTTTAATATCTGTTAAATTGAACACATATATGTATGCAATAATTGAAGTGGTTAATAATAATTATCATGCATTATCATAGGCGTAGGAGCGTTTTCAACATTGGGGGGTGGGGGGCAACTTCAGATGAGGACCGGTCTAAGAATAAATGTTTCTAAACTTTTTCATGACTATTCATGCATTTACAAACTTCAATAACATTATGAGAATTAAAAGAAAGCGTATTAAAATGTGTATCTTTAATAAAGAAAAAAAGAAAAAAAGAACAAGGGATATGCTAGGTCCCGATCTCACGCGGAAATCAAATATATTGATCTAAACAAGAAGTGTCAGCGACCAGACTGTCACAACCACATATTCAACTGTACTTTGTCGAAGATTGAATTATTGTTAAAGCTTTAGCTAACAATTGAAGACAATATTGAGTCTGACTCCTTAGAACACGTTTACACCACTGTTTTCGTCAATCAAAACTTCCCAGGTATTTTTGTGAGCTGAGTTTTCATTGGATAAACCCGATGTGTTCAGATTGCCATTTGCGATGATGACGTCAAAAAGATTTTGGTTATTGATAGTAACAAAAGGCGATTTGGTATTAGATAAAGCACACAAGTACACATTTATTTTTATTTTGCAGTAAGTGTTCGTTTCTTTTATATTTCTTTTCAAATACCTTCATTTGCCATTGTAAAAATTGGGGGGGGGGGGGGCAAAGTATTCTCTAGCCCCCCGGTCTGGATATTTGGGGGGGGGGGGGCTGGCCCAGCTCCTACGCCTATGATGAAAATTCCATGCAAATACAATGTTGTCAGCTAGTCATGCTAAATACTCATGAATATATTTGCAAATGCACAAGATGTCAGTTTGTTGACATTGACTAAAATTGCATCAGCATGAAAATGATAAAATAGTAAATATTAAAACGAAAAGAACAGTCAATGTCAGACATATCTTAAACATGCAAGTAAGAAGTCAGTAATTTAGTGTTAGCTGACAGTTAATATACATACAAAACACAGTCAATACTTACACACAATACACCGAGTAAACATAATAAATTATCACTTTTAACGAAAATCAATTTATGATAAATTGCAAACAAAATATTCACATCTGTTCAATAAGTATACATGCAAAAGGTTCTTCATTATAAACTATGGACTTACGTTAGAATAATTTGTTAAAAATGTATATGTGTACATGTATAGAGTTAACCACAGTATGTTCTGAATAATTAACGAATCGTTTAACAATAGAAACGTATATGTCCTTGGCTCTCATCCGTTACTAGCTTAGACACAAATATTATAATTCATGGATTTGTATCCATATAAAAAAAGACCATTAAAACAATACATACGAGTTTACACCTATGTCGTGATTGCAATTGCATTGTGATTAACATTTAAAATGCTTGGTAATTTTCTAAGAATAGATTTTTATGTCGTCTGATTTCCAAAACATACATCATCTGCTCAGTTTCGTTTTGGAAAGATACTCAGGGGAGCATGCAGGTTAGATCACAGATCAGTCGCCAATTTACCTGGCGGCTGGCCTGGATCCAACCTGTTTGCATAAGCATGGAGTCGGTTACGGCACTTTAAGGTTAAAGAAAAGTAATGTTTAATTCCTTCTGTTTTATTATCATTTATCAAGGCAATATAAAACAACAAAGCGCAACACTAGGCAAGAACTTAGGCCACTAACAAAGGAGAAATTCACATTCATGCATGGGCGACAATGGTGCAGTGGTAGAGCGTCGGCTTCATGTACCGAGGATTCCAAGTTCGAATCACCGTTAGGCGAGGAAAAAACTGCCGGGACAAACATACGATTCGGCGCGAGTACTGGTGTAGTATCCATGAAGCTTTCATCGAGAGTGAATTTAATAAGCTCAGCGCTTCCGTCATATTCGATGTAAAGTAAATAAGTGTAAAGTTAAACATTCATGGTAACCCTTGATTTGCCGTTCCAAGTTGTTTATTACATCGTAATATACTTCAGAGTATCCGAGGTATATTGAAGTAGCGCCAACCTTGACAACGATCATTCCTACCTTAGTTTATATACCATAATCGAATTTTTAAAACTTTTTTTTAAGTTTTGTGGGTGCCATGCTGTGCTGTTGTACTAAATCACCGAACTGAAAATCATAGGCAGGTAAACGATATACATGTACAAAGAAACCAGTCCATTTGAACATGAGCATTTCGTCACTCCATCTACAGAAAATGTAATCAGAGATTTATATACATGTATATATTGTGCTTTAACCTGTAGTCATGCACCTTCCGTAATGTCTAACTGCAAAAAGAATGATCTACACCTAGAGTAACTCTAACAATTACGCATGCGTCAAAACTATCTTCTCACATAATCTAATCATTGATTGACATGCATTTCTATTTCACTTCTTTCATGATATACCCTAATGTATAGCAGCGCATGCGCGGTCATGCCAAGGAAACATCACGTGACCCAACCTGTCATTCATGACCTTCATGTCCCGCCTTTCCTCGCGCGCACAGAAACATGACGTAGTTGATGACGTTGTATAAGTTGAGGCCGGAATGACCGGGACCCGTCCCATCAACACGTGTCTATAGTAATGCGACATCGTCAGTTACTTCAGTGCTTTGATTTTCAAAACTCTGTGAGAAAATACTCATAGATACAATATATAATCACCTACAACACAATAAATGCTTTATTGAAATATAATGATATGTGTGTCTGTGATGGTTAGTTGGATTTGGACTTTAACTCCATTTTCAACAGAATTTAAGTCATAACGCGTCGGACAGCAGACCTATCAATACTAATTGTCTATTCTCGCCAGTAGTTCAATATAGTATTTAGAAGAAGCAGACTGTTTTCCTAAATGAATATAATTGATCAGTTATGGTAGGAGAACAAACCATGTCCCGTCAACTACAGTATAAGTCGTAAAAATTATTGACAGTGGCAGATATCGAACCCAGGACTCCTGTATTCAAATACACGCTGAGCTGACTGTCCCAGAAGTATATTTCTAAATCAAACCATTCTCGACGAAATTTCTTCAATTTCTTTTCTTTGTTGATGTTGTTAATTTTGTTTGCATTTAACGTGTTTATGTATAATGATTGCCTTATATAACGCATGTAATTTGTATTGACTACAGTGTAAATGCACGATGTCTCAATAAAGTTCTGTTCTGTTATGTTATGTTATGTCATGTAATTAAGTTAAGTTATAGTAATCAACTGACACATGTCCCATATGGGTCCTCTTCGTCAGGGCCATACCTACATTTTTCAGTTCTGAAACGGCTTTCCTGGATGCACCAGTACTAGGCTAGGACTCTGAAGTGAATTGCGAAAGGTCAATCGCACAAATCAGAGGTCTCGGTGGGGCTCGAATCCAGGACCCCCGAGTTCTTAGTCCACTACCTTAACCACTGATCAACGCAGGTTATGTTATGTTATTAATGCCAACGGGGCTCTATCGTATTTATAAAACCAACCAAACAAGAAGGCACAGCGTTAAGGGATGTTGCTCTGCCTATCTATAGACCACAAATTTATAACCAATAACATATCCCAGCATGCTAACTGTAAAATCTGTATGGATGGGAACTTATTGAGGCGTGTCGAATAACGGGTCATCAAAATCCTTTCACACTATACAAAAGTAACTATCGATCTGCTATTTATCACCACGACTTAAACCCTTTATAATGCTGGGTAATTTTCTGAAAATATATTTTTTTGTCGTCTGCTTTTCGAAACTTTCCATACGTGCTTAATGGTCATAAGGAAAGACACTCAGAGTAGCAAACATGTAAGAACATAGGCCAGCCGCCAAAAGGACTATCTCACAGATTGAGGATTTAATATTATTAAATCAAAATGTCTTCTACGGATAAAATGACGTTACATACCTATAGAGTTGCATAAAACTCGATTATTGATACACTCATCTACTCATTTTGTTACCATGTAGTGGAGATATAGCATTTTTTGTGGCAGATATTTTAAACTGTTTTAACGGTTAATCTTGTAAACAATCGTCCAAAAATAAATTATCAATATGTCAGCAGTGGTATTTCGAGATACTTTTAACACATGGGTCTCACAAACGGTTACCCGAGCATATATATTATATTTTTATAATATCTTTTTTTGATCATTTGAAATTGTTGAATTGGAAAGTTTCCCATCAAAGTATTATATATAATGATTTAGTTTGGTGTTTAAAGTATTTAAGTCTTGATGGAGACCCCGGCTCATAAGCGAACTTATATCAATCTCTACCTTGTTAATATGAACCCATACTAAAGAAACGTTGCAATACTCATTTGGGCTATATTAAGTGTTTCTGAATGAATTTGTATGTTTCGGGTTCAAAAATATTTCAGTAATAAGGGGTTTTTCGTCTCATAAACGCTAGAGAAAGACATTTATGCTTGGTTAAGTTAGGTACAACCATCAGCAATTCAAACGCCAACAGAGTGCCTCATCAAAATCAGAATGAAATCTGCACCGTTATTTACACCCACGCCGTGACGCGGGAAGGGACCATGGGATTTAAAATTCAGTATGAATAGCCTTGGAGACGCGTTGGATACAAAGGTCTCTGGTTCGAATACCATGGGAATGTTGCATGAGCCAGCTTTCTAAATTTCTTCTTATCCTCCACCCACGCACGCGCGCAATTATTTATTCCAGGGCCAAATTGAAAATATTGCCGCGCATTAAGAAATAGAACAGAAAACATTTTCTTTATGACGATAAACAGTTTGATAGCAACCGTCGTGAAGAACTTATGACTGCATTGTTGCTAGTACTTCACTTTTCGTGCCAATGGCTTCAATGGTATTTTGCAAGAAATGTTGCAAAGTGGGGTATGATGGAAATGGGGGTTTAACGATGTATCTAGGAGTAGCCGAATCATCGTATTGATCGATAATATGGAAATTTCAATCATAAACTGGGAATTAACTCCGAGCCAGTACAAAACATGGCTGAATATATATGGCTTTATACACAAGCGCTCTTTAAACTGTTACAGCATCTAAATTATATCCCTTTTAAACATAGCTGTGATCGAGGAGTTTAATTGATGGATACTTATATTTTCTTTTCTGAGATTGTATACAAGGCGTTGTAATAGCATGAGAAATTATTTATTTTGATTCAAAGCGTTTTCAGAATCCCCTAAGACAGCGCAATTGTGCGTACATGTTTGAAACTGTTTGATTTGCTACGACTTGCCCCGCCTCTGTACGACTCCAAATCGCTGTACAGATCTCGGCGATTAAGGGATAAGAGTACAGAACTTGAAACCGCATTGCGCTTCTCCGTATTGGTTCAAATCCCATTTGCGGCATTTACATATTCACGAGAAGTAGTCTACCGACTGACTTGCGGAATACCGATGGTTCTACCCTGCTTGCCCAGCCTAAATATTCAGTGAAAGTTAGGGTTTTACCCCTATCATAATGAGCTGGGCATTGCAAAATATATGAAATAATGTTTACACGAATAACAACTCTATCGATAAATTAAAACGTTGTTGCAGCGTCTCTGACACCAAACGGGGAAAGTTCCCAGAATGACTAGTAAAATATCGATGTTTGATGCAGCTCTTAAAGACATCTGTTTAACCCTTTACCAAACAATAACGACATTTGACGATTGTATTACAGACTACTCTGGAAAACGTAGTGGGAAAGGAAGAAATTGCTCCTTTTCCAACAATGTTTTCTTCCCTATCAGAAGAATATTTTCCAATTTCATCACATTTTGAAATGTCGTCTGCAAACTCTTTCAATATGGGACAGTCGAAAATTTGGTGTTTGGTATAGGGTTAAAAGAAATTCGGTCAGCACAACTGAGAGACACAAGGACAGATGTATAAAACTTGGTTTGATATAAGGAGTGGAGGCTTTTGGTCTGTAATGAATGAGATACTACATTAGCGGTGGGTATACAGCGACAAAGCGTGATGCAAATCTGAACTCATCGGGTTTACGGAAATTCCCGAGTAATTACGTTCGGGGTCTTTATGTTTCGTAACGGATGATTCCTCTTCATCCTTTACCCAACAACTCCTCTTCGATTGCTTGTTTTGACACATTAGTATAGCAGCGAGAACATGTATCGACCACTTGACCGCGAAAGCGAATTAGACCACGAAGTAGTTGGTGCAATATAAGAGATTCCTGCAGCTGCTTCACGATGTTTAATTCGTATTTTCTTTTCTTTTCATTCAATTGATATTGGTTTTGTTTGATCTTTTTTAATTAAATCGAGTACGGAATTTTCAATAGCATAAAATCCATAATGTGAATTAATGTTTTGAACTTCATTATCAACCAAATTATTGAAAGTGTAAAATAAATAATGCATTTTTTTGGAACGCCCAATGAAACTACAAGGAATTAATGATATACGGACAACTCAAATCGTCGTTGCAAAAGAGGGTTACTCATGAGAGAAAAAAATCATTTTATGATAAGAGGTTTAAACTATCACAAAGGAAATGAATCAGTTGCTTTTAAAGGGAGTTTAGTTAAAGATGTCTGTGTTTTCAGTTGCAGATGTGCATAATCACTAGTTAAACTCAAACTTGGAAGATAAATTTACTTAGACAGATAAATTCACTTTGTGACAAATTGCTTATATGTTATCTCTATACGGAATTTATTTTGTTTGTTGTTTTATTAGTTGTTGGCTAAATGAAATGAAAATAATGATGATAAAGATAATAACAATAATTGAATAATAAAGATTAACAAACACCAAAAGATCTTACCTTAAAGTCAAAATGCCCTCGTCGTTTTGATGTCGCAACCAACAAACAGTATTCGTGATGTTTGGATCGGTTGTCAGCCACCGATAGAAATCGCATCCGTCACGTGACGGAATTATCCACGCTTGATTGGGTCATTTGAATATCACGTCGATCGATTGATTTGCCCTTACGAAAGACGCCCCGGTGGGGCCTCCTTTACTACTCGGTCAAACAACCGCGCCCGTAAACGCAACGCGAGTCAGCTGCGGGAAATTACGTTTTGGATTAGCTCGGGTGGATTATAATGAATGGAGGAGGCAGAAATAGTTTCTCTTTAAATTGTTATATTGTTTTTATGATATTGTAAGAGTCGCATGAATATGCCTAGCATAGATATCAAACTATAAACCCTACCTTTACCTTTCTACCATTCTAAACGAAATGCGTTTTGCAACATTAGACATTACCCTTATGGGTTATTGTGAATAGATAACGGACATCCGAGATGTCGACAATAACGCAACAATAAATCATCTATAGAAACGCTTTTGACAAAAAAACACCACTTCTTCGTTAGAAGCAATTTATCCTTTTGTAACAAAGGTTTAAAAAAGTTATGTAATTTAAGTTTTATAAAATTAGGCGTGTTCTTTCACAGAAAAAAGGCCTTGGATTTCGACTGCATCTATCTCATTTGAGACCCTCATTATATCAATGATTAGAAAGACTGAAATATTTATTTTCCAGAGAAATTAGAATCCCATATAAATTGTAATATACATTGTTTAAATGGTAGAAAAGCGACAACCGTTGAGGACAAGCCACTGGTAAACTACATGATCAGATACATCTTAGAGTAACTCAGGTGATCCAATTTGTTTTGCATTAAACTTGTTTGTTTACAGATGAACATGTTTGGAAGTTGATATAAAATGTCATTGAGCAGTATATTTTTTGTATTACTGTATTATATACAATTATACACACCTACTGAATTCATCATTGAACAAGGAAGCGTCAAAGTATCTACATTTGTAATTGTGTACAGTCTAAATGCGGTAGATTTCTAGAACGTTTCATCGCTTTAGATCTAAATATTTACTAATGTACTATATATGAAGGCTCTAAAAACTTGATTAGGAACTTATTTTGCTTCCAATGGCTATTCTCATATATGTTTCATACAATTCATCGTTTTGTTACAATAGTTTATGAAGCGACGTATTTTTGATAAAAGGTTGGTGCAACACTAATTCTACTCCTTCACAGACGTAAAGGACGTGGTATTCGATTGCAGGTCTAGATACATATCTTAATAGAGAAGCCCCATCATTGGGTATAGAATTCGACATAACCTTTACCAAACACCAAATTTTCTCCGACTGTCCCAAATTGAAAGAGTTTGCTGACGACATTTCAAAATGTGATGAAATTGTATAATAATGTTCTGATAGGGCAGAAAACATTGTGTGAAATGGAGAAATTGCTCTTTAATTTCTCCTTTTCCCACAATGTTTTCAAGAGTCTTCTCCAACAAAGTAGTAAAATGTCGTTATTTTTGTAATGGGTTAAATCAATATATTACGTATCCGTTTCGGTTGAAGAACAGCAAATAAATTACGTTTTATATCTAGGTTCAATGCAAGGGACGTATTAGTTTACTCTTAATGTAAATTTGTTGAGAAAAAAAAGGAAAAAAAAAGAACACGATTTTTTGTTTATTCACTATAATTTTAACGTTTCGGTCAAGGCCTTCATCAGGATAATGAATTCAGATGTTCTTTTTATTTTATCATTTAAAATGTAGCAGATCTTTTTGGTTGAAGAAATGGCGAACACGTTAAATCTTTAGTGTCAACCGAAGGGTTGTTTCACCATATCTGTTTTCTTGTGGGATGTACAGCCTTTCACATGACCAATGTTGAAATAATATGATAAGCTCCCATTGTATCAGAATTGCTCCCTAGAAAATCAGTTAATACATACTCATTCATCCGACACTAACAAAATAAGGTCGGTAAGTTTTGTCGTAAGAGTATTTTGTCTATTCGCCCATCTGTTCGTCTGCAATGCTCAAGTTATCTTATGAATATTTTGCAGACGATTAACTTTATCCTTGTCGAGGTCTGGTGATAAAATGGGAGATACGTTTGCACCTGTTACCGATAAAAGATATATCACCTCTCAATTCTTACTTTATATATATATATATATATATATATATATATTATGTGATCTGCAGAAATCCAGAACTATTGTCTATACAAGAAACGCATTACTGTACAACTGGATATTCTTTTATAAACAAATTGTTGCACTAGGGTACTGTTTTACTAAACAACTTAAGGAAAATATTTGCATTAGTCAAAATTGATTAACATGAATAAAGGTAAACTATTGCAACGTAATCATTATTGGAATGGTTTCGAATGATGTGTTACTTTGGAATATTGGTTGACCCAATTTTGAAATATGAAAGAGTTTTGTTTTGAACCTACGCATGTCTTTCTTGGCGAAAACTGTCCAGCAGAAGTAAAAAGTCAGTATTTCAAAACAGGGATCACTTAATTACGACCCTGAAATGCCTGGCAACAGGTGCGAGCCCCTATGAAGTAAAGTGGACCGAGTAGTTCGGATGTAAACAGGTCATAATATATTAGTACATAACATAGTTGCCAGTATGATCAAAGCCTCCTTCCCATTTGTTATGTCGGGCTATATGTATTTTAAAGAGACCATCTCACAGATCGTGTTCTGTAAATAACAAACATTTTGAAATAGCGATTTGATAAATCATTGGCTTTACGCGTCCTGATTTAATTATGATTTCATTTGTATTTCGAACAACGCAGTGGGATTTATTTAGACTTTAAAAGCATACAAGCGCTCAGAAAAACTGGGTAAAATGAACTATGAATTATGAAAGAATATGTTGAAACATAGCGAAAAACCACAGGATCATGACAATATAACGCCTGCACTATTTATTAACTATTTTTCAAAGTGCTATTATCTTAAAATTGGTGCCCACCAATTTAACTTCATTGTTTACAATCGAGTAACATCTAAACTAGCAAGGAGCGATCACCTGGTTAGAAAAATCATGTGAAAGACATAAAGATACTGTCATTTGTCTAACATATTAACAACGTGAACATTCAAAATGAAGAATTTCTTGGGTTTTATTGGTTCCCAAAGTTTCTCGGCTGACCTTGTTTTATTGCTAATTGTAAACAAACCTTATAGTATTCACTCTTTTTAAAGCATCATGTGAATGTGTTTCAGTCTCAGTTTCTCTGTAAAAGGGAATTTAAATTACTTTTAACTTAATTTTCAATTATTCGAGAACTTTCACAAATTAAGCGTAAATGAGCGCATGTATGGCTTTAAGGTTTCACCGGCATTTTATGTTGATCTTTAAATTTCCTTACATCTGTGAATAGATACCTTGAACGTGAGTAAACAATGATATAGACCCCTCACTCTATAATGCCCCATTATGTTGCTGCAGAAAGACTTCTCTAACCCAATGTGGCAAAATGATAAATGAGAATTATAGTTCAATATGTTATTTGGTCACAATAATTCCTAACCAAAACCAGAAAGATTTTATTTGAATCTATTGTTATCTTGATTTTGACCAGCCAAAATGCCATTACGGAAAAGTGTCCTGAGTACCGTCTTACTAAATATTTTATTCTTATATCTTGCGTATGTTTATAACCATTTTCCTTGCTATTTCATTATTCAGCTTAGCAATATTGCAAAGTAGCACAATATTGTTGTCGTCTCTTCAAGACGCTTCCGATTGACGTGTCACATACCAATATTGTGTTGTTTTTTTTCGTTGTCTATCCATGTTTGTTAGTTTTGCATTATGCAATTATGTTCCTTATGTCGTTTAGTAAAACGGCACTCTGGGTAGAGGGTCGTTCCGAGGACATATGGGTTGTGAGTTCAAATTCCGTGAGAGGCGGGGTCCACCGTGCAGCCTTACATTAATCAACACTCGGTGCGAGTACTTGGTACTATCTAGAAAACTGAATCGTAAGTAATTAATCTATGTTAAAGTTATTATGTTTACAAGAAATGTAAAATAAAGATGTTTAGACTTAACTCATACCAAGTTGTGTAGCTACCTGCACGCAGAATACGCCCCTGCGCACACAATGAAAAAATGAAAAACCAAGATCTACATGCATCGTATTGATTTCACGGTTTTCTAACTGAGGTTTTGTTCTTGACTTTGACAAGATGGAACACATCAAATGATACTTGTCGAGAGAGCATCCCTCCGGACCCACTAGCCGTGAGTACACTTACCAAATGGCCTAGCTGCTCTCATATCACCCAGCAATCGGAACTACTCGGGTATTTCCTTGAGTTGATAAATATACCTCGGACGTAAGTGTAGGGTATCAATAATTCAGGTGAATCGTCCTCGGCTTATAACACAATTCCTACAATTCCTATAAGCGTCCACATTACGTAAACTTAATCAATTCAAATAACCGTTTGGATTTTTCCATTTAAGATCTATATATTGAAACGAAAATACAATGAAAGAAGTCTTGCGAGAAACAATATGGCGGCTCCCATATAAGTTCAGAGATGTTTTCATTGGATAAACCTGATACGTTCAGGTTGGATACCCAGACATGCAGTATACTTACTAAGTGGTTTAGCTGTGCTCCGGATGTTAAGCACATTATTATATATTATACGTTTGTTTGATGTTCCGTATCGTTACCTGTATCCCAGCGGTCAGGTATCTCACTGGAATGCCATTAAATCGAGTCAATTGCTATCAAAGCCGTGTTTTGGAACCACTAAATTACCGGTGTACGACAGTGTGCAGTCTGATTTTGTTGTTATTTTGAGATCCCGATTATTACTTGTGTAAACGTCGAGTCAACACTATGGACATAATTCGGTGTACCTTCATTATTCTCGTTGTGTGTAACTACAGCCTTGCGCTGCTTGGCCATGGCTCGACGGTGGTGTACGAGTTTATATCCATTGATTATGATTGGCCGAGTGCAGACAACAGAGCGAAAGCCATATCAGACGGAGACTATATCCTCGAGAACAACGTCATCACAGGAATAAAAGTCCACGGAGACGATGTGTTTGTTACAGTGCCCAGATGGATGCCTGGGATTCCAGCAACACTGAATAGAGTTCTACCGACACCAAACAAGTACCCCTTGCTTCAGGTCAGAAACCGCCTACTTTTGGCCCATCTTTATCATAAATAAGGCAGTCATTTTAGACCTTTCACTGTACCTTCCATGAAAAGATTCAGAGTTAATTCTTATCGTTTCACTATTCTACTCTCCCTATCCTATCAGAATGTCACGAACAAACAAGCCGAAGACCAGCTACTTTTTTCGCTATCAGCAATCTCTTTTTAATACCCTCAAAAATCGCATCCAAAAATGATGGGGTCAGAGAAGGGAGTCTTCCCCATCGCTTCACCTTCCTCGAAGCGTAATTCTGAAAAAAAAAAGCAACAAACCAAAGGACTAAAACATGGACAACACTCACAAAAGATCAAAAACAGTCAAAAAGTCCCATCTTCTGTCCTAAAAGCATATAATTCACACTCAATGTAACATTCTTAATTTCCATGAACTCTTTACTGTATAACGACATCCGGAAGTAATTCTTCAGTGGTTTCTGACCTTCAGCCATATCCAAGCTGGGGGATGAATCGAGTGGGGGACTGTTCCGGTTTCCAGTACGTACAGAGCATGGAGGTGGATCCGAACACCGGCTACATGTGGATAATCGACACGGGTAGGATCGACACCTTCACCGATAGCCCACGTGACCTCTGCCCGCCAAAACTGTTGGTGTGGGACATGGTGCACATGTCCGTGATTCGGTCTTACGAGTTTCCGGACGAGGTTGTGTCACACACGAACAACTTCATGAACGATATCGTGCTCGATTATGTGAATGGGGAGGCCAGGTTTGTCATTGTTTTATACTAAACAATTTAAGGAAAATATTTGCATAAGTCGTAACTGATCAACATGGATAGTATCTAAAATGATAGTACAATATTGAAATGTGACAAATCATTGGAAGCGTCTCGGAGAGACGATTCCAATGATGTGTTACTTTGTAATATTGCTTCGCCCAACATTGAAATAAAAGGAATTGTTGTTTAAGACTTACCAAAAGCCTAAGCGTAAACTGTTTACTAAATCGGTACCCTGGTTTGTCATTGTTTTATTTGTTATACGTGATGTACTATCTTTGTTATATCCTCCCCGACTGACTAACGGAGTGTCGATGGTACTACACGGCTTGGCCAGCTTTTATGGGCAGTTGAGTTTTTGGTCTTAATCCATCGTTACGAGTCGGGCATACCGACATTACTGAAATGTTGTTGACGTGATGTAAAAGCCATGTGAATAAATGCATTGTTCTTATAAAAGAAATTCACGCATGTGCGCCAGCTATCCTTAGATATAGGGTAGATGTCCATGTTATTTATGTCTTTGGACTATCTAAACTTCTAAAAATAAAACACTTTTATCATCTATATGTCTTTTAGCGTTATAGTTTCATGTTCAAAACCAGGGCAAGGTAATTTAGAATACTTAAAGTATTATTATAGCTTCCCTCCATGGTAATTCAGGATAATGCCTTAAGCCAAAGATCTAATGAATATGTTTGCTATAACATAACATAAACATTGTTCAAGGTAAACACAGTTTGGTACTGGTTTGTCATCAGGGCGTGCGGATATACTTGAACAAATGTTGGAATTTACATTAAAACGACAAAAGTATCCAGATCAATTGATCAATAGTCCGATAGTGGTCGATGACCTTAAATGTACCTGTTCAGATATTAGACAATTTGGAAGTCAAAATAAAACGTTTTAACAATGCAGTTGCTATAATGTTGTATTATATACCATTTTGAGTAGCTTCTGGAAGCAAAATTAATTCAGGAGGCGTCAATATATCTAAGTGTGAACTGTACAGTCTATATGCGGTCTAAGTGTGAACTGTACAGTCTATATGCGGTCTAAGTGTGAACTGTACAGTCTATATGCGGTTGATTTCAAAACCTTTGGATTGAAAAAAAAATATCAGTATAGTGTATACCAACTCAAAAAAAACATGCATATCATTTCTTTATTATCAATATTAACCGGTATATACATGCACCATCACAGTTGAATGCAAAATATCAGCTTACGATAACGATGAACATCTCTTCCATAAATTCGTAACTACTTTGGCATTTTCGTTACCTGAATAATACACCTCGTATATAAGTGAAATGTAAAATTTTGGGCGATTCAACCCCGGTTTAACTACTATTAGTATCAAGGAGCTTAAAACGTTTTGTTATTGTGAAAGTGTTAAAGGTAAAACTTCAATCATCTTCATATTAATCAATCATTACTACAGTGATTTCTCGTTAATCCGAACATGTACGTTCCCGACAAAATGTCCGGTTTAACGAATCATCCGGACTAATGAAGCAGAGCATGTTCTTATACACATTAAGACATAAGCGGTCTGTATGCACGCGTATACTTATAACCCTTTAGCAAACGCCAAATTGTCAACCGTCCCAAATTGAAAGAGTTTGCAGACGACATATCAAAACGTGATGAAATTCAAAGATAATCTTCTGATATGGCAGAAAACATTGTGGGAAAAGGAGAAATTGCTCGTCACGAGCATTGCTCCTTTACCCACAATGTTTTCAAAAGTCGTCTGGTTAATATTTTCGTTGAATGTTAAGATATTGAATTGGACACCTTCATTCAAAAAGGGAAAGGCAAACGGAATTACTCTTGCAAGAGGTTATATAGCGGCTTCTATATTGTCTCAAAGGTGTTTTCATTGAATAAACCGATGAGTTCAGAATGATTAATCCGTTGTTTCCCTATTCCAGGTACGCCTATATAAGCGAGTTAAACGGAGCCAGGATTATCGTGTATGACTACGCCAACAACGAGTCACATTACTTCCACCACAGCTCCATGGTGAAACCAGCTGCATTACCTGGGAAAGCAAACATCGACGGAATCGCCATGTCACCAGACTTTCAGTTTGTCTATTACTGCGTTCTAACCGCCAAACAACTGTTTGCTGTACCCACAGAGGCTCTAAGAAACAAACATTCCAGAATCGACCAGCACGTGATCTCCATTGGCAACAAAAATGGCGGAAGTGACGGAATGGCGTTCGGCGAGTATAGTTTATTTTACGGAGTGTTTGAGGAAAACGCGGTGTTTGCGGCTGGTTATGATTTTCTTGTTGATTTATCAACCCAGAAAAGGGTTGTTTCCGATAATAAACGAGCAGCTTGGGTTGATACCTTTGCTTGGAACGGGACAGATCTCTGGTTTGTAGCGAACCAACTCAGTAATTATTTCGCCGGAAGTATAAACTTTACAGACCGGGAACCAAACCTGTACATATGGAAGGTGCCCGTTGGAGAACACGGGTACCTGTATAACGCCCCCTGGCGGACATTCGATAACCACTTGGTGGGGATACTCGGCCGGAAGTGAGGCGTTATGCGTGATAGGAAGTATTCATTTATATAGTAGAAAATAAGATTGATCATATATATTTGGATATTTTATAATGTTTTAGTTGATTTTATGCTTGAACGTAATTATGGAAAATAAATGAAGCCTTGCAGCTTCACCAAAATGAAAAACAATATTTGCTTTGTTTGGTTCATAACATAACATAATTTTATCAGAACTTAGGCCCACAGTTCAAACACATTTACAATTACATGCATGAACATAAATAGAAATATAGAGTAAATCACTTACAAATTACAAAATATTTGAGTAGGATAAATAGCATCAACTTCAAATTATTGCCTTAGTTCTAGTTATCATATACCCCCTGTGAAAACGCTGAACGTTGAAACACCGATAAACTCTACGATAACACCAGCAACTGTCCATATAACCCCTGTGAAAACGCTGAACGTTGAAACACCGATAAACTCTACGATAACACCAGCAACTGTCCATATAACCCCTGTGAAAACGCTGAACGTTGAAACACCGATAAACTCTACGATAACACCAGCAACTGTCCATATAACCCCTGTGAAAACGCTGAACGTTGAAACACCGATAAACTCTACGATAACACCAGCAACTGTCCATATAACCCCTGTGAAAACACTGAACGTTGAAACACCGATAAACTCTACGATAACACCAGCAACTGTCGGCCTATTCACCTCTTCTTTGGATTCAGCATCGTTTGTGATTCAAAAAAACAAACATTCTTATCCTGTCACTGGTGTCATTTTGGGACCGATAACTAGGTGCCGTATAACATTTGTGATATCCGACACTTCTAACCATATAACACATTCACGTGACGAATCATGACGCCATAAGAATGCCATGACGTCATATTTACATTATTCTCTCCGTTGTTTCCCATTTTCTCGTGTTCTAGTTTCATCTTATTTGTTTGAATGAATACATAAAGGTACAGGATAAATCGAATAGATGGTTGGTGTCTTTGAATGAGAAATGTTATCGGGCTCGGCTTCGGATTATTATCCGTTTCGCCTTCGGCTCATCGGATAATTTTCCTAAGCCTTGCCTGATAACATTTTCCGATTCACGACATCAACAATCTATTCTCTATATATCGCCATGTCATTTTACTAAATTAGTTATCAATCGATATCAATCGAAATCAATCGATATCAATCGATATCAATCGATATCAATCGATATCAATCGATATCAATCTATATCAATCAATCAATCAATCAATCAATCAATCAATCAATCAATCAATCAATCAATCAATCAATCAATCAATCAATCAATCAATCAATCAATCAATCAATCAATCAATCAATCAATCAATCAATCAATCAATCAATCAATCAATCAATCAATCAATCAATCAATCAATCAATCAATCAATCAATCAATCAATCAATCAATCAATCAATCAATCAATCAATCAATCAATCAATCAATCAATCAATCAATCAATCAATCATTCGATCATTCGATCGATCGATCAACCGACGAACGAACGAACGAACGAACGAACGAACGAACGAACGAACGAACGAACGAACGAACGAACGAAACGAACGAACGAACGAACGAACGAACGAACGAACGAACGAACGAACGAACGAACGAACGAACGAACGAACGAACGAACGAACGAACGAACGAACGAACGAACGAACGAACGAACGAACGAACGAACGAACGAACGAACGAACGAACGAACGAACGAACGAACGAACGAACGAACGAACGAACGAACGAACGAACGAACGAACGAACGAACGAACGAACGAACGAACGAACGAACGAACGAACGAACGAACGAACGAACGAACGAACGAACGAACGAACGAACGAACGAACGAACGAACGAACGAACGAACGTCTTGTCTCGTCCTTAACGCGATCTACTAGATCTTTGCAGATTCTAATGTGCTACTTTTCAATAATGCTTATATCAATATTGAAATCAGAAGGAGTAATGTGTTCGCAATTTCTCGGCTTAACCCATTACCAAATAATTATGACATTTGACCGGTTTGTTGCAGACGACTCTTGAAAACATTGTGGGAAAACGAGAAATTGCTCGTTAAGAGCAATTTCTCCTTTTTCCACAATGTTTTCTGTCCTATCAGAAGATTATATTTCAGTTTCATCACATTTTGAAACGTCATCTTCAAACTCTTTTAATTTGGGACAGTCGAAAATTTAGGTGTTTGGTAAGGGTTAAGAGGTTTAGTTAAATTGTGGATCCAATGAAGCCGCATGTCAAGGATTCGGTCACTTTATGTGGTTCAACAGATAATTAATGATTACGTTGATATGAATTCTCCAAAAAACCTGCCGACTTTATCGTCTTCTAGCGATAAAACAGACTGGTCGTCTGCCAGACCCTGACGAGGTCACGGCAAGACAGTTTCTCAGCTTGGTCAGATTCTTCAGGACATTTTCTACAGTTTTATAAGAAAATAATCCTTTCATAGAATTTTCTTAATTTCTGATATGCTACTTAAAATATTGTTAAATTCAAAAATGAAAAGAAAAATGCAGGTCGTCAGGTTAGTTTTTTTGTAAAAATGACAGTTTCCATGGTAACCGTTTGGGTCAAAATTGTCAAAATGACCATACCATCTGGCCCCAGGCTTGATGTATTCGGAATTCTACCGGGCAGAAGAAAGTCTCTGCATGGAGGAATTCGCCTGGGAACCAGTCTACGTCACAACGAAACTGGCCCCAGGCTTGATGTATTCGGAATTCTACCATGCAGAAGAAAGTCTCTGCAAGGAGGAATACGGCTGGGAACCAGTCAAAGTCACTGATAGTATACAAAACCGATGGCAAACAGCCGGGTTGTTATCATAACACCGCTGGAGTGCCTTGTGGACAGCCATGGGAGTTTTATTGCCAATAACATTGATGACCATTACTTGTTGGTGTCAAGTCACAGGTACTAGTAATGTTTAATTATTGTATTTATTAACATCATTATTAATAGTGATGGGATTTAACGCCAATTTAACATTTTCTGATGTTGAATGCAATGTATGGGGTAAGATCTCCCAATAATCTTGATAACTATTACCTGTTGGTGTCAAGTCACAGGTAATGTTTTATTATTGTATTTATTAACATCATTATTACTATTGATGAGACTTAACGCCAATTTAACATTTTCTGATGTTGAATGCAATGTATGGGGTAAGATCTCCCAATAATCTTGATAACCATTACCTGTTGGTGTCAAGTCACAGGTAATGTTTTATTATTGTATTTATTAACATCATTATTAATAGTGATGAGACTTAACGCGAATTTAACATTTTCTGATGTTGAATGCAATGTATGGGGTAAGATCTCCCAATAATCTTGATAACTATTACCTGTTGGTGTCAAGTCACAGGTAATATATTATTAATATCATTATCATCATTGTTACTCTTGATGGGATTTAACAACATTTCAACATTGTTTTACGTTGAATGCGATGTATGGGGTACAATCTTGTAATAATCTTGATAACTACAACTTGTTTGTGTCAAGTCACAGGTTATGCGTACCTATTTTTATCAGTATTATTACTATTGGTGAGATTTAAAACACCATTTCAATAGTATATTATGTTGTATAGAGTAAGACATCGTACTTATTTCAGGTTGTTTGTGCCTGATAGAGAGGATTTGCTTCAGTTTTATATAGAATATGTTGTTTGATGTGCCACAGAAATAATTCAATAATACTTAAGCTCGTCATTTCGACAATTTTATCCAATGAAAAAGGAGATGCAATGTTTTAGTTGACAACACAATTTGAGCGTTTAAATTTGATAAATTCAATTTATCAAACCATCTGTGAGTTATTTCTCGATATATCATTTAGATTATGGGTGTTCGATTGACCCGAAATAATCTTTGTTTTATAATGTGCCACTTAAAACCCAAAGTGTTAAATAGAACCATTCATTGATACATCACCAATTACACATGCTATCAAAATATAAGGAATTTTATGTTTTCTTTTATTCTAACTATATCTCGAATTCGACTTATGGACAGCTTTCTCGCAGACACGCACTTGGTCATAATGCATAAATTTATCAACAAGATTGAGAGGCTATGTTTTCAGCTCACAGTCAGTCAGACACAAAACGTAATCTATCAAATAACTCGAGGGGATTTGTTCTTTAAGATAATGATAAACATAGACAACAACTTCTAACCATTATTACAAGCATATTCATTCGTTTTGCATATATTTTAAACTATCAGTTTAGTTCCACTTGCTTATGAAATATATCACCGTAATCACCGTATTTGTTTTACATCGATTGTGAAGGAAGCTTAAAGCTTGTTCAAAGCCACTCTCGGTGACTGCTTCCTGGATACTAAACCAGTAATCGCGCCGGTTTGTGAGTTAGTCCCGGAAATTTTCATCCCGCCTAACGGGGATTCGAACCCTTAGAGCCCGACGCTCTACCCCTGGACCAATGTCGCCCACTTATATATGTTCTTTAAAATGACGCAGCCCTGGTGTCCTGAATGTTGGAGTTTCGTCCTTTTGAAGGCTTGTTGTATATAATTCAATACCATCCGCAACTTTAATCATCTCGTAAAATAATAACAGAAAGTTTCTCTATAACCTTTTCATTGTTCGACCAAAAAGAGTATCTCCTTGCTAATCTTTACAATTTTCTTCTACGAACGAAAAAAAGAACATATAACAAAGGAAAAATCGAAGGTTTGGTCTTTAGTCTCAGCGAAGGGACACAAAACCTTGAGTAGTGTA
The DNA here is from genome assembly GCA_947846245.1 of Cerastoderma edule. Lineage (NCBI taxonomy): Eukaryota > Metazoa > Mollusca > Bivalvia > Cardiida > Cardiidae > Cerastoderma > Cerastoderma edule. The sequence continues at coordinate 11,350,209 of OX401421.1, read as the reverse complement.
CATCGAAAAAATGCTTTATAACAGTACGGATATTGGAAATGAGTTCCACTTCATCTGTAGTTAATTGCAAACTATTTTGAGCTTTATCAATATACTTAGCCTGGTATGGAAATATTGGTTTGCATTGTTGTTCTATCAAAATATATAGTATTTCTAATGTAGCAAATTTTGTTAAATCAGGACTATCTGTTCGTTTCCTCTTTACCACTTGTTTAAACTTATTTATTTTACACACATTGTGAAACAAGTTCTTACAACTTACAACCGCTCTCGATTCGGTTTTCTGGAAACACAACAAGTACTCGCGCCGAATGTGGATTAATAAAAGATCGCAAGGTGGGCCCGCTACTCACGGGATTCGAATCCACGACCCTCGTATCATGGGGCCGACGTAAACATGCCTAAATATCATGTACTCCTCAAATAAAATGTATGCTCTGTTACTAATCAATTAACAAGTAAACCATCAATTTACAGCTTTTCTTCTGAATGGGCCCGGCTCGTTTCAATTTCCCGGCGGGGACCCAACACATCAACAACAGAGCGGGATCCAGCATAGTCAGTGTGTGACGTCACAACAAAGTTGTCCATGTCCCACTGTTTTCTTCCCACGAACAGGATGTTTATACTGCAGCTGTTTGGTGCCTCCGTCTACAGGTATGTTTGAATACACGAACAATCATGCAAATCAAACCACACACATTGAGAGTATAGTGCTGGGTACCCTTTTACTAAACAACTTAAGAAAAATATCTGCGCAAGTCAAAACTGATAAACATGGATATCATTGTAAATTAAAGTACAATCTTGCAATGTAACACGTCATTGGAGGCGTCTCGGAGAGACGATTCCAATGACGTGTTACTTTGCAATATTGCCTCGCCCAATATTGAAATAAAAAGAATTGTTGTTTTAGACTTACGCCAATTTTAAGCGTAAACTGTTTATTTAAACGGTACCCTGGTGTCTTGAATCTTGAAATGTCATTCGGTGAGCCTAGCATACAGACATGTTGCTATATAATCGTAACATATAGATTTAATAAAACCATTCAAGATCAATGTCACCATATTGGAGTGGATTTCTTTAGATAAAAAAAAATCTTTTTTTTTTAAATTTCACAGTCTCAAAAACTTTCAGTGTGGAATAAATTACGCTGTTATTTTTGGTATTATGTTTACTTTACTGATATCATTATTTTTCGATAACTTGCACCCAATCAATGAAGTCAAAGCTGGAACTGCGATATCATTAGGAGCACTTCGAGGATTCAAATGATGTACTTGATAAGCATTGAGCGCTTTACGTTTGTTACATGTATATACGCCTTCTGATTGGTCGAAAGGAAGTGGTGCATTCTGCGAGCTTATCATGTTCTAGGCACGTGCACTACGGTAAAAACGTAAGCAAGGATATAAAAAATCGATAATATGCTTGAACCTGAGCGATGCATGGTGTTAAATTATACCGGGGAATGCATTTATGATCCTCACCGCACACCATACTCGACGTATTAGGTTTATTGAGAAATATGTGTTTAATTGTATCTAGCCAGTTTACGCTGTGAATTCTAACAATTTGATTCAATTAATTTTTTCTCGTGTCAGTAAACTGTTACATGAGTATATAATACTAGTTGATGAAATAATACAAAAGAAATAGTGGAAGACCATTTCTATCGAAGTAATTGTGTTGTGAGCATTGGCAAAGAACATTTAGAATAGTTATTTATTTATTTTTAACTAAGAAGTGTGGTTCCCTTTAAAGTGTTCAACTTTTCATTGGTCAGATCTGCTCTCATTTCAGCCCCGCCTTCAACGCCATCTAAACCACAAAGTAGTACAACAACAACAACAACAACCACCACCACCAAACCACAGCCAGCCTCGTCGCCAATGACAACAGTTGCCGCGCAATCGACGAATCCAAACGTGACGTCATCAGTTCCGGAATACTGTGCGATGGCAAAAAACCTTTGCCAGAAAAGTTGCCCTGGTGGTTACTTGGTGGACCCGGCCGATTGCACGTACTGTGTGTGTAAACAAGATCTGGTTTCCGGTTAGATAGTTCGATGTTGCGGCTTCCTACAACACAATCGGAACTCTTCGGTAAATCTCGGCAGGCCAGATCAGACCTGACAACATCACCGAGGGGTTCCGATTGCCAAAAACATCCACTACACAGATAATGAACTCGTAACAGTATTCTTTTCCGATTGTGAACTAATTCAAGTTCTTTCAAATTGAAATCTTCCTTCTCTTATAAAAAAAATCCAAAGCAATAAAGAAAAAATAATAAAATAATGAGACGATACTTGTTATCATTGTCAATCAGCTGACCATAGACTATGGTAAGTATTTTCAACCCTTTACCAAACGCCAAATTTTCGACCGACCCGAATTGAAAGAGTTTGCGGACGACATTTCAAAATGGGATGAAATTGGAATATAATCGTCTGATAGGGCAGAAAACATTGTGGGAAAAGGATAAATTGCTCGTTACGAGCAATTCCTCCTTTCCCCACAATTTTCCAGATTCGTCTGCAACAAACTGGTCAAATGTCGCTATTGTTTGGTTTTTAGTTAAACCACCCCATCTTGATATGTGAAAAGAATTCATACACGGTTTACCTCCTCTACTCTTTAATTGTATTCAAAATTAGGTACGGTCTCCGAAAACTTTTTATCTATCATAGGAAAGCTAAACACATATGCAAAAGGAAATGACAAATACGAAGTGAATAGTGACATCTTTTTCTAACTTTGGATAGGACCTGTTGTAATTTAAGCTGAAATTGCTCTTAATTCGTCCTTTATAATGAACATATGTCAAACGATATGAAAGTATTCGTGATGCATGTCTCCTTTAAATTGTCATGTATTTTTTTTTGTAATTTTGGATATAAATAGTAATTAATAAAGGAGAAATTTCGCGTATTTCGTCCCTTGAAATGAACATGAGGTGATATGAAATCACTCGTAATGAGCATTTCTTCTTTTATCAGAGTGTTTTTTGATATGACAAAGATAACGTATGTTTACATATACTATTCATGTATCGTCTGATGTTTGCTCAATTTGGACCAACAATAAAGACCATATGAGGATCACAGTTTTGATAACGATATGAAATTCGAAATATCACACAATTAGTTGCTTACTTTATCACGACACGGTTTTTAAATATTGAATATCGAATTATTGGGGACATCAACGTGAGTCGATTAATTTTTCAATATCTACAAATATCTTATCAAGTAAATGTTTCAAACCTTTACTTCATATTACATTACTTTTTCATATCTGCTGGAGATAAATTAAGAAACCAGTATGATGGAAAGTACAAATTTCTCTGAATGAGCAGCATATCATTCTGTCATAATGGTTGTAGGCCGTTATACACAATAATGCGATGAAAGATATTACGATGAAATTATATAGAAAAAAGTATGCATCCTTCTCCAATGTGCCGTTGTTATTACTAAAGGCCAGTAAGTATATTGGTTTACGTGGAGTGTTTCACCGTGTTAAAAATGGTTCAGTTCAGTTACAGCTGTGCTAGATTCACCAGTATAAGGCTAGCCCTCTGAAGTGTCTTGCCAAATGACGCTCCCATGTGAAAAGAGATATAAGTGGGATTTTACTCGGGATCCCCGAGTCCACAACTTTAATTAATTTTCTGCGCGACAATTCTGCAGTGGTAGAGTGTCGGCCTCTTGTATCGAAGGTCCTGGGTTCAATCCCCGTTAGACGACTAGAAAATTCCCGGGACTTACCCACGCATCGGCGAGAATAACGGTACAGTACCAAGGAAGTAGTCAATGAGAGTGAATAAGATTCAAGCTTCCGTCACAATCGATATGAAATAAATAAGTATAAGAGTTAAAAATTCTTCTTCTTCCATAATAAGACCATGCGCCAATCGACCGTAGTACTAGACCTAAAACTGAGATAACCAACATCCATAGTAAGACCATGCGCCAATCGACCGTAGTACTAGACCTAAAACTGAGATAACCAACATCCATAGTAAGACCATGCGCCAATCGACCGTAGTACTAGACCTAAAACTGAGATAACCAACATCCATAGTAAGACCATGCGCCAATCGACCGTAGTACTAGACCTAAAACTGAGATAACCAACATCCATAGTAAGACCATGCGCCAATCGACCGTAGTACTAGACCTAAAACTGAGATAACCAACATCCATAATAAGACCATGCGCCAATCGACCGTAGTACTAGACCTAAAACTGAGATAACCAACATCCTCCAGATTAACGGTAATTTATGTACAGTAAAAACATTTAAAACAGTTGGTGACAGTGGTGCAGAGGTGGAACCTCTGGTAACGGGTCCTGAGTTCGATCCACATTTGGCGATGGAAGAATTCCGGGACTAATCTAACTAGGATGATCAAAGCTGTAGTTAAATGAAATATCTACGTCTAGATCATTCGGACTAGCATTAACCCATAAATCGATGTGAGTGTTGTTTAAGTATCCAGGAAAAAGTTATTCAGAGCGAATTGAATAAGCACTTAGTAGAATAAAATTAGAATGAAATGATATAATGCATATTGAAGTATACTGAAGCGAGAAAAATGTCCAAGATGCTTGTTACCATTTCGAAAGTTTCAAAGGACAGAATTGATAGTGCATTGTTTACAAAGTAAACCGTTTAAACAGTTTTCAATATATATGGCATGACTCGATTAATATATAGTTTTTGAATTTTACTCTCTGACGCAATGTGCTAGCATCCTATGACTAAAATGTCGACCCCTTATAGTAATTTGGGTTCCAAATGCCTTTTTTCGATGATTTTGCAGGACTGATATAACATACTATTGAACACAAAATAACCCGTCTTAAGAGTTTACCATATTTAGGATATAAGTGTTTAATACTTACCAAACGCTGATGAATACGGGCGAGAAGCGTAATCTTTTTTCGCGTGACCAAATTTTCGACTGTCCGAAATCGATATAGTTTGCAGACGGCATTTTACAATGTGATGAAATTGGAAAATAACCTTCTGATAGAGTGGAAAACATTGTGGGAAAAGGAGAAATTTGGCATTTGGTAAAGGGTTTAAGGTGTACTTAAAATGCCTCTGGCTAATAATCAATTATAAAGAGGAAATTGGAAATTAATTACCTATAGATACAGGTGCTCTTGATGGTTTCCTATAAAATGGAGATTTCACACAAGTTCCAAAAATAAGCACTCTGTTACTTATTCAGCCCGAGAGGTAGCAGTCTCGAGACTGTTTGATTTATTGTCCCAGCTACATCCATCCCTTATGGGTAGTTAAACCTTTCCCAAACAATAACGACATTTGACCACTTTGTTGCAGAAGACTTTAGTAAACATTGTGGGAAAAGGAGTAATTGCTCGTAACGAGCAATTTCTCCTTTTCCCACAATGTTTTCTGTCCTTTCGGAAGATTACTTTCCAATTTCATCACATTTTGAAATGTCGTCTGCAAACTCTTTCAATTTGGGACAGTCGAAAATTTGTTGTTTGGGAAAGGGTTAAACTCTAGATTATCTGCCACCACTCGCCAGGAATCACAATATAACTCAAATATTGTTGAAGCGATGTATGTCATTATAGATCGAAGATAAAAAGGAAATTAGAAGTTAATAACCTATAAACATACGCGGTCTGAACGGTTTCTTACAAAATGGAGATTTTGCATACGTTGCGAAAAACGTTGACGTATGTTACGTAAAAAGAAGAAATTCAAACCGTTAGAAATAGTTTTCTTAATAACAAATACGTTGGAATCAAAACTGTATATAGGGAGCTCTTTGGTAAGGTAATGAGATGTTCCCGAGAGATTACCTTACAGGAGAAATATAATAAATGAACTGAAATATTTTTGAAATGGTGGCACAACCATGATAGATAAATATATAGATAAATTATTTGAAAGCTAGATATCTAGAGTTATTTATAGAAGTTTAAGATGTTAACAAGTCGTTCGAAAATAAGACGTCTTTAATAGTTTTTAACAGTCCAAAATTAAATATGGCATTAGAAAATGTTACATTTCCGGTTTTATTACTTTTCATTTTTTTCAAAAAACAAATATAAAAGAACACCAAATATTGGTGCTATACTACGTTGTACTAGTGTAACATGTATAGCTCCAAAATCAGACACATCATTAGAAACTAAGGCTTTTAAACATACATATATCTATACAAATTTATAATGAAACGGTCTGTTAGAAATTAAGAATTTCAAATAGAGTACGCCACAAAAAAGAAAAAGTCTGAAATTGATATATAATAATAAAAAAAAGTAGCGAATCATAAGAAAGCAAGATAACTGGGTGCCAACCTATCTCTCCTAATGCACTTGATGTATCGTAGGAAATCTCCTGTGGAGAATAAAGTGAAAGAAAACGTTTATGACGAGCGATTTCTCGAATTCTTTCACATCATTTTCTAACCAATATAACAAAATATATCTTAACTGGTTGTACTTAATATTATCTTGGTATTATGATAAATGTAACAAATCCTCGTTTTCAAATGCTTTTTTTTCATGTATTCTAATTTACCTTTATGTACACATGAACATGCGTGTAATTGTATAGTCATTCAAATTATTAAATGGCTTATTCAATATCAATCACTTGTTAGTGTTAACTTTATTCCAAAACAAACGAGCAATCCTGTAAGGGCACATTCTTACTTTGAGCGCACTTTGACTTGAAGCAATGAAATAAGAACAAACATATACAACTTAACCGGTGAAAACAAAATTCAATAAGCAGAAATGGGTCAGAAAATCTATTCTAGATATCTATAAATCAAATTCGGAGTTCATTTCCGGTTTCCGGTTTATTTATAAGCCTAAACACGTGGTCTGTGTTCGCCAGTCAGTTCTCGTCAAGTTCTCGTTCAGTTCTCGTTCTTCACGATAATGATGGCGAGATTTGGTGGTGTGTGCTGCGGCTTTCTTGCCATAATGATAATATGGAGTTATCCGGGTATTTTGACCTTTTTTATTTTTTTTTGTACATTATTATCGTTTTTTTTTCTTATTTCTTTAACCAATATAGTTCTAGAACTGACTTCATGCCTATACAAATAGTTTAGATTCAGGCCAGCCGCCAAAGAAATTGGCGGCTAACCTGTGATCTTACATGTTTGCAGCGAATTTTTTTTAAATTTAATCAATGGGCTTTTTTGACCAAAACCTAAAAATCAATGAGGTTTTATATAGAAAAATGATTAAACTGGATGAAAGTAATGAGTTTTTGGGAAATTTTATGAGAATTTTTGGGCCAAATCAGCTTCTTCATGAGCTACTCTTAGTATCTTTCCTTATCAAAATTAGGCCGATATCTAAGGTTTTGGAAAGCATAGCACACAAAAATATATCTTTATAAACTACCAAGCACTCTAAAGGTAAAGTTTCACTCGTTTATTAACAATACTTTCGTACAACGCATCTGATATCAACAAATTACGTTTGTCATTATATATAGAGTTGCAAGAACCTGCCATTGAACATTACTTTATCAAAAACCGTGTAGACCAATATTTCATATTTTTTTAAAAATCAAACGAAAATAAAATCAGAATTTGAAATTAAGTGTCTCCTGTAAGACTGAACGGAAGACGCAAAAACCGATACAAAATTATTAGAATTGTAAATGGTACATTGTACTTCCACGAAATTTCAAAACCTTAAACAAAAAAATCTCCAAATACATGTACTTTGATGAAAAAAAAATATTTTTTTGGTTCGAAACCGCAGATACGCCAGTATTTTCCGGAAGTTTAACGGGGTCATTTCGACCTGATTTGATCTGTCAATTTATTTTACTGAATGCTATGAGACATCTGGTGGAAACGCTAATTCTGCACTAACTCCGTGCATCGATTTCTTGCGCTTCAAATTATCATATTGTTTATTCAAACACGAATCTAAGATGGATAGGTATCTTACATGCGACATCGATTCTAAATTTATAGTAGCACTTTCGAAATTTCGACTGTACTCTAATAACCTTAGAATCGAAACTTGAACATATCAGAACCAAGATCGAAATAATCACCTATGTACACAGTGTAATATGGGAGCAATTGAAGATTCATATCATTTTTATTAATTTGTCCACATTATCGCGAAATAAGATGTCGCCACCTTAAACCATATTTTTGTAGATGGCCAAGTTTATAAAACTTTGAAAATATCATGAACTCGATATCACAACGCACCATTCTTAGTGTCGCTAAATGTATTATTAGTACATTTAAATTTAGAAACATTTCCAATATAGATTAGATGTTAAGCTATTTATTAAATCTATTTATTCATACATATCCTTACTATACTTAGACTGTTCGTCTTAGTAAATTATTTTCCGTTTCTTATGTTTCACCATTTGTATGTAAAATCGTATGTAAAATTGTACGGCTATAAATATGTAATGTTTAATGCCAATAAAATTTATGTTATGTTATGTTATTTAGTATAATTTAGAATTACTGACTTGCTATCGAGTATGCTAAATCTCGTATAGATTCCCGATGTGCCTCAGCTTTCCTGACAAGAACTTTGTCATCAAACAATAATTGGCAATCAAGCAAATTCATCAAGTATAAAGCGTAGGAAAAAATCTTTGGTATATAACGAACAACAATTAATGCGAAACGAAATAAGCCTTATATTGCTGGAACCGACTTCATGCTTATGAAAACAGGTTTGATCACAGGCCAGCCGCCAAGAAACTTGGCGGCTGGTCTGTGAACTAACATGTTTACTACTCTGAGTATCACTAAGTATCATCAGTATTTAGCAGATATTTCAGGTTTTGGAAAGCAGACAACACAGAAAGGTAGATTTAGAAAATTAGTTCAATTACCCAGCATCCTTAGGGTTAAACTTGGTCTGTTTATAACATCATTGATGTTAGAACAAACATAACCTGTCACTACTTTCAATAGTTAACCTTTGTATTCATCCGCCGATAGAATCCTTTTTTTCCTCGCGGATAGAAAGATGGATAGGGGCTTCCGTGGCCTAGTGGTTAGAGTACAGAACTTGAAATCACATGGCCCCTCTCCGCGTGGGTTCAAATCCTGAGAGGGATATGGATTTTCATGAGAGGCAGTCTCCCGACTGACTTACGGAATGCCGATGGTTCTACCCGCCTTGACCAGCCCTTATGGGCAATTGAGTATGTGGTCTTCCTCCATCATTAAGAGTCGGGCATTGCTACATAACTGAAATAATGTTGATGTGATGTAAAACCCATATAAAGAAGAAGAAAGATGGATAGATAGATATTTTTATTGACGTAAACTTTACAGTTTCTAGTCATATCCGGCACCGTAGCCTAGTGGTTAAGGCGACCGCCTCGGGACGGAGAGGTCGAAGGTCCGAGCCTCACGTGGGGCATTGGTTTCCCGTGGGACTTGTTCCGAAATGGCCGATTCGTGAGCCGCGAGCTAGTTACATTTAATGCTTACGGACTAATATCCGCTAGGCGCCTAGCAATGTGATAGAAGGTGGGAGGTACTTGGTATAATCTGTAGTAGTAGTAGTAATCTTTATTTACATCTCATCATTGTACAGTTATAAAACACATTTACAATATAATGTTTCATTTCATATAAGACACAATGCCACTCCATTATGGAGAAATCGACATATTTAGAACAAGAGATCATTAAAATAATACTATAAACAAAAAATACAAAAACATAAAAAAAGCATATCATTACATTATAAAGTTATATCTATCTACAAGTAATAATGGGATAAAAAAGGAAACGATTCTTACTGAACAGCAAACATGGCATACTTAAAAGGAAAAAAATATGATATAAAAAAGTAGTGATTTTACAATAAAACTATCTAGTGTGATGAAAGCCTGGTTAACAGTAAAAAAACTTATTTCATATTATCAATTTACAGATAAACTAGCTATAAATTAAAAACATAAGTGATTATAAATTTTTAAAACAGGTTTTGGCTCAAATTCTTATCATATTTTGGTTGGAAAACCGTGTAATCAATGAACAGTGCCTCATAATCCAAAACTGTCTGGCCCTTTGACACAACAATAAAATATCCTTTATTATATAAGTATATAACAATAACACCAAGGCCAGACAAAACTTTGTTGGATTCTTTAAGGCGGCTGTTAAAGAGGTTTTCCATATGATGACAGTGTTCTTTTGTATTCATTATTTCTGGAGTACATAAGGATTAGATGGTTTGACTGAACTCTCCCATTTACATTATTTCTGGAGTACATAAGGATTAGATGGTTTGACTGAACTCTCCCATTATTCATTATTTCTGGAGTACATAAGGATTAGATGGTTTGACTGAACTCTCCCATTATTCATTATTTCTGGAGTACATAAGGATTAGATGGTTTGACTGAACTCTCCCATTATTCATTATTTCTGGAGTACATAAGGATTAGATGGCTTGACTGAACTCTCCCATTATTTCTGGAGTACATAAGGATTAGATGGTTTGACTGAACTCTCCCATTTACATTATTTCTGGAGTACATAAGGATTAGATGGTTTGACTGAACTATCACATTTACATTATTTCTGGAGTACATAAGGATTAGATGGTTTGACTGAACTCTCCCATTATTCATTATTTCTGGAGTATATAAGGATTAGATGGTTTGACTGAACTCTCCCATTATTCATTATTTCTGGAGTATATAAGGATTTGATGGTTTGACTGAACTCTCCCATTTACATTATTTCTGGAGTACATAAGGATTAGATGGTTTGACTTAACTCTCCCATTTTCTTTTTAAATTATTACAGGTGCTGACGCCGGACGTGGTAAGAAAAGCTTTTTGTTTTCCCAGTAAAATAGTTTTTTTGTTTGTCGTGTTTGCGTTATTTTCATCAATTATTCAGCTGCACGACAAGGCCACCGTTGCCCAAGTGTTAGATTTCATGGAATACGAAGAGAAAAAAGACATTGTAAACTTTGTTCGTCGAGATAAGTTAAAAATGAATTCATACTGTTTTTTACTAAAAAGTACACTCAAATATTTATTCAAATACACCTAGAATAAATATTTTAGATAAATAAATAACTTTGATTTCACAGTATTTAATTGATTATCTCCTTCCCCATTGTGTAAATGTGTGTAAACCTATATCTAGTCATGTATGTATTAGTGATGTTGAGTTAAATTACATTGATTTTCTTTTCTTTTACCTTTTAGTTGGTCAAGGTAAGCATGATTTATTCATCTTAATTTATTTTGTCTGTTTTAATTCTGTTTTTTATTCTAATTGATTGCATTGTACCAAAACGCAAATATAAATCCGTTTTAAACAATTTTCAAAGCGATATGTCGAAACCGCATTATTTTCTCCATTGTTCCCTTAGTCACTATCGCCGACATTTCTTTATGGGGTGTGTTTATTTTAACCCATTACCAAACAATAACGAAATTTAACCACTTTGTTGCAGACGACTCTGTTGCGAAAGACATTGTGAGAAAAGGAGGAATTGCTCGTGACGAGCAATTTCTCTTTTTCCCCACAATGTGTTCTGCCCCATTAGAAGATTGTTTTTCAATTCCATCTCATTTCTAAATGTCGTCTGCAAACTCTTTGAATTTGGGACAGTCGAAAACTTGGCGTTTGGTAAAGGATTAAAGGTGTTTTTCTTAGTGAACAATTATACAACTATGCAAAGACATAGTCAAGTTTTGTCTTGTATTGTCTTAGCATATTGCCACCTTACTGCAGATCTTTTTGTATCTTGTTAGCATATTGCCACCTTACTCCAGATCTTTTTGTATCTTACAGTAGACGACTTACACAATACATTGTAGCAAAAGGAGAAATCGCTTGTCCAAAGTATTTTCACCTTTTGCCACAATGCTTTTTCTTAATCTATTCATATATCACAACAGCAGAACTGAAAGGTTTTCTACATTTTTAAACAGCTTTTTCTAAAGTCGTCTGCTTAAATTAAAAAGATATTGCCTGCAAGTGATAAAGAATAATCTATGTTAAAAACGTCGGGGGTTATCCCTTTACCAAACGTCGAATTTTCGACTGTCCGAAATTGAAAGAGTTTGCAGACGACATTTCATTATGTGATGCAATTGAAAAATAATCTACAGGTTGGGCAGAAAATATTGTGGAGAAAGGAAATGCTCGTTAAGAGCAATTTCTCTTTTTTTTCCCCACAATTCTTTTCCGGATTGTTTACAAAAAAGTGGACAAATGTCGTTCTTGTTTGGTGATGGGTTAAATGAACCCTGACTAACTCCTTGATCTCCTTTCTAGCTGACCGTTTGTTTGTCGATGTATGTGAAGATTGCATCGTTTCGGACATTTATCTTAGTGAACAATTATACAACTATGTAACAATACAACTATGTAACAATACAACTATGTAACAATACAACTATGTAACAATACAACTATGTAACAATACAACTATGTAACAATACAACTATGTAACAAAACAACTATGTAACAATACAACTATGCACAGACGTAGAGTCGAGTTCTGTGCTGCATTATTGCAATATATGTTACAGATGCACAGCTGCTAACGTCGAAGATACATATAAGAGACCGATGGTTCCGGGTTCAAACCCTGACTAGCTTCTCTTGATATCCTATCAACTACTAGAAGCACTTCTTCATTACAATTGTATAGAAAAATAAAGGAAATTATTGAATATGAATCATACCTAGATTATTTACCAGTAGAACTAAGATCGTATATCTTTAAGATAAAAACATCTTCACATTCTTTGAGAAATCAAACAGGTCGATATAATCTTCAACGAATACCAAGAAATGTAATATGCAATGATGGAGACATTGAAGACGAGTATCATTTTGTTTTAAAATGCCCAAATCATATCTCTTTAAGAAAACAATATATAAATGAGTTTTATTATAAAAGACTAAGTATGATCAAATTTATACAACTATTGAATTCATGCGATAAAAGTTTGGTCACATATCTTAAATTTGCTTTAAATAGAGAACATCTTTTACGCATAACATGACCAAATTATCAATGTAGTTCATCCACATTGAAATAGAAGTAATTATTTAAATTGTATGTTATTGTACTTTGATTATTGACCAGTATAATATTGTATAGTCTATATGTTTTGTAAAAATGACTATACACATATGTGGTTGTCAAATAAAAGATATGAATCCATCTACCTTTCTAGATGAGCGTTTGTTCCTGGATGTTTGCGAAAATTGTATCGTCTCGGATGGGATGGGGTTCAACACCGACCAGTTTGATTGTAGCTGCTACTACACATGTGTGCTGGATAAATCCTACAAGGTAATTATCGAGTGTGTGCGTGTGGGTGTGTGGGTGCGTAATTAGCCGGATCATCATGGCCCTGTTGTTTCTCTATGTCATGTTAGATTTATGTGTAAAATAATAATTCTACACTATTTCTGGTGACCTTAAAGTGTTCTTTGACCGTAAAAACCTAAGTAAAGACACCAAAATTATTAATTTTGAGTTGATAGTTACATAGTTATGATCATAGAAAGGTCTTGACAGCAATCTTTGCGGCCATCTTGAAAAAAAATATCTTTCCAGAAGTCGGATTTTTGTAAACTACATTGATTTGATTGTATATGTACTGACTTAATGACGCTTCCAAATGTATCGACCAACTTAAATTGTGTCCTGGAATGTTCTGGTCCATGAAACTCCTCGCATGTCTCGACTATAACAACTACTAGCATCTCTTGTTGTTTCAGTTGTCCTCAATGGCTAGTCCCTGGGTGTCTACCAAGCGATGTTGTCCCTGTGGAATGTCCTGGTCCATGAAACTCCTCACATGTCTCGACTATAACAACTACTGGTACTTGATCTTGTTGTTTCAGTTGTCCTCGATGGCTAGTCCCTGGGTATCCACCAAGCGATGTTGTCCCTGTGGAATATTCTGGTCCATGAAACTCCTCACATGTCTCGACTATAACAACTACTAGTTCTTCATCTTGTTGTTTCAGTTGTCCTCGATGGCCAGTCCCTGGGTGTCCACCAAGCGATGTTGTCCCTGTGGAATGTTCTGGTCCATGAAACTTCTCACATATATCGACTATAACAACTACTGGTACTTGATCTTCTTGTTTTAGTTGTCCTCAATGGCCAGCCCCTGTGTGTCAACCAAGCGATGTTGTCCCTGTGGAATGTCCTGGTCCATGAAACTCCTCACATGTCTCGACTATAACAACTACTGGTACTTGATCTTGTTGTTTCAGTTGTCCTCAATGGCCAGTCCCTGGGTATCCATCAAGCGATGTTGTCCCTGTGGAATATTCTGGTCCATGAAACTCCTCACATGTCTCGACTATAACAACTACTAGTTCTTCATCTTGTTGTTTCAGTTGTCCTCGATGGCCAGTCCCTGGGTATCCACCAAGCGATGTTGTCCCTGCGGAATGTCCTGGTCCATGAAACTCCTCACATGTCTCGACTATAACAACTACTAGTTCTTCATTTTGTTGTTTCAGTTGTCCTCGATGGCCAGTCCCTGGGTATCCATCAAGCGATGTTGTCCCTGTGGAATATTCTGGTCCATGAAACTCCTCACATGTCTCGTCTATAACAACTACTGGTACTTGATCTTGTTGTTTCAGTTGTCCTCAATGGCCAGCCCCTGTGTGTCAACCAAGCGATGTTGTCCCTGTGGAATGTCCTGGTCCATGAAACTTCTCACATGTCTCGACTATAACAACTACTGGTACTTGATCTTGTTGTTTCAGTTGTCCTCAATGGCCAGTCCCTAGGTATCCACAAAGCGATGTTGTCCCTGTGGAATGTCCTGGTCCATGAAACTCCTCGCATGTCTCAACTATAACAACTTCTAGCATCTCTTGTTGTTTCAGTTGTCCTCGATGGCTAGTCCCTGGGTATTCACCAAGCGATGTTGTCCCTGTGGAATGTTCTGGTCCATGAAACTCCTCACATATCTTGACTATAACAACTACTAGTTCTTCATCTTGTTGTTTCAGTTGTCCTCGATGGCCGGTCCCTTGGTATCCACCAAACGATGCTGTCCCTGTGGAATGTCCTGGGTCATGAAACTCCTCACATATCTTGACTATAACAACTGCTAGCATCTCTTATTGTTTCAGTTTTCCTCGATGGCTATTCCCTTGGTATCCACCAAACGATGCTGTCCCTGTGGAATGTCCTGGGTCATGAAACTCCTCGCATGTCTCGACTATAACAACTACTGGTACTTGATCTTGTTGTTTCAGTTGTCCTCAATGGCCAGTCCCTGGGTATCCACCAAGCGATGTTGTCCCTGTGGAATATTCTGGTCCATGAAACTCCTCACATGTCTCGACTATAACAACTACTAGTTCTTCATCTTGTTGTTTCAGTTGTCCTCAATGGCTATTCCCTTGGTATCCACCAAGCGATGTTGTCCCTGTGGAATGTCCTGGGTCATGAAACTCCTCGCATGTCTCGACTATAGCAACTACTGGCATCTTTTGTTTTTTCAGTTGTCCTCGATGGCCAGTCCCTGGGTGTCCACCAAACGATGTTGTCCCTGTGGAATGTCCTGGTCCATGAAACTACTCACATGTCTCGATTATAAGGACAACAGGACTGAGTGTTATCGACAATTCGACACCCCGGCCAGTGGGTATATTTATTATTTGATATGGTTGTACATCGCGTCAACAATAATTCAGTTATGTTCTGTCATTTATTTCCTTTGCAACTCCCGGTTCCGTATATGGTACATGATTATGTTGATTAAATGATATTATTTACTTTGTAACGCACATATCCATACATGGAAATCGCTTTTGTTGAGTGCAATGTTATATCGTAAAAGGTAATTTAATTAAAAAAAAACTCTTGTTACACCTTAATCCGTATATGGAGAATATTTGGCCTGATCAAAATATTTTATATTTCCCATATAACATCCATATCCGTGTACAGAGTTCGCTTTTTGGTGAATAGAATGATATTTAGTTCCCTTGCAACTCCCGAATCCGGATATGGTAAGTGATTGTGTTGATTAAAACGATATCATTTCCTTTGTAAATCCCGAATCCGGATATAGTAAGTGATTGTGTTGATTAAAACGATATCATTTCCTTTGTAAATCCCGAATCCGGATATAGTAAGTGATTGTGTTGATTTAAACGATATCATTTCCTTTGTAAATCCCGAATCCGGATATAGTAAGTGATTGTGTTGATTAAAACAATATCATTTCCTTTGTAAATCCCGAATCCGGATATAGTAAGTGATTGTGTTGATTAAAACGATATCATTTCCTTTGTAAATCCCGAATCCGGATATAGTAAGTGATTGTGTTGATTAAAACAATATTATTGCCTTTGTAATGCACATATCTAAATATGGAGATCGCTTTTTTTGTGATTAAAATGTCATTTTTTCTCTTGTAAAGCCAAAACCCGGTGATCATAATTTCATATATTCTTTCTGTAACATCCAAATCCATGTACAGATATCGCTTTTTAGCTGATCAGAATGTTGTTTAGTCTCTTTTGTGATTGATATGTTATCTATTCCCATTCTAATACACCGTTCCGTGTATTCCCTTGTTACGCCGTATACATATATGGAAACCGTCTCTTGTGATTGATATGTTATCTTTTCCCATTCT
>OX401421.1:11276036-11328536 GCA_947846245.1 Cerastoderma edule | reverse complement strand
GGGCACGCGTTATGAGTACCAGCAAACCCAGGATATGATTCTTTATCATTATATAGTTGAAGTGTTTATACAATGTTATTGAAAGCTGGCTAACTTCAGAGCGTGTTGTAAAATTCTAAATCAGAGCACTGATAGTGCTGAAAGCAAGGAGCTCTTGTGTGTTGTGAGAAGCAATATAGTAATCGAAATCGTTTGAGAGCTTGACACTGAGCAAGTAATTTGTTTGTAAATTTCTAAGACGTAAAAGGGGAAACTGTCAAGGTCTTGGCCGTATCAGTAATCTTCTTAGAAGGAATTGGTGCCTGACACGGGAGATTTAAGGTCTAAATATGTTCAAGAAGTAACAACATTTAGTAACTCATGTTCTTCAGACGGGGAATTCCCCTGACCAATATTTTCGATGTTATGTCCGAACAAGGTGGTCGTGCCTAGGTGTTTATCCTTATTTCAACTACGTTTGCCAACAATGGCCACAGTGTGTATAAGTATACCATCAACTTTCCAGTTCTTGTAGTATATGATAACCTATGAGTTATAACGGCGTTACGTCTAACACTCGGCATGGAATTCGCAGTCGAAGACTGACTGTTTTGGACATGCTCGCCCTTCGACTGCGATCATCTATGGCAAAAGTAGGTAAAAAAGGCAACAATACCCGTGGCGCGGCCATCCTTTCCGGACATAAGTTCGTTAAATTGGTCACATGATTCCCCCCCCCCCCCTTTGACTGTATTTTTCATTAACGATTGGCTTTGGACGGAAGCTTTAAACTTAATAAGTCCTTCTCATTATGTATATGTTTAGTTTTAAAGCAAAACTTTCTTCCGGCCCAAATCGGAAGAGTTTGCAGACGACAGTTTCAAATATGATGAAATTGAAAAATAATCTTCTGATGGGGCACAAAACCTTGTGGGAAAAGGAAAAAATTGCTCGTTACGAGTAATTTCTCCTTTTCCCACAATGTTTTTCAGGTCATCTTCAACAAAGTGGTTATCTGTAATGACTCAACTCGATCTACCAATCTGTACAGACGTGTGTGACCTCCCCTTCATTGCCATGGATTTCGCTGATGACGTATTGGAGGTGGTGGATCGCCAAGGTAACGAGATCTGGGCGGAGGCCGTCGACACGCCCTTTACAGGGGGCGCTGCTGTTCTCCAGGACGGCTACATTAACATCGGGGGCGTCGCAAACACATTTCTCAGTAAGTATTGTTTACCACACATCATTGAAAGCGTCTTGGAGATATATTGCCTTTCTTTATATTGACACAAGAAGGAATTAATGGTTTGTTTGAACTTACGCAAATTTTTTGTGGTCATAAGAAGTTTAATAAAGCGCTACTGTGTTGAAAAGTTTTCAAAACATCCAAAATGGAAAGAGTTTTCAGATGACATTTCAAAATATGATGAAATTGTAAAATGATCTTCTAACAGGGCGGAAAAGCTTGTTAAGAGCAATTTCTCCTTTTCAAACAATGTTTTCCTGAGTCGCCTGCAACAAACTGTTTAAATGTCTTTATTGTTTGGTAATGGGTTAAACCCTAAAATATTTTATTCTTTTAGGCAACAGTCTGACAGTACGAATGGAGTTCACTCTGACTGAAGACGACACATCGTCAGATGGTAAGTCATGTGATCAGGCAATCGGAACCACTCGGGTATTTTCGTGAGCTGTGAAATACACCTTGGATATAAGTGTAGGGTTACAATTTTTTGGGTAAATCGGCATCCGGCGTATAACACATTTTCTAAGCGTGCACGTTAAAGGCCCATAAAAGGAGAGTAATGCTATATTAAACTATATTATTTGGTAAACTTTCAGAAAGAATCAAATAGTTATCACCAGAAAACACCATCAGCACAACTTAAATGTGAAAGTAAACCAGAAATTACCCAGATAAGCAAGTTTTATAATTCAGATTTCCTGAATCTTCACCTCTGACCTTGACAGTTGATACAAACATTTTTGAACCGACCAATCAGAATCCGTTATTTTAAATATGTAAACAAAGAGGTTGTTGATAAACATGATTGAATTGGAGACAACTATATTTCAAGCACAAAATAACTTATTTTAAATGAGTCTATTTAATAGGGTCTGAATGCATTCCTAAACTAATTCTCATTACTTTTATGAACATAATAAAAGAACTCCATATATTTTCAGTAATTTATTTGTACTCCTCTCCTTTGATGTGCCTTTAAGTAGTTCAATGCGTATGGCAAACTCCTCACAGTAATCTCCCCTTGCTACGCTGCATCGATCACTGCCACCACAAGATTTTTCATCCAGATTTGGATGAAATTCAAATGATGCTGTTTTGTTAAGAGATAACTGGATATCTTAGTTAATTTAGTAACAGTATCTTGTTGTATTTATTTCTGACCAGTTAAGTTGAAAAAAAAATGGTTTTGTTTAAGAATAAAGCACAAATGGATTACAATTTTTTAAGTTTCGCCGCCATCTTTTAACACCATTTTCGTTTCTAAGTAGGTGGTCATGTGACATTTGTGATGGCAGTGATCAACCCCATAAAGGGAGATCACTGTGAGGAGTTTGTGCGTATGGAAGTGTTGGACATCCTTTTAAATCTTTTTTTTTATCAGTAACTCATACCAAATGGCGAAATTGTTGTTGTGACATGTAAAGTTGCTTCCTCAATCAAATTTAACGACTTTCTAGATTTCACATTTACGATCTATTTTTAAAAACGAAAGTGAGGTGACGTCATATCGCGGAAAACAATATGGTGTCATCCCCATACACACAAACACGGTTTGCCAAAAAAAGTAACATTTTTAAGGTGAAGGTCATTTTGAGACGAGGCTTGCGAGTAAACAAACCGATTCCGACGTACTACACAGTACCAAAATGATCTGTGTCTCATAGATACAACGTTCGGACACCTTTCTGTGCCGAGAGTTCTATGAATTTTTTTAGACCTGCCAAAAATCGAATTAGAAGGAAAGAGTTAAAGAGAGTTGGGACCTTTTTCGAATTTTTCTTTTGATGCTCGGATTCTTGGTCACATAAACATTTAGTCCTTATTACATAGGCTGTTTCGAATTAAAAAGGACAGAACAAACTAATATGGGGAATACACCTGATTGGAACTGCCTTTTGATGATTCTAAAAGGCCTCAATTGCCTTATTATAAGTCAATCGGCTGGACAAAATGAGCAACCTACTTATCATTAATATTGAATCATGTATTTGCCTGTGCCATGCCATAAGGCTCTAAATAATCTAGAAGCATGTGTAGGTAATTGGTTTGTCAGAAGCACTTCCATTGAATATATATGATAGCAGAAAGCTTCTGAGTTTGGAGCAAATACTTTAAAAAATCGTCGATGTTGTGATGTTTGTAAACAAAGCAGGCTGGTGCTTGGATGAAGGCGGTCTTTCGGGTTTCATTTAAAAAGTCCAGAAAATTTAATTGTTGCCCAAGGGATTGGTAGTTTTCAATACTAATAGAGTTTTAGTAAAATTTCGTACGTTATAAATCTACCTGCAGGAATCATTTTGAACAAACAAATGTAAAGCCACATGAGAGTCCGTGGAAATTCTTTCTTTGTAAGAACAAAATTTGATGAAACTAAGGGACTGTGTGGTAAACTCAAATTCGGTGAACATGTTTTAAGAAGTAAGAAACTCTTTTGGACTAAAAGTGGCCCTAAATGCACGACCCGTCGTCGTATAAATATCAGTAGTGAAACTACGACGTGTCACGGTACAATAATTAATGCAAGATGTACAACGTCATTTTGGATGAAAGATAAGGAAAAAGATCTGTTTTATGATAGAAAAATTATCAAATTTTATAACTGTCTATACCATTTATTTATTTTTTGGGGTGTTATAGAAGAAAGCTTTCGTAGAACAACCCCGTTACGCAATGCAATAATAGTGAGCGTTTGTCACGTGACTATTTGTTTACTCGCAAAACAAGATGACTGCGAAACCGTGTTTGTGTGTATTATTTCAGAGGTGTTTTCATTGGATAAACCCGATTTGTTCAGATTGGTGATCAGGGTTTAATCGTACCTACTCGGCAATCCCCGGCACAAGCCGGTAGATATACCTCGTAGATATACCTCATGAATACACCGGAAATTTTGGGGAAATTCGGCTGTTTTCCGCCGGATAACACACTTGATTACAACATTACAAACAGGGACTAAACATTCATTTAGATACACACAAATTGGTCAAATATCACAATTAAATGTGGTTGCTGTTTACTTATTCATTGAAGATTATCATATCAACACATCTGTGTTTCATATTTTCTCAATCGTATCTAATCGGCAATCCCTGGCTTATGCCGGGGATTGGCGATTAAATACGATTGCAAACAGAGACGCCCTTCATTGGACGGACTCCTTTTTTGAAGGCTCCCCATTACCTCCGATGTTATTTTGAGAAATGACCAAGGTGTTCCGAATGATCAGGATTTAATGTTTAACTGGTCAAATATCGTTATTGTTTGGTAATGGGTTAACTCGTTAGAATCCTTACAACAAGCAAAGAAAAAAATTCACACGCACAAACAAACGAGAGCTAACGTCTACCTTTGTCTTGTCTGAATAATCTAGACGTAGATAATTCATTAAACACACAGTTATAGCTTGGATCATATGAGTTAACCTTTGTCATACAGGTGAGACCCAATGCCTTATGGGTAACTGCCTAGAGGCGGACATGTCGACGGGCACAGATAGCATGAGTATCACGGTAGACAGGGTAAACTCCGGGGCTGATGCCGACGGGATAGCGATATCACTCACCTACCAGGACGAGGTAGACATGAGCGGTGTCGGGGGTGGTATGGAGACGGTCAATCTAGATGTGGAGGGGGACTTCGAGGTAAGGCTAGCAGGGTTTTTACTCGATACGATGTCGTAACGTCTTGTGGCTGATATGTGGTTTGCCACCGACGATTCCACGCTCATCACTTATTGGAGCAAAATCAATTTCAACAAACACATGGTAGATAACCCTCTCATAATAACGCTTGCATTGTATTGTCTAAAATATCAAATCAAACAGCTTGATAGAAGCTATAATTTCTTAAATAAGTTGTATTTCCTAATTTTTGGTCAAACTTAGTGAGAAACAAACCGTTAGTGGCCATTTTGATTTTATCGCAACTTCTCGCACTTTCTGCTTTCGATATATGGTAATTACCCACTGAATCCGTAGGGCTCATCCAATGAAAATACATGTTTTCCTGCCTTTCTTTACAACTTTACTACGATTTCCAAAAATGGAATAAAGAGTGATAAGCTCCGCCCTTTTATAGCGTCATTCGTGCCGAGCTGACCGAATGACAAACCGGAAGTTTTTATTTTCAGAAATGAGATGTTTATGGAATACAATAGTGCAATTTTTCTCTTAAAAAGAAAAAAAAGAATTTAATTTTTGGACTCTGAGGTCTGCAATGATATACCTATGTTTAATCAGGTAAAGTTTTGTCGCATTTAGTTGCTTTATTTTCTAATTATCGTATCAGTTGTGATACACAACCAGCCTGCTCCAAAGGGCAAAGAGGGCGGAATTACTACCGTATCCCAGACACAATAGTAACATAACTTCTAGGTCATCCCATGCATTAATCCTCAACCAAACGCCAAATTGTTTACATCCCAGGCATTTTATCCTCAACCAAACGCCAAATTGTTTACATCCCAGGCATTTAATCCTCAACCAAACGCCAAATTGTTTACATCCCAGGCATTTAATCCTCAACCAAACGCCAAATTGTTTGCATCCCAGGCATTTAATCCTCAACCAAACGCCAAATTGTTTACATCCCAGGCATTTAATCCTCAACCAAACGCCAAATTGTTTACATCCCAGGCATTTAATCCTCAACCAAACGCCAAATTGTTTACATCCCAGGCATTTAATCCTCAACCAAACGCCAAATTGTTTACATCCCAGGCATTTAATCCTCAACCAAACGCCAAATTGTTTACAGTCCAAAGCTGAAGGTATTTGCAGACAACAGTTCAAAATGTGATGAAATCGGGAAATTGATCTTCTGATAGAGCAGAAAAAACATTGTGACAAAAGGAAAAATTGCTTGTTGTAAGCAAGTTCTCCTTCTCCCACAATTTTTCCCAGAGGTGTCTGCAACAAACTGGTTAAATGTCGTTATTGTTTGGTGATGGGTTAATTGCTGTGGGGCCCCAGCGCCCGAATTTCAAAATCAGCTATTCCCCAGCACCTTAATTTGTTCACAGCACCTTTATTTGTTCACAGCACCTTAATTTGTTCACAGCACCTTAATTTGTTCACAGCACCTTGAAATTGTCGACAGCACCTTGAAATTGTCCTGCACGCAGTCTACTTGCTTCTTCCAGTGTTTGATACATTTGATTTTCTTTAAAAACAGTGATTTCTATTTTAAAAAATGGTCCTAGAAACTAATCATTTTGGGGTGCATATTTAATACGAAATTGATAGGGAATGGCATACCAGCTAGTGTGAGAACATTCCTCCCAAGCATCAAGTACTCCAGCGTCTGATAAAAAATCCTAGGGAAGACCATAGTTTATAAACAATAACGCAAGTACTCCCTTTTGAAATAAAAAATATACAGAACATGTGAATTGTCGTAAACGGTAGTTTTTGTCAGTTAGTTTGAATAAGTATTTAGCTATAGGAGACATACTTGTACGGTTTAACCATTGTTTTCACACTTTACGTTCGAGATAAAAAGCTATTTGTACAGATACTCCCACAGCAGCTTCGACGTTTTGGCAATCAGTGTAATTGTAGTCTCTTGGACTCTCTCATTTACCGATTTACGACAGTGTAATTGTAGTCTCTTGGACTCTCTCATTTACCGATTTACGACAGTGTAATTGTAGCCTCTTGGACTCTCTCATTTACCGATTTACGACAGTGTAATTGTAGTCTCTTGGACTCTCTCATTTACCGATTTACGACAGTGTAATTGTAGTCTCTTGGACTCTCTCATTTACCTATTTACGACAGTGGTCCGTCTGGTAAATCCTTGATTAATCATTCTTGGCTCTGCTTCTTGCTCTTGATTTTGGTTTCCAGAGACATAACATAACATAGCATAACATAGCATAGCATAAAATAACATAAATTAACATAACATAAATTAACATAGCATAACATAACATTAAATTAAATTAACATTACATAAATCAACATGAATTAACATAACCTTACATAAATCAACACAGCATACCATAACATAACATGAAATAACATAACATGACATAACATAACATGACATAACATAAATTAACATAACATAAATTAACATAGCATAACATAACATAAAATGAAATTAACATAACATAAATCAACATAAATTAACATAACATAAATCAACATAGCATACCATAACATAACATGACATAACATAACATGACATAACATACCATAAATTAACTTAACATAAATTAACATAACATTAATTAACATAATACAAATTAACATAACGTAAATTAAGATATCATAACATTACATGCTTTTATTTAGACATTCAGCACACAAGCTCATAGTCAATACAAATATAATTGTATGCGATGGATATGGTAATCAATATAAACAGTATACATATACATACTCATACACACACATACTCACACCCTACGCACACCTAACACACACACACACATACTCACACCATACGCAAACCTAACACACACACACACACACACCCGCACACACACACACCCTACGCACACCTTACACACACATACCAACACCCTACGCACACCTTACACACACACATACTCACACCATACGCACACCTAACACACACACACCCACACACACACCCCCACACACACACCCTACGCACACCTAACACACACACATACACACATACCCACACCCTTCGAACACCTAACACACACACATACCCACACCCTACAGACACCTAACACACACATACACATAAGCACACCCTACGCACACCTAACACACACACATACCCACACCCTACGCACACCTAACACATACACACACATATTCACACCCCACGCACACCTAACACACACACACACACACACACACATACCCACACCCTACGCACACCTAACACACACACCCTACGCACCCCTAACACACATACTCACACCCTACGCACACCTAACACACACACATACTCACACCCTACGCACACCTAACACACACATACTGACACCCTACGCACACCTAACACACACACACGCACACCTAACACACACATACGCACACCCAACACACACATACTCACACCCTACGCACACCTAACACATACGCACACCTAACACACACACACACACCCTACGCACACCTAACACACACATACTCACACCCTACGCACACCAAACACACACACACATACTCACACACCCTACGCACACCAACACACACACATGCACACCTAACACACACCATACGCACACATAACACACACATACTCACACCCTACGCACACCTACACATACGCACACCTAACACACACATACTCACACCCTACGCACACCTAACACACACATACTCACACACACCCTACGCACACCAAACACAAACACATACTCACACCCTACGCACACCTAACACACACATACTCACACACACACCCTACGCACACCAAACACACACACACACATACTCACACCCTACGCACACCTAACAGACACATATACTCACATCCCACGCACACCTAACACACACACATACTACACCCTACGCACACCTAACACACACACACATACACACTCACACCTAACACACACATACACACACATACTCACACCCTACGCACACCTAACACACACACATACTCACACCCTACGCACACCTAACACACACACATACTCACACCCTACGCACACCTAACACACATATATTCACACCCTACGCACACCTAACACACACATACTCACACCCTACGCACACCTAACACACACACATACCATAATTTTCCAGATGGGTGTGCCATACGAACTGTGGTTGATATACGGGGGCGATTTTGATGAAGTGGCGACAGTTGCCTTCACTGCCGGGACTACAGGAGAACAGTTGGTACCAGGATCTATCGGAATCGTTGATGTAGAAGGTAAACGAAACATCTTTGTGGAAAACGTTGTTTTTAAAAATTTATTCACTCTCTCAAGTTATTTGGTAATAATTAGGGTCATGCCTGGCTCAGTGGTTAAGGTGGTGGACTCGGAACTCGGGTGTTCCGTGTTTGAGCCCCACCGAGACCTCTGGTTTCATTCACTTCAGAGCCCTAGTCCAGTACTGGAGAATCCAGGAAAGCCGTTACAAAATGAATATGTAGGTACGGCACTGACGAGGAGGACCCATATGGGACCTGTGTCGGTAACTTACTATAACTGTAATAGACTGGAAACCGGTCTCTCATCTATCCAAAATAGAGCACAGTTTGGTACAAATCTACCAGACTCATCCTTTCACTTAATTGTGTACGCCTAACATTGGAAATCTGCTTGGTTTCTAATACGAACTGACTTAAAACTTTTCTTTTTTTTTTATTTAAATCTTGTTCGTAATCATTCTGCGAGATCCTTTAGAGCATTTTCGATCGAGGTTTAACCCTTTCCCAAACAACAAATTTTCGACTGTCCCAAATTGAAAGAGTTTGCAGACGACATTTCAAAATGTGATGAAATTGAACAATATTTTACAGAAAGAGCAGAAAACCTTGTGGGAAAAGGAAAAATTGCTCGTTTCGAGCAATTTCTCCTTTTCCCACAATGTTTTCTAAAGTCGTCCTCAACAAAGTCGTCAAATGTCGTTATTGTTTGGGAAAGGGTTAAAAAAGTATAATGACTGGTTTAAATTGATTTATTGCAAAACCTGCTGACTATGTCAGCCGGAATTGTATTAAAACAGGAAATGTAAGCAGTATTGCATTTCCTGTTTTATTACATTTCCAATTGTTGCAAACCTCTCTTATCACATTCCGTCCTCATTACAGATTCCATACAGGTACTGATGGGCCAATCTGGCTTTGTGTTTGGCGACTGTCCTACTGGTGACCCCTTCGAGGGATTACTCACGAAGGTATGTGCATATCATAAACATTGTCGAGTTTAACCATTTACCAACCGCCAAATATTCGATTGTCCCAAATTCAAAGAGATTGCAGACGACATTTCAAATTGTGATATACAAACAAATCTTTCGGTAGGGCAGAAAGCACTGTGGGAAAAGTAGAAATTGCTCGTTTAGCATCGTCTGCAACAAACTGGTCAAATGTCGTTATTGTTTGGTAATTGATTGACTTTTATCATTCTCATATATGTAACGCCGAATTTAACGCATTTAGTAGCGTCGATCAGACATCAACATTATTTCGTTATCTCGCGATTATCAACTCATATTGATGGAGCAAGACTAATCCAATCTGATCTCATCGGATGAATGAAAGAAATCTCGCAAAAAAGTATATAATTGGCGGCTTCAATATTTCCATATTACTTCAGAGGTGTTTTCGTTGGATAAAACCGATTGGTTCCGATTGGTCAGATCATGGAAATGCCCGAAAAGTTACGGTTGAGAGTTTTCATTACAACTGCTTTGCGTCCATAAAGGAAAAAACTTTTGCGGCAAACAGTTTGTACCCCGGAGAAAACGTTCGCTCTACTAAAGAAGATGAATAAAACATCACTTCCGGAAAAGTAGAAAATAACACCATTTGAATAGTACTTCCCTCGCCTACTCACTTACTTGTTCAGATTCCTTGTCTCGAAGTCTATTGCTATTTTGACTGACGCCTAAGAAGCGAAGTATGATTAATGTCCAATGTTGAAAAAGGCTTCCTTCACGGATCATTATTGAGACTCCTCACTTATTAACTAACCCATGTACGTTTTTGTCTACTTCAGGCTGATTTCTGGAGAGAATGCTTCCCTGAAGGAGATGTGGAATTCCTAATTGCTGCCTTTGCCATCTCTGCTTAACAATGTTGGTCACCTTTTGAATTCCTGACTGCTGCAAATTCCATCACTTTTATAACAATGTTGGTCGCCTTTTGAATTCCTGACTGCTGCCAATTCCGTCACAGTTTAACAATGTTGGTCGCCTTTTGAATTCCTGACTGCTGCCAATTCCGTCACTGTTTAACAATGTTGGTCGCCTTTTGAATTCCTGATTGCTGCCAATTCCGTCACAGTTTAACCATGTTGGTCGCCTTTTGAATTCCTTACCGCTGCCAATTCCGTCACAGTTTAACAATGTTGGTCGCCTTTTGAATTCCTGACTGCTGCCAATTCCGTCACAGTTTAACAATGTTGGTCGCCTTTTGAATTCCTGACTGCTGCCAATTCCGTCACAGTTTAACAATGTTGGTCGCCTTTTGAATTCCTGACTGCTGCCAATTCCGTCACTGTTTAACAATGTTGGTCGCCTTTTGAATTCCTGACTGCTGCCAATTCCGTCACTGTTTACCAATGTTGGTCGCCTTTTGAATTCCTGATTGCTTCCAATTCCATCACTGTTTAACATTGTTGGTTGCATAATGAGACTACTGCGGGTGGAACTGTAACCTTTCTGACTTGCTGTTACTATCAATGTTAATTCCTACCTCCGTTACATCTTACTTTGAATGATATGGTATAGCAGGCACCAAAATCTGCTTTGACAAAATTTGACAAACTGCATAAAATCTCAATTCGCATTATATGCTAAAGAAGTCTGAAAAATCACTTTGGTGAAATTTGAATAACTGCACAAAATACCACTTTGCATTATAGAATATTTGAGTCACCAAAAACCACTACGGCAAAGTGTGAAAAACTGAATAATACGTCAATTTGCACTATATGCTATAAGAGTTTATAAAACCTCATTTGGCAAAATTTGACAAACTGCATAATACTTCAATTTGAATTATATGCTATAAGAGTCTCAAAAAATCTCTTTTGTGAAATTTGAATAACTGCATAAAATACCACTTAGCTTGATAGGCTATATGAGTCACCAAAACCTGCTTTGGCAAAATTTGAATAACCTTATAATACCTCAATTTGCATAATAAACCACCTAGGCCAAATGAGAAAAACTGCATTAATTCTCACTTTGCATTATATGCTATAAGAGTCTTCAAAACCTGCTTTTGGCAAAATGTGAAAAACTGCGTTAATTCTCACTTTGCATTATATGCTATAAGAGTCTTCAAAACATGCTTTTGGCCAAATGAGAAAAACTGCATTAATTCTCACTTTGCATTATATGCTATAAGAGTCTTCAAAACCTGCTTTTGGCAAAATGTGAAAAACTGCGTTAATTCTCACTTTGCATTATATGCTATAAGAGTCTTCAAAACATGCTTTTGGCAAAATGTGAAAAAACTGCGTTAATTCTCACTTTGCATTATATGCTATAGGAGTCACCAGAAACAACTTCGACAAAAGTTGGCTAACTGCATAATACCTGACTTTGCACTATAGGATATAGGAGTATTCAAAACCTGCTTTAGCGAAATGAAAATAACGCAATAACACCTTACTATAACAAGTTATAAGCTACCAAGCTCCAAAAGTCTTTTCGGCAAGACGGATATACCCATATTAATCTCATCTGCTGTAAAAGCCGCGTTGGCAATATGATGAATTATTCCTTAGAATCGATCCTGCGTTTTGTTACAAGTGTTTCTACAAAATAGCATCGATAATTCATATAATGTTGCATGCTATATTTTGGCTTCAGCTTTGTTAATTTGATTTTTGGACTGTACACGCATTTGTAAATGGGACCTAATTGTGATTTGCACATCAGCTTTTATATAATCGCTATAATTGACTAATTGTACAGAATTTAGCTTGCATTTTCTCTTTGACTGTATTGAATATAATTGCAATCAATTGAACAATTGTTTTTCTTTTTTTTTTTAAGTTTTATCTCATTAAGTGTATATTTGGGATTTAATAATTAAGTATCACATTGTACATATTTTACATACAGTGTTTTCTGACTATTAAACATTGGAATGCTTGGTAATTTGCTAAAAAAAGTAAAAATAGATACTTTCTACTTTCCAAAACTACTTTCCAAAACTTAAAATGTGTGCTTAATTTTGATGAGAAAGTTTCTCAGAGTAGCAAATAGGTTAGATCACAGGCCAGTCGCCAATTTACTTGGCGGCTGACCTGGATCTAACTTGTCTTCATGAGCACTATAAGGGTAAAAACATATATCGTACTTTTATTTTATCTTTTATTTTATCGTCATGAGACGGTGGAAACGTCAGTGTACACTAAGTATTAGCGTCGACCTGACTGTTATCCTTGTGAACCCTTTCCCAAACAATAACGACATTTGACCACTTTGTTGCAGACGACTTTAGAAAACCTTGAGGGAAACAGAGAAATTGCTCGTAACGAGCAATTTTTCCTTTTCCCACAATGTTTTCTGCCCTATCAGAAGATTATTTCCCAATTTCAACACATTTTGAAATGTCGTCTGCAAACTCGTTCAATTTAAGACAGTCGAACATGTGTTGTTTGGGAAAGGGTTAAGTGTAATTATATACTATGCTCTTTTTCTTTCTTTTGCAAATGATTCGAATCTGTCAGTCTTTTGACGCTGCATGCTTATTAAACGGAGCTGATTCAATCTGATTTATCTTGTTCGTCTGTTTATTTATACATTCCAATCTTTGCATTTCTCGGTCATGATAGTTTTGTCTTTTGTTATTTTTGTCTGTGTAATCTTTTAAGGTATGGCATCAAAACAAAATGTCCTTTTGAATAAACCAATTACCAAACGCCAAATTTTGGACTGTCCCAAATTGAAAGAGTTTGCAGGCGACATTTCTGAAAGTGATAAAATTGAAAAATAGTCCTCTATAATGGCAGAAAACATTGTGCAATTTTATCCAAACTCGTCTGCAATAAACTGGTCAAATGTTGTTATCATTTGGTAATGGGTTAACACAATCCGTATATGTGTTGCGTTTTTGCTCCCCGTCTTTCAATCGTAAGCCAAGCATCACAATACGGTTAATGTAAAAAGTGTCGAAACTTTCCAGCCGGTTTTGTATTTCAATCATTTTGTGTGAGAATAGCTGACCACCTACACTTTGGGAACAAAAACACCTCTCTACAATAATAAGTACTTTTTATAAATAGCAGCCGACGATGGTTTGAGAAGATGACCGCTGAAACTCGCTCAATGTTCACATTTCCAACCATTTTTAACGGTCGTGGGTCCGAAATCTGGCCATTGCTCATCGACTAAGCGTCTGGTCATGAGGTATTTGGGCTAGAATTGTACCTAGGACATGTACCTACAACATATACAAACGTCACATGTCTGTCTCATCCAATGCGGGCTTAAACGCCACTAAACCGTCAACAAAATTCTATTTATTCATTAAATCATGGCACTTTGAATAAAAAAGACAGAAAGAAACAACAAATGTATAGTTTTGAGAGAGAATCGTCATTGACAGGATTCGAACTTTGGAACCCGGGCGTCATAGACGAGAGCGCTATCCACTAAGCTATCAAGGCACTATAGCTATCTATATACATTGACAACTAAGAAGTAATGTTAAAGTAATTTTACTATCTGGTTTGATTAGGAACAAAGGACCGAACTGCACACCAGCTCATGTGTTCGCGTGACAATGTAGTTCGGCGTTGATCGGACAGATGAAGCAAAAGCAGAAAAGAAGTTGGCATAATGAAACCTGTTGTCAAAGTCAATAGGACCCTAAAAATTAGTATTTGTAAATGAGCAGTGCCGGTGCTCTTGTATAACTTTAAATTGTATTCTTACACGTTCCGGCGTAGTACATGAATAGTGAGCGAAAAAGCATGTCCGAAACTATGTTAGCCAAGCAGTGAGGGATCGATTCAAAACTGAAGTAAGGCATGCACAAATATGAAGCACTTACTGTCTTATTGCAGTGGACAGGTAGTATTGTAGACATAAACGGCGAACGTGAAAAGGCGCCTAACAAACGAAATTACTGAATCCTCCACTTTCCTTCTGCAGCATCATGTATCTACACATCAACGTGTATTTAGGGTCAAAGACAAATCAAGAAAGTTGAGAAACACCCATCAGCCCAACAGAAGGAGAAGATCGGCAAGGACAAGAACACTCTCGCATCCAGACTGACCTGTGATTAGGATATCCGTGGATCCCAAAATTTACAATTAATCCCCTGCATTGGTTCCATACAGTCTGTATTGTTTATTTGTGACACATTCCCAAGTGAAACATAATCATAAAAGATTATTATAAGCATTTTCTCCTTTTCCCTCATTGGTTTCTACCCATTATGATTAAAACAAGCTCTATATGCCTTTTGCTATAACGTGTCGTCTGATGCTGGTCTTACATTGAGACTCTCAAAGTGATTTACGCGGGAACGATTTTATATACATTTGAAGATTTACCTAGACATTCCGAAAGCTTTATAACTAACCCTGTACACACCTATAACTAACCCTGTACCCACCTATAACTAACCCTGTACCCACCTATAACTAACCCTGTACCCACCTATAACTAACCCTGTACACACCTATAACTAACCCTGTACACACACTAACCCTGTATATACTAACCCTGTACCCACCTATAACTAACCCTGTACCCACCTATAACTAACCCTGTACCCACCTATAACTAACCCTGTACCCACCTATAACTAACCCTGTACCCACCTATAACTAACCCTGTACCCACCTATAACTAACCCTGTACCCACCTATAACTAACCCTGTACCCACCTATAACTAACCCTGTACACACCTATAACTAACCCTGTACCCACCTATAACTAACCCTGTACACACATATAACTAACCCTGTACCCACCTATAACTAACCCTGTACCCACCTATAACTAACCCTGTACACACCTATAACTAACCCTGTACACACCTATAACTAACCCTGTACACACCTATAACTAACCCTGTACACACCTATAACTAACCTGTACACACCTATAACTAACCCTGTACACACCTATAACTAACCCTGTACACACCTATAACTAACCCTGTACACACCTATAACTAACCCTGTACACACCTATAACTAACCCTGTACCCACCTATAACTAACCCTGTACCCACCTATAACCTGTACACACCTATAACTAACCCTGTACCCACATATAACTAACCCTGTACACACCTATAACTAACCCTGTACCCACCTATAACTAACCCTGTACACACCTATAACTAACCCTGTACACACCTATAACTAACCCTGTACCCACATATAACTAACCCTGTACACACCTATAACTAACCCTGTACACACCTATAACTAACCCTGTACCCACCTATAACTAACCCTGTACCCACCTATAATTAACCCTGTACACACCTATAACTAACCCTGTACACACCTATATCTAACCCTGTACACACCTATAACTAACCCTGTACCCACCTATAACTAACCCTGTACACACCTCTAACTAACCCTGTACACACCTATAACTAACCCTGTACACACCTATAACTAACCCTGTATCCACCTATAACTAACCCTGTACCCACCTATAACTAACCCTGTACCCACCTATAACTAACCCTGTACACACCTATAACTAACCCTGTACCCACATATAACTAACCCTGTACCCACATATAACTAACCCTGTACCCACCTTTAACTAACCCTGTACCCACCTATAACTAACCCTGTACCCCCCTATAACTAACCCTGTACACACATATAACTAACCCTGTACCCACCTATAACTAACCCTGTACCCACCTATAACTAACCCTGTACACACCTATAACTAACCCTGTACACACATATAACTAACCCTGTACCCACCTATAACTAACCCTGTACCCACCTATAACTAACCCTGTACCCACCTATAACTAACCCTGTATATACTAACCCTGTACACACATATAACTAAACCTGTACCCACCTATAACTAACCCTGTACCCACATATAACTAACCCTGTACCCACCTATAACTAACCCTGTACCCACCTATAACTAACCCTGTACCCACCTATAACTAACCCTGTACACACATATAACTAACCCTGTTCCCACCTATAACTAACCCTGTTCCCACCTATAACTAACCCTGTACCCACCTATAACTAACCCTGTACACACCTATAACTAACCCTGTACACACATATAACTAACCCTGTACACACATATAACTAACCCTGTACACACCTATAACTAACCCTGTACACACATATAACTAACCCTGTACCCACCTATAACTAACCCTGTACCCACATATAACTAACCCTGTACACACCTATAACTAACCCTGTACCCACCTATAACTAACCCTGTACACACCCTATAACTAACCCTGTACACACCTATATCTAACCCTGTACACACCTATAACTAACCCTGTACCCACCTATAACTAACCCTGTACACACCTAACTAACCCTGTACACACATATAACTAACCCTGTACCCACCTATAACTAACCCTGTACCCACCTATAACTAACCCTGTACCCACCTATAACTAACCCTGTACCCACCTATAACTAACCCTGTACACACCTATAACTAACCCTGTACACACATATAACTAACCCTGTACACACCTATAACTAACCCTGTACCCACCTATAACTAACCCTGTACCCACCTATAACTAACCCTGTACCCACCTATAACTAACCCTGTACCCACCTATAACTAACCCTGTACCCCTATAACTAACCCTGTACCCACCTATAACTAACCCTGTACCCACCTATAACTAACCCTGTACCCACCTATAACTAACCCTGTACACACCTATAACTAACCCTGTACCCACCTATTACTAACCCTGTACTCACTACATGTATCCACAACATACAAATAAATCAGACACGTCCTATTTTGAAACAACTACGGCTGTTACATGATAAACGAACAGTCCCAATGTGGAATCCACCAGTTAATGTTCGTAAATTTATATACATGTATACATATTGTGTTGGGGGAGGGGGGTCTTTCATTTAAAGAAAGCCGATGTCTTTGAATAGTATGTTCTTACAGGGTATTCTGGCACTTGTGGTGTCTTAGTGGGGTATCAAATGTGTTTGACCAGTATTAATTTGCTTGATAAGTTGTCCTCGTCTTTCATTTAGTTTTAAGATCATTTGTTCCTCACTGCTCCTTATACCTTTCTCAGACATATTGATACCTCACTGTGAGACGACATATGGGCCAAAATACCTTAATTGTCCTTAGTCTTTTAGTTTTATTGTTCACTTGTTCATTGTTGAGGATCTTATGGAAGATTGTCAGTTTAAATTGTCAAATAGGTTTCCTCGTTAAATAAAGTCTTTATTATTATTATTATTATTATTATTATTATTATTATTATTATTATTATTATTATTATTATTATTATTATTATTATTATTATTATTATTATTATTATTATTATTATTAGTCTCATCCAATGCGCTTTCTGCTGTCGCCTTATATTCAATAACGGCTCTTTCCCGTTCATTTCTCACCCATGTTTGAACTCCGAATGGCGCTTAGCCAATGCTCGTATCAAAGATGTATTAAAATGTGCAAGTCAAAAGCCCATGCTACAATAAAAGGTGCTTTTTATAAGTAGCAGCTGACGATGGTTTGAGAAATTGGCCGCTGAATATCGCTCAAAATTACTATTTCAAACCTTTTTTTTAACGGTACTGGGTCCGAAACTTAGCCATTGCTCATCGACTAAGCGTCTGGTCATCAGGTATTTTGACTAGAATTGTACCTATGACATGTACCTACAACATATACAAACATCACATGTCTGTCTCATCCAATGCTGGCTTTAACGTCTCTAGACCGTCAAAAGATCGTACATTTTACACTCACAAAACCAGTTTTCCGACCCAAGTTCGAACCTCTGCTGAGCCCTAGCCAATACTCGTAACAAATTTTATCCTTTCTTCTTTAGAGAGTCCTTGGGTAAAATAATAAATAAGTTTAATGGAACAGACGCTTGTATTTTTGGAGGAAATCGACACCAACGATACCCTTATTCTCGCATATGGAAGAATAAACACCATATGTCAGTTAGGCCCTGAGACTAGCCATTGCTCCAACTATCAGGCTTTGCTGTCTCTTTTAGCGTGCTTCGAACCTCGCCAAAATATGTTGGTCACTACACTACCATGTCTTCTCCATAAAAAGACGAGCACCGGGTAGTTTTATTGATCGCACGGCTCATTTCATCTTCAAACTGGAAGGTCCGAATTCCAAGAAATGAAAAACGTCTCCAGCCCAAAAGGTTCTACATATTAACCAAGGCTCGAACGCTCGTCAGCCGCTATCCAATGCTAACACTGGGCAGCCGATGGTCTCATTCTATAGAATTTTTCTTCAGCTAAAGTAAAATATAAATTTTAGCGCATGAATCATTGTATATAGTGTAGGAATTCGCAAAAAACGGATCCTCATCTCTAGCTAGATTTCTCAAGCTGTTGCCTTCAATAGGTATATTCTTAAAGATCAAGCGCCATCACCGACAATGAAATAGAGTATATCCCGTGTGTCATAAGTAAGGAGGTCTGGAGGCGGCGAACCAATGAATTTGTCGTTTTCGAGTCCTTCCTTCAGCTCACTGTAGATTTGGCCAAATGATAATGTAACCGGAACTCAGGATACCAAGCAGTAAAACGATGAAGAGACGTTTATACTATTCCGATCCTGTATGCCATATGCTTGCTATCAGTGGAACTGATAGTATGAGGGAAGTTCCAACTCTTCAGCCAGTTACCAGAGATTTGTTCAGTGGTAGGACAAGACATCAGTTCATTGAGGTACTTCTCCACTATGTGTTCTTCTCCGACACTTCTACTGATGTTGTTGTGTGCATGTTCTTTTGTACCAGAAGCTATGTGTTGGAGAGGTACTGCCACCTTCAGAACATGTTCAAGATAAGGTCTGAGGTTGCTTGGCTTCTTTTGTTGTCAATCTGGGAGCAAGCTTGTTCATCAATTTATCGAACATGATCGGGGGCATTCTCGTAATTTTGTGAAAAGCACACGGATCCTCATTACGCAGTTCAATCATCATCAATTAATCGTACAATCCTAGCTCCAGTCTTTTTCCAATCCATGGCCTCGCTCAAACAGCTCTTTGTGCTCTTCTTCTGCTTCGTCTCTGCATCTGGATCATTTGCCGGACTTGTATAAGCTGATTATGATGCTGTTGAATGACCGCTACTATTATAATGCGCCTTTTAGGGACCATAACTCCAAAAGCTTCACTGGAAATGACTGTCAAGTGTTGGTTTCTTCCACATTTATGTAATTCTTTGAGTTAACGTGACGTATTTGTTATATATTCGCAGTTATCCACAAATCAGATGCAATTGGATCTGTTTTAGTATGGCTGCTACAAGTGTCGTCTTGTAGCAGACTAGATACGCACCAGTGACCATACAGCATGCACTGCTTACTGCCTGGTCACTCGTTAATGTACAGTCAGTTAGTCAAAACGAATTATACGTTATAGTTAGAACACGCCTGTCGTTCTTTATTTATTACCCATACCCTCTACGTACCCACACAATGATTGGACTTAGCTATATACAGTGAACCCAAATAACAGGATCGTCAAACAAACGTAAATATTCGTTACACATCATTTTAGTTCTTGATGCAATCATAATCGACACGTTATATATATTCATTACATCTTGTCCCAGTCCGAGGCCTATTCGCAATATCCGAAAACCAAACGAATGGCAGCGAAACCCAAAGAATAAATCCGTAATTGAGTATGTATCGCGTATGTACTACTTACGTAAAGCGGACTTATTTCCGTTTTGTGGAGTTCGAAACTCATGGGAACGGAAAAATGAGGATAATTGCGGACGTGTACGTGCCATCGAGATTACGAATGCTTAAGGAATATCGAATATAAACAATGGGCCTATGCAACTCTTCCTAAATGCCAGTGGGACCACGCCTTAAAACAACATCTTCAGCTTGCAATGGAGTTGAATCATGTTTCATGTGCGCAACCATTTAGTTAATGTTGGGGTAATTGTATTCTTTAATGCTATTCAATGCAGTATATATATTGTAGAATGTTACACTTTGGTGTGTGCTCTTAGAAAGGGATTCAAACGAAAGAAACTTTCTTATCTATGTTTTCCTCGTTTTTAAATATAAAAGCCCATGATAAATGGTTTGCAATGTAAATGTTGTCGAACAGATCAATCGTGCCAAACAGGCATACGCCATTGGGCCTACTAAACCGAAACATATACATATAGATAATGTAAAGGGATGGCATTAAATCCAAGTCTGAAAGTACAGCAACAATAATGGTTTCAAAACGCTTCAGTGTTTCCATGGCGATGGCGCCCGGTTACATAAAAACAAAATCCTATATTATAACAGGGAAAGAAGAAAACAAGTGAAACTGTAGGAAAGTATTTCAGACGGCTTTGTAATAAAAATGTTGCACCGTTCAAACTGTTATTTTTGAAACGCGAACGCCGATTGGTTCTCTAGTGAAATTTAAGCGAATCATTGACTACGTCTCTAAAGTATTTGGAAACGTTTCCAAAATAAATGTATTGAAATCAAAAGTAATTTCCCCTCTACAAATAAAATGTGAGTTTATATAAATCATTTATTTCGTCTGCGATATACATATTTTATCAAAATATGGTTTTATTTTGTATGTTTTCTGTCTCGTGATTATGTATTGTACTTTCGTCATGGGTTTTCGTGCCGACTAATTCGTTTGTTTGTTTCCTAAATGTACAGAGCTAACTCTGGTATATTATTTGTACACGTTCACTGGTTATTTAACTGGTGATCTCTGCTAGAAAATCCATGAATTGATCGGACACTGTCTGTATTCGAACACAGGATAACCACTACACTCCATCATCTGTAGGACTTGATTTGGTAGTCTACTCTATATAGCTTTGAATTTGTCAGGCAGCCAGTCTAATTTATTCTACTTTTGGTTTGGTTTTAGAACAGTGTGTTAGTCTTAATTCCAAAATATACTTAAAATTGAAAATATAGGCAACAGTGGTAGAGCGTCGGACAACTGTACCAAGGGTCACTCGAATTGCCGGAACTAGCCCACTAAACCAGTTGCGGTTAGTGTTGTATTATCCAGGAAGCAGTCATCAAGATTGACTCGGTGGGCTTTATTAAGCCTCCTTCACAATCAATGGAAAAACAAATCTAAACAAATAAACAAATCTATTGATTTAAGGATAGACATTTAAAGAGAAATTAATAGGGTACCTCTACCGCATCCCTCTCCTCATCAAGTATACTAGCGCCTTAAAAGAATCCATGGAAATAACCACAACACATGTTGTTTAATGAAGGGAAGTTATCAAAGGTGGCAAGTCAATTGTGTAGACAATTTTCTGAAAGATAGAAGGTCTGCAGAGAAAAGTCCGGAACCAAAGAAATCTGACAAATTTTCCATTTTGAATATATTTGACTGTATTTTTATGTGAATCATGTGACTTTCATAACCTATTTTTAGACGTCAGTTGAATGAAAACAATTAAGTCAAATTGTGGGTAAATACATTTCTTAAAAAAGCACTTTGAAACATCGTAACATATTCTTTCATATCTTATAATTCATTTTACACAGTTTACGAAATGTTTCAGTGCAAGTATGCTTTTAAAAAGAAATTAATAGGGAAGGGTGTACCCCTTCTCTGCATCAAGTACCCCAAGAGCCAAAGCCTTAAAACATTCAGGGCCACATGTTGTTTTTTCACCAACAATGCTGTGACATGGGTGAAAGTGTTCAGGATTGTTCCTGAATTTCAGGGTTTTGAGACTTTTTGTCCTTATATAATGCTATAGCAATCATGCCTTTTTAGGATAATGAACTGCAGATTGCAGGTTTTTGAAATGCTTTCACTTTCACCAATGCTGTGATGTATGTTTTTTTATTCACAGAAATAAACAAGAGATGTCTTTGACAGACAGAGAGTGGGACGACCTGAAGTCCTTACTCGACAAAACCGTCTACAAGTTTCTCGGGTTTGGCGAACCAGCATTGGTCACTGCAGCGTTGAACTGCATTGATAAAGGCTATGATGAAAAGAAAACCTCTGGTAAGTGAACAGTTCGGAGAGTGTAATAGGACGACCATAGAAAATAAAGAAAATGAAAATGCTGAGACTGGCGAAGAGGACAAGTGCTGTGAACCAACCGTAATTGACCCTTAATGTCAGTTAACTTTTCACAAGAGATGATACAAAATTGGTGTTAAAAACATATACATGGGGTATATCAACTTAGGATGACATAAATAGGGTACCGCATAAATAAACTTTAAAACCTCTTACAAGTGAAAGTTAATATGATTACATTCTCTAATCTATATTTACAAATAATGTAATGCAGTTGCACAGTGTCTCGCCATTATTTCAATTATCTCACACTTTTTTAGAGACACTGTGTACTTCTTATATTACCATTTATACTTTCCAACAAATGGTTTGTATTGTTCTTTGACTAAAAGGTTTTATGCATCCATAAAATCCTTGATGAGTAATATATATCATGCCTTTAATTGATACAGTGCTGGAACAGACTTCATGCCCATATGCAAACAGGTTAGATCCAGACCTGGCCTGTGATCCAACAGGTTTGCTACTCTGGGTATCTTTTCTCATCAACATTAAGCAGATATATAAGGTTTTGGAAAGCAGACGACACAAAAATCTATTCTAAGAAAATTACCCAACATTCTTAGGGTTCAAATTCTGGACATCTGCCTGTTTTAAGACATTAAAGAAAAGTTAAGATGAGGGTCCAACTTCAGAAATTGCTTTGTTTCAGATGACATTAATAAGCAGAGTGCTGATGGAAAGTTTATTAAAAAAATCCACTTAAATCTTAGGCCTCTCAGTAGAATTTTGCAATGAATTATTGTGATGTACCCTGATGATATCTTTTTTTCTCAATTTTCAGATAAGCTTCTTGCCATTTTGGATGAAAAGCAGGCGCCAATGTTTGCGACAAAAATGTTTGATGTTTGGGAGGATTATAGGCACAGCAGCAAGACACATAGAAGCAAACGCAAAAAGGTAAAGGGATAAAGAGGAGTTAAATAAGATCTGATCATGTCATTAGGGCAAAGGGAGCATTTACATTATATACCACAGGATTAGGTAATGCAAAAAGGTAGAGGGCAGTTTGATAACATTTTATCATGTTAGTGTGACAAAGCAGGGCTCACACTGGCGAGGGCCAATTGCGAAGATTTTTCATTCTGCCAAAAGATTTCCAGATTTGGCGAATTTGGTTGGTGCTCATTTTTTTTCATTCAACCTTACCTTATTACAACCTGTCTGGAAATTACAGACAGATTTTGACACACAAAACAGTATTTCCAAAATACCCAAATTGATCTGCTTATTGTTATCCCAGTGTCAAACAATGCCAGAGGTATTATTAATCTTCTGACGGATTTGATATATTTTCCAGGATGATCGGGAAGAAAGAGATGAGGGCAAGAAGAAAGGCCGATTTGAGGAGAAGATACCGACCTCTGTAGACGGACAGAGCCCTGGCCAATTAACAGCTGATAAGGTTTGTCTTGTGTTTCTTTGACAGAGGAAAGTATTTGATTACCTTTATATTCAGTCAGTCCTCATATTGAAAGCGTTAAGGATCTGCGGCTGGTTTACCTTGATTGTTTGGTTTTTAGCCATTTCCATATATATGTAAATTAGTGCACTACATCTGCAGTAAAAGACTAAAGCATCAATTAAGACAAAAAGTATAAAATTATTAAATTTATTCAAATGATCACTCTCAAAAAAGGTTTTATCTAATTCTTTTCATTGCCCCTCTCCGCATGGGTTCAAATCCTAAAAGGGATATAGATTTTCATGAGAGGCAGTCTCCTGACTGACTTACAGAATGCCGATGGTTCTACCCGCCTTGACCAGCCCTTATGGGTAGTTGAGTATGGGGTCTTCCTCCATCATTAAGAGTCGGGCATCGCTACATAACTGAAATAATGTTGATGTGATGTAAGAGTGTTATTCTGCAAGACACTTAAGAGCCCTAGCTTACCACTACTGAATCCAGGAAGGTAATATAACTGAAAAATGGAAGACATGATGTTACCCCTTATAGTGCTGGAACTGACTTTATGCTTATTCAAACAGGTTAGATCAAGGCCAGCTGCCAAGTAAATTGGCAGCTGACCTGTGATCTAACCTGTTTGTGACTCTGAGCGTCTTTCCTCATTAGAATTGGGCAGATGTTTAATATAAGGTTTTGGAAACCAGACGGCACAAGGGTATATTTTTAGAAATTAACCCATCATTCTAAGGGTTAACCCCAATACTAATAGACAAGCTAGAAATTAATTGTATTTCGTATATATTTTCCTAGAGTCATGTGCTGTATTTATAGATTAAGGAGATGATGATGAATGCTCAAAAGATGATTTCTGAACGTAAAGCCCAGCTACAGGTACAGATGCCTCCTGCCATGCCTGAAGAGATCAGTAAACCAGCACAGGGTAAACAGGTGAGTTCAGAAGTAGGGGGAATGAAATATTGTAAGGGAATGTTGAGGGGAAAAGAAATTATGGAATATTTAAAAGGTATCAACGTAAAGCCCAGCACTCTCCGCGTGGGTTCAAATCCTGAGAGGGATATGGATTTTCATGAGAGGCAGTCTCCCGACTGACTTACGGAATGCCGATGGTTCTACCCGCCTTGACTAGCCCTTGTGGGCAGTTGAGTATGGGGTCTTCCTCCATCATTAGAAGTCGGGCATCGCTACATAACTGAAATAATGTTGATGTGATGTAAAACCCAGATAAAAAAAAAAAAAAAAAAAAAGCCCAGCTACAGGTACAGATGCCTCCTGCCATGCCTGAAGAGATAAGTAAACCAGCACAGGGTAAACAGGTGAGTTCAGAAATAAGGGGATGTGAAATGTTGTAAGAAAATTTTGAAGGGAAAGGAAATGAATTTATGTTTGTTAGATTTCTGAATGTAAAGCCTAGCTTCAAGTACAAATGTACCTTAAGAGATAAGTAAACCAGCACAGGGTAAACAGGTAAATTCAGAACCAGTGCAAAGTAGAATGGTAAATTCAGAAATAAGGGGATAGGAAATGTTGTAAGTACTTTTTGTGGGGAAAGGAAAACATGTTTTATAATGAAATAGTAAAGATGAAATAAGAAAACCAGTACATCATAAACATAAAGGCTCAGAATAAGAGAAAATGAAATAATTTATTGAATATTTTAGAGAAAATGAAACATGTGGGCAATATAAAGAAATATAAATGATGAAGTTAGTAAATCTGGACATAGTGAACTGATGAGGCTATGAATAAAGGGAAAGGAGGAATAAGGGGAATGAAAAGATAGAAATCAATGTTAGTGCTAGACTGGATTCTTGGATTCATTTTGTTTTTTTCATTACATCATTTGCTGCAACCCTTTTCTCACCCTTGAAGTCTATAAATCTTATTATTTATCAACTCTCTAAGTGAGAAAAATAGCTAATGATTAGAAAAAAATGAAAAAAATCCTAGTGCTTTTGTACGCAAATCTGTCTTTTTCACTTTCTCTAATTTGCGCATCTTTATTTTTATAATTCATGACTTCACACTGTACTTATTGTTCATGAAAGAAAACTAAATAAATATTCTGTTCTGTTTATAAATAAACCAACACAAAGTTATATCTCTAAAAATGGCTTAAAGATCATTATACAAACACAATCCTTTCAGGCTCAGAAGTACATGAACGATGCAGCAGACAAAGCCAAACGGGCGAGTGAGTTGCAGGCCCAGATTCAAGCCCGACTTTCCAACATGGCCATGCCGGGTGGACTGAAGGGAATGACCTCAGCTAAACCAGCCGAGAAACAACCAGAATCCGCTGCCACTGGGTTAGTATTACTCCTTTTTTATGTTGAAAGCTGTGTTAAAACCTTTTAAGTTATAATTTGA
Source organism: Cerastoderma edule (assembly GCA_947846245.1). Lineage (NCBI taxonomy): Eukaryota > Metazoa > Mollusca > Bivalvia > Cardiida > Cardiidae > Cerastoderma > Cerastoderma edule. The sequence continues at coordinate 11,301,576 of OX401421.1, read as the reverse complement.
CTTTTCTAGCGTTAATAAGTTCTTTGTGTGAATTAGAAGGAAAAAGAGTTATAAGGGAAAATATTATTTAATATTGAATTTCTTGACTTAAAGGCTCATGAAAGGAGACTGGCGCTCTGTAAGATTATATTATTTGGTAATCTTTTGGTCAGATTCAAATACTTGTCAAAAAAAAACATCAGCACAACTTAAGCGTGAAAGCTAACAAGAAATAACCAAGATTAGCCGGTTTAATAATTCACATTGCCTGATTCTTCACCTCTGATCCCGTCATGTGATGTACAAACTTTGAATTTGTTATTTTCAATATGTAAATAAACAGATTGTTGATAAACATGAGTGAAATGGAGACAACTATTTATCAAGCACAAAATAACTTATGTTAAAGAAGTTTATTGAATAGGGTCTCACAGCGTTCATGAATTAATTTTCATGACTTTTATGAACATAATAAAAGAACTCCATATTTTTTTTCAGTATGAGTAATCTATTTGTCTTTAAATCTTTTCATGTGCCTTTAAGCAGGGGTATTTATTAGTTTAAACTAAAAATCTCTCAATTCTGCTTTCCTGATGAATAACCTGTATTGTCTCCCAATGTAAATTAACCCATTACTCACAGGATTCAAACTCATGACAAGGGATGAAGAAATCTCAAAATCCAAGTTTATCTGATTGCAGAGGTACTTTTACTGTTTAAGCGTACAGTATGTCATATTTCTCTGTAAAATATCTGCACAGACAGAACCAGCTCCTGATCCCTGCTCTACCATTGGAACAGTTTCCTCTATACTTATTTATACTCTGTTTTCAGGCCTACCCCACTAATTCTAGATGAAGAAGGGAGAACTATAGATGCCAAAACTGGCCAGACGATCACACTCACACATTATGCGCCCACTCTAAAGGTGTGTACAACAACCGTATTTAACTAAAAAAAAAACTTTCCAATGACTTACAGGCGGAATTAACTTAAGATATTTTACTTGATGATTTTTTAAAGAGGTTTATAAAAAAGACGAGTTGTGTTTTCCATTCCTCAATAATAAGTCATTTTGATGGACTTTTAATTAACCCTTTACCAAACGCTGAATTTTCGACTGTCTAAAATTGAAAGAGTTTGCAGATGACATTTCAAAATGATCTTCTGATAGAGTAAAAAAGAGTGTGGGTAAAGGAGAAATTGCTCGTTGCTCGTCTGCAATAAACTGGTCAAATGCCGTTATTGTTTGGTAAAAGGTTAACCTTTAAAAACATAAGAAACCTATGTGGCTAATGGAGCAAACATTTCCTGCTTTTTTCATGACCAAACTTGTCAAAGATTCTCACAAACCTTCCTTTTTTTCAGGCCAACATTCGAGCCAAAAGGCGAGAGCAGTTCAAGGGTTTGATAGAGGCCCCAATAGAGGAAATTACGGGGTCCAAATTCTTCGATCCTCGAGTCAGGTGTGTGTATATACATTTTACAATAGTGGTGCTAGTGATTTGACCAAATCTGTCATAAGGGGTTCTTATATAAGAGGTTTGGTGGCTAGTCTTGATTGAAAACAGTAGGAGATCATATATTTTTAAAAAAAATGTCAAATAATTATGTATTCTTTATGATTTGTTGCTTGTGATTTAGCTTGCATTTGGAATTTCGTTGCTGGTCTCACTTGTTCACAATGATAATGAATGATTAAAACATTAACATTTTCTTCTTTATAATATTGTAAAGAATGTAGTTTTTCATTCTCTGGACCTTGAACAAAGCAGACCCTGAGTTAACAGCATAAACATTTTCACAATACAGTATGATTAATATTTTGATGTAATTGAAGATCATAACAGTTTTATTACTATCAAAATGTTCCATGTACATGCTCAATGCCCATTTAGGTAGGTCATATTAAAGTTTCTTTTGTTAAGATGGATGCAAACTCTGGTATTAACCATATATATTCGTATAAATATATATTACCGTATAAATATATATTACCGTATAAATGTATATTACCGTATAGATATATATTACCGTATAAATATATATTACCGTATAAATGTATATTACCGTATAAATATATATTACCGTATAAATGTATATTACCGTATAAATATATATTACCGTATAAATATATATTACCGTATAAATATATATTACCGTATAAATATGTATAAATATATATTACCGTATAAATATATATTACCGTATAAATATATGTTCGTATATATATATATATATATATATATATATATATATATATATATATTACCGTATAAATGTATATTACCGTATAAATATATATTACCGTATAAATGTATATTACCGTATAAATATATATTACCATATAAAGATATATTACCGTATAAATGTATATTACCGTATATATGTATATTACCGTATAGATATATATTACCGTATAGATGTATATTACTGTATAAATATATATTACCGTATAAATATATATTACCGTATAAATGTATATTACCGTATAGATGTATATTACCGTATAGATGTATATTACCGTATAGATATATATTACCGTATAAATATATATTACCGTATAAATGTATATTACCGTATAGATATATATTACCGTATAGATGTATATTACCGTATAGACGTATATTACCGTATAAATATATATTACCGTATAAATGTATTTATGTTATTCTAATCATAGACAGTGAGTTATATGCCCAAAGCCGAGTGTAATGAAATGTGTTGTGATTATCATTTGATTAAAATTTGTACACAAGTAACTATATTAAACAATTAACTCATTAAATTCATTCTTGAGATGGCCTCTGTGGCCTAGTGGTAAGAGTACGGAACTTGAAATCACATGGCCCCTTCTCAGCATGGTTTCCATCCTGGCGAAGTCACTTAAATTTTCATGAGAGGCAATCTCCTGACTGACTAACAGAGTGCCAATGGTTCTGCCAGACTTGACCAGCCCTTATTAAGTATGGGATCTTCCTTTATCAGTAAGAGTTGGGCACCATGATATAATTGAAATATTGTTGGAGTGATGTAAAACCCCATATAATTATTTCAATTAATTCTTGCAGTGGTCAAACTGCCCAGAGACAGAAGAGAGGGTTTCGTTTTCATGAGAAAGGAAAATATGAGCAACTGGCATCACGATTACGTACAAAGGTGAGAATGTTTATCGCTTGTTAATAAGGGGGGAGTGGAGATTTACTTTGATTTCAACAGTATATTAATCATATAATGGATATTTTGATGTAATTGTAGATCTAACCATTTCAGTCCTATGAAAACTTTTCATGTGCACAGTGAATGCCCTTTTATAGACATTTCTACTGTTATGATAAATTAAAACTCCTAACTGAACTTCACCAGTGACTAAAAAGCCCCTATAGGTGTAATGTGTGTAATGAATTGTGTTTTATGTTTCAGGCCCAATTGGAGAGATTGCAAACAGAGATCTCACAAGCAGCCAAGAAGACCGGCATTGCATCTGCAGCCAAACTAGCTACAATCGCTCCAAAAAAAGAAATGGTATGCATTAGTATTAGCCAACATTATCTTTTGTGCAAAAAGGTTTAAGATTGCTGCACCTCTGTGGGGTAGTAGGCAGAGTACTGAACCTGAAATCACATAGCCCCCTACTCTGTCTTGGCTCAAATCCTTATAGGTCGAGTTTGAATACATTTGTTTATCATTTTGTAAATTTATACACATAGATATACATTTACTCATAAAAAGATATGAAAAGGATTCGGACGAAAGATAAGCATATAAAGTTTGTCTTCTGGTCTGGTAACTCTAGGTTTGGTTTTTCAAGAGAGTAAGTGTCTAGGGCGACTTTTGAATTGTTCTATTGTTCTTGACCTGTCTTTTTGGCCAGTAAAGGAAAGGGTCTTTCTCCATCATCATTACTGAAAAAAGAATGGCTCAATAAATACCTAATTAAACAAAACGAATTAAAGATTGCAAAAGATCAATAAGATATTCAATTAACTCTTATCCTTTAGGGTAGTCTCCAGGCAAATTGAGGCTGAGAAGTGAAATGCTGAGTCTATTAAGCCAATCGAAAAATCCTTTCAATAAATGAAAATCCATATCAAGTCCTTGCTTACAAGTTTGGAAATATTATTCACTACCCAACAAGGCTTCAAGATGTTGAAAATAAAGATTTATATGAGCCTAAAAAAACCCAGAAAAAACTCAGGACTGTGGACCTCAATATGGGCAAAGTTACAGCAGGTTTGTAATTGTCTCAAACATTGACTAATTAAATTTCGAATTATAGTCTTCCTTGGGCCAAAAAAAAGTAATGTCTGACTACTGAGTAATGAAATGAAGACCTTGTTAAGGCAATGTGAATATCAAATATTCAAATAAAAACCTGAATAAAACCCTGAATCGAGACCCTTTTTATATTTCAGATTGCCGGAGAGACTCCTGATATGGAATGGTGGGACGCCTTCATTATACGAAGTGTTGACTCGTAAGTATTGTCATACCAAGGGTTCAATGCAAGACTATAGAAGGTGCGTCATGTTTGTGAAGCACTTTCTGTAGTATTGCATTAAACTCTCAATATCTTGTGTAATATTACGGATAATGGTCATGACGATACCATTTGGAACATCTCTGCCATTTCTTAAAATAACCTCAGAGGTAATCGGGAGCCATTTTGAAAATAGTTTGGCAACATGGTGGCAACAAAGGGCATGTCCGTTTGCAATCAAATCTACTTGGCAATTCCTTGGCAAGCCTGGGATTGTCAAGTACATATGATTAATATGAAAATGTGCAACACAGATGTGTTGATATGATAATATTAAATGAAATTAGTAAAAACACAACAAATATTTAGTCCATGTGTGTAATGTTATAATCAAGTGTGCTATCCAGCAGAAAACAGCCGAATTTCCCCAAGATTTCTGGTGTATTCATGAACTACCTACAAGGTATATCTACCGACTTGTGCCAGAGATTGTCGAGTAGATATGATTGGTGATGATGCATCCCTACATGGAATTATGGGTAATCATGAAAGCATTATAACTAGAAAGCAGATTCCAGCATGTTGGGATGGGGCTGTGAAATACTGTGGAAAAACACAGCCAATTAAATACATTTCTCTCATAATTAACAGGTATGAGAAGATCTCATTAGAGGATGAATTAAGATCTAAGCTAGAAGGTGTTACTCACCTTGTAGAACATCCCACACAGATGAAACCTCCAGGTAAATATAACCCATTGATTAGTTACCCCATTACCAAACAATTACAACATTTGACCAGTTTGTTGCAGATGACTCTGGAAAACATTGTGGGAAAAGGAGAAATTGCTCTTAATGAGCAATTTCTCCAAATTGCTCCTTTTCCCACATTGTGTTCTTCCCTATCAGAAGATTATTTTTGAAATTTGTTCACATTTTGAAATGTTACCTGCAAACTCTTAATTTGGGACTATCTAACCCTTACCCTTGTGGTAACAGTGGTACAATGGTGTCTGCCTCATGTACCAAGAGTCCTGGGTTCAATCCTCACTATCTAACCCTTACGCTTGTGGTAACAGTGGTGCAATGGTGTCTGCCTCATGTACCAAGAGTCCTGGGTTCAGTCCTCATTAGCTTTGAGGTGAAAATTGCCTGGACTAGCCCACAGATTTGTGGCAGAACTGGCTTAGTATCCAGAAAACTCATCGAGAGTGAATGAAAGAAGCTTCAAGCTTTGATGGGAAATAAATAAGTTAAAAAGTAAAGCCTCTCCAACACCATCCATAATATCATAACTTGCCTCCCCTACTCGACTGGCAGCTGCCAACACATTCTGGAAATAAACAGGTAACATAATGATGGAAAATCAACAAATAAGCAGTTCAACTTTTTACACAACACTTTAAACATTCATAAAAAGAGCATAAAGATTATAACCTTTCCTCAAAAAAACAAATGTAAAAATATTTTTCAAGAGTGATATTGGAAACTGATTTTGCTATTTCATATGGCGCCTTTAACTTTGAGGTTAATATATTCTACTGTATACATGTATGAGTATCAACTATTCCAATGGTTTGTTTTAGCTGAACCAGATAAAGAACCCGAGCTGGCTGTTTATCTGACGGCGGCGGAAAGGAAGAAATTGCGACGACAGAACAGAACAGAAGCCCAGAAAGAGATTCAGGAGAAAATAAGGCTTGGTCTAGCCCCTCCCTTAGAACCAAAAGGTAATAGTTAATGTTAATCTCTCAGATAATTTTGTTTTCCCAATTGGATATTGATTTTGTAAATAAACATTATACCAAAAATATTTGTGTTTTAACCCTTTACCAAACGGCACATTTTTGACTGTCACAAATTGAAAGAGTTTGCAGAAAACATTTCAAAAGTGACTAAATTTAAAAATAATCTTCTGATAGGGCAGAAACCATTGTGTGGAAAGGAGAAAATTGCTTGTTAAGAGCAAGAGCAATTTCTCCTTTTCCCACAATGTCTTCCAGAGTCGTCTGCAACAAACTGGTCAAATGTTGTTATTGTTTGGTGATAGGTTAAGGCTATTATTGACATCCTATTGGATATTGATTCAGTCAATTAATAATATACCAATAGCCCCTCATTTCTAATCAAAAAGTGATATTTATTCATACAGTTTTGCAATCTGCCCCTTTCTGTGTGGATTCAAATCAAAGTGAAGGGTTATTATGAGAGGCAGTCTCACAACTGACATACGGAATGCTAATGTTTCAATAGGGCTTGACCAGCCTTTATGTGCAGTTAAGTTTGGGGTCTCCCTCTGTTAGTTTGGCATTGTAAAATAACTGAAACAATTTTTTGTTTTTTACAAATTTTGAGTAACAGATGCACACTCTGAGATTAGTTCAGACTTCAATAACATTGTATAAACACTAACTTTATAGTAGGGATGGGAACGAATAGTGAAATCACTATTCGAATATTCGACTACAACTATTCGAATATATTCAAATATTCGATTTTAGAATTCGTTTTGATGTCCGAATGTCTGCATGTCCGAATACTCCCTCTACAAGGCTAAGTGGTAGGTAGTCTGATACAATCATGTCCGCGATGGTCTGTGTAATGGTTTCGTTGTCCGCCTTCGATTTCTTCGGTGAGGTGACAAACAGGTTCATGGTCGTCTGTTTTACAGTTTCGGACATCAAAACGGATGGATGCTTGCCATTCAAGTGATTCAGTAGGTTGGATGTTGTATTCTTGAATACAAAGTCCTGGTTACACAGGTTACAGGTCGCCTTCGACTTGTCGGCAGAACGAGTAAAGTAATTCCAGACACGTGATGGAGACATTGTGATGTTTATCGAATAGATGTAGAAATTAGAATGAAGATAAGTTTGACAAATTATTCTGAAGAAAAATATACTTTCTAACACATTATTTGATTGGTCTTCGTGCATATGCAATCATGATTACGAATGGTTATTGAAAGAGTAATTGTTTAATTTCATGACAAACAAGTTACGTGATTGGTTGACACTGACAATTGTCAATTAGCGTGATTGACTCGTTTTGGATAATATGGAGCAAGTGCAGATCATTAAGGTGTTAGATTTAGCGGCTTAAAATCGACTATTTTCTCACTTAGGAATTAATCGTTTTGCAAACTGTCAAAAGATGTGGTAATTTGTCACAGGTGTTTTACTGTGTGACATACATTGTAAAAACATCGTAACTGCACCTGGGAGCTAGGCACGTTCTTCGATATTTGGGATCGGTTTAGGGGAAGAAAATGAAATGAAAACAACATTATTTTTGAATAAAATTTATGGTAAACATACAGTAATAAGGGTTCATTAAAATCGAATATTCGAATACTATTTTGCTATTCGAATATTCGACCCGCTATTCGAATATTCGTTCCCATCCCTACTTTATAGTGATAATCATATCCTTTGTTGTTGATACCCTGTAAGATTCTGCCCTCCATATTTTCAGTAAGAATGGCGAATCTAATGAGAGTGTTGGGTTCAGAAGCGGTCCAGGACCCCACCAAGGTGGAAGCCCATGTTAGAGCCCAGATGGCCAAAAGGCAAAAGTAAGTAACATTTTAGTTAAAGGTCATATTTCCCGATAAACAAAATTTTCTTTAATTATGGTTTTTGAATTAGGTTATGGTTTCGTTATGACGGAGGTAATGATTTTTTTCTCATACAGAAGCGAAAAATGTAGTTTTTGACTACTTTTATTCACCTTTATCGATTTTTGTGAATGACTTATCTCCCTTGTTGTGACGTCATTTGTGTTTCAAAGTCATATGAACTATCAGTAAGAAGAATCTAGTTCTCAGTAACAACGGTGTTTTTACACAAATTTCGGACATTTTAAGTGTTGAATTGTGTTTTGGGAAACGTAAATTGGATATTGAATATGGTATTTTGACAGGTCTTCTAGTGTTATTCTGCTTTTGGTCGCAGGGATGCGAGTTTCTCCCGTTTTCCGACGAACATAAAAGCTGCAAAAAGTTTCGATAAGTAAACTGGACCGTGTTTACTTAACAAATAAGCAAAAGATATATTCCCCAAACAAGAACAGTAGGCTGTGTTACTTTCACTTCGAAGACGGCAAGTTTAAGCATTGTTAGGCGTTTCCAGAGAATTGATTTTATTGATCTTTAAATGATCGGACTCAATTCAAAGTAATTTATACAGGTGAAGACGCTTCAAATTCATTCTACTTATTGAGTAACCGTTATATTTCCCTTATTTGAAACACACCGACAACATTCACTTTACCTTGATGTATTGGTTTCAAGACTGTCAATGCAAACCAGACAAAGCTAATCTCACTTTCAAACACCAATCAAGCGATAAAGCATACAATCATGTGTCAAGACATTGGTGTGACGCGCGAATGTGTACATTGTATTTCGGAATGACCCCAAATATCTATCAAAAGTCGTTGTTTTATTACCCAATGTACCAAGTTGCTAATGATAATTTAAGCCTGAAGTCCTTTTGTTACGCTGTTTCCCACATGATCTCAGGTAAAGGAAAATATCTTTCAAAATTAACGTTGTGGTGAACTGATGTTCGTGAGTAAAACAATTCCTGACTGTTAGTTTGGGGTGTTAGAGCCTCGTGTAGTCTTGCTAGATCTTTATAAAGAATTTGCACTGTGTAAATGTAGATAAATTCAAGAAAAGGATAAATCACGTTGATTACACCTTTTTTGAAAGTTAATTTCCTTGAATGACTCTCTTACTCGCCAAGCTAGTTTTGTTTGGAACAGATTAACTATGCTACATACTTAGTTAGGAATACTTAATTAGGCTGCTTTACGATTATATTACGTAAGAATTCAAAGGGTTGCAAGAATATGTTAATTTCATCCAACATCATAAGTTATTGTATTGCCATGTCTTTGGGTTTTAAACGCTTAAATGCATCTTGTTCTTATTTGCAAAACTTGTTTTATGTTTTAACATAATCGTAGAAACATTGCCATTGTACATAAATGAGACAAAATGAAAAATGTACGTTGATTGCTATGATAACAAACCGATTAAACCAAGCAAGTTTCTTTTATCTGCCGTTGTCTTTGAATGAAAATTCTAAATAATGAATATTTGATATCTGCAAACTGTCTCTTAACTCATCAATGCAAATGATAATGGGTTCGATCTTAACTTAAGCGTCTGCTTTTCGGAATTATTCAAATCACACACCTCATTTTTTTGCCATTGGTAGTATTGGTTTAAATGACGTATGTCACACTGAAATGCAGGTGTTCAAACATGATTATTACAAATTTATATTGATAATTTAGTAATAAGATCACTAAATATATAATTTACACATTTGAACATAATCTCTTTGTTTACAATTTAATTGATTATTGTCAGTTAACCTCACATACAAAGGGTCAATCAACAAACATCGGACATTACAAGGATTAAGGGTCATGATGCAAATTAACACCAATCTGCCACATTTGCACAGTATGTTTCAAGTCTCAAGTCCTTTATTGTTTAGACGAAAGATAGTCTCTGGCGTTAATCTCTTAAATATATCTGTTGTTAAATAACAGGTCTGACACGTTCTGCTATTCCAGACATGAAATAACAAGCGGCAAATCTCACACTTTCAATGTGCGGCAATTAAATTTATCTAAAAAATCCATTGTTAAGATATAACCAATTAAGACCAAACTCTCACAGGATGTTTGGATTGGTAAGGTGTCAGGACATATTTATCTCTCAATGTGACTTACGTCTGATACTTTGTCGTTATGATATTCAAAGAAGTGAACATGTTGTCTTTTCTATTAGAATAGTTTGACACTTCAATAAGTATATGATAATCAGTATTCACCAAAACGGTATTAACTCTATGTTTTCAACAAAAAACTGTTTTTACATCAAAATCAAGTTTTGTCAAATTGATATTTAAATTCCAAAATCATAAAAAATGAATTCAAATATGTTTATTTAAGGTTGTTAGTAAAATAAACTATGACGATTTTTTTGTTTTAGCTGTTAATTATTAAACCTGTCCGAAAATTAAATGCTCAATATGTCAAGGCTACTTACACGAGAGAAAACGAACATGAATGTAAAGTGAATATGAAGAACAATTCTTAAGTCAAAACAGTTGATCTAGAAAGACGACTACTGGGGGTGGAGTTACTGGAAAGTTGCCGGATGATTTTAACAAATACTCTTGAATGTGCCAGTGTTTAGTTTTGAAATTTGGATGTGTGGTGAAAATGTGAGTTAAAGGATAACCTTCGTATCACAAGTAAGTTGGGTTATAATACGGTTTGTTTGTTCGCAATTTATGATCTTCTCCCGTTTCATTTCATGTATTGATAAGACAATGCAGGGTGAATTTGACAGTTAATAGTTATACGATGTACAGTTTTAAGACAATTCGTTTATGCAGATCTATGTCTTTGTTTACAGGACCCTTTGTTTACTACTCAATTAAAACCTTTATGCTAATACATGATCATTGACGAAAAAGTACTCGTGGTTTTCTTTCAACAAATATTAATAGAAATAGCTGTTTTCACAAATATCGTCAAAATTTCAAGCCGATACTTACATATGATAACATTTACAAATCCTTTCAAATTTACGCGCTACGTCACTTACTTTTTTTTTCAGAAGAATATTCTTATAATATGAAACATATTCAATAAAGAAAATGCACTGTCAATCGGAACATTGACTTATGGATTGCTATTTCGAGGAAAATCGTCCCAATTTCAAGCCATTCTTTTCATATGAACACATTGACATATCCTTGTAAATTCATGCGTTAAGTCACTAATTTATTTTTTTCAAATGGATATTCTTATAATATGAAAAATATCCAGTATAGAAAATTAACTGTCAATCCAAACAATGACTTAAGAATCATTTATTTCAAGGAAAATCGTCCAAATGTCAAGCCGTTCCTTTCATATGAACAGGTTTACGCAATGACAAATCCATGCAAATTCACGGGTTAAGTTATTAATTCATCTTTTTTCAAATTGATATTCTTATAAAATGAATCATATTCAATAAAGAAAATGCGCTGTCAATCCAAACAATGACTTTAGGATCGTTTATATGAAGAAAAACACCAATTCTAACCAGCGATCGCTCTTCACGCCCTTTACGTGGCGCATTCAGTTGATCACGAGTGACGTCACAGCAAAGCGAAGTAAGTCATACGAACTTTTATTAATCGGGGCAGTATGACGGTGATTTATGACGTAATGCGTTATGCTTAAATGTTGCAAATAATTTCAATATGATTCTTTTACTTCATATTTTAATTTTATGAAATAAACCCAACCTGTACATATGACCTTTAAAGCTTAACTTCTATATAAACAAAATCCCATCTCCCAAGCTGAGTTGTCATTTGACCCTTGATATATTTTAAAATTGTCCAATGAATGTGGTCGTAGAAGCACATTCCCTTTTCTTTTGCTTTTAAGAATCCATCTTTCAGACATTGTTTTTTGTAGAAGTTAACATACTTAAGAGCTGAATATAGTACATGTATATGTAAAATGAGTCTGTTTATGCTTCCTCTTTTTATTTTTCTAAGAATTCAGTTGTTGCCTTCTTTTTTTTTTAATTTTTCTATCAACAAGCAATTGACAAAATATTTATGTTAATGAAAACTATTTATGTTTACAATTGATTTACATTTAGACAATCTATGTATGTTTATGTTGATATTAAAAAAATTAATTATCATTTCAAACAGATCATCTTTAATGACATATTTTTGACACAACCCATTCCTCTCACTTTGTTGATATGACAACCATAGTCTAGTTATATTTAGTTAAGCTATTTAAAATTGATTTTTAAAAACATCCTCAAAGCTTGCATGAATGATCCTTTTATCTGCTTCCGGCATGAAAATCCAAGTCTACCGTTATTATGAACTGAACTTATTAATTGAACTCACGGGAGAGGGGTCATGTGACTTTATGTTTTATACACTTATCAAAAGGCGGTAGAGGCTCAATATTGTTCTGTAAATGTCTATATTTTTTTATTATTATTTTTTTTAATTTTTCAGGGCTCATGAGGAGTCAAATGCTGCAAGAAAGTTAACAAAGGAACAGAGAAGGGAGAAAAAAATCAAGAAATTACAGGAAGATGTGTCCCTTGGTGTGCATGTATCTGTATATAGGTAACTTTTCACATCCTCATACAGTCCAAACTTATTTATATTGCATTAACCCTTACAATGCTGGGTAATTCTTCTAAATATAGATTTTTATGCAGTCTGCTTCCAAAAACTTTAAATATCTGCTAAATTTTGATGATGAAAGTTACTCAGAGAAGCAAACAGGTTAGATCACAGGCCAACCGCCAATGTACTTGGTGGCTGGCCTTTATCTTATCTGTTTGCTAAAGCATGGAGTCGGTTCCAGCACTATAAGGGTTAATTTTGGGGTCCTGGGTGGCCCAGTGGTTATGTTGTAGAACTTGTAAAGCATGGGTTCTGGGTTAAATCCTCTCTATTGGCAGTTTTTGAGTGTCCTTGGACAAGACACAACAGAGCCCTGTCCAATGATAATGTTATCCAGAAAAGCCATACTATAACTGAAATACAGTGTACTGTTGAAATGGTGTTAAACCTTATGTAAACAAAACAATACATGTTTATCCATTATGAAAACATTAGAGTCCCACTGGTTACATGGGAGTGTCTGTTTGTGAGACATTTCAGAACCCTAGCCTAGTGTTGGTAAATCCAGGAAAGCTGTGACACAACTGAGAAAAATTGTTGACATGACATTAAACCTCATATAAACAAACACACAAATTATAAAAAGATTTGAAATACTGCATTTTGCTCATTTGCATGGCTTCTTGCCATTATACATTTGAAGTTGTTCTTCTTGGTAGGTGACAGTTGTGCAGTGATAGAGCTGTGCTTTTTGTACTGAGGGTCCCTGGCTTGATTCCTGTTAACGGAGAGGTGAAAATTGCAAGGACTAGCCAGCAAATCGGCGCAATTCCTGATTTAGCATCCAGGAGGCAGTCATGGAGAGTGATTTAATAAGCTTGAGGCTTTCGTCACAGTCTATGTAAAATGAATAAGTGTAAACTAAGATGTTCTACCTCTGATTAATTATGTCTTTTGTAAATAGTTTTCTTCTTAATTATATTTTTAATATTGAAATAATCAATTCCACAGAGTAAACAATCTGAGTAATGCAGCGAAGAAGTTTAAAGTAGAAACCAACGCCAAGCAGCTGTATATGACGGGGATTGTGGTGTTATTCAAGGATTGCAATGTGGTGGTAGTCGAAGGAGGTAAGATACAAAAGAACCATGTTTAAGTTACTTTTTTGGGTCAGATATTCTTACTCTAAATAAAGAAGCAGAACAGGGCTCTTGAGGGGAAAGGTTTAAAAAGAAAATAAAGAGAAAGAAACTTAGAGATGGGTTCTTTCTGTGAAACAGTTCTAATGAGTTCACCAGGGCCTTTTGAGGTGATATGACAAGTGTCCATAACAGGCACCTTCACAATTGGTAATTCATTTAAAATCATTTACAGTTTTAAAACTGATTTCCGTTTTATGAAAATCTCCAGGGTTCATCCAAGAATATTAAACCTGTTGATTTTTTAAAAAAAGAACTTGAGTTTTAATGTTGTTGTTTTACCCTCCATTAGGGCCATTTCAACACCTCTTAAAATGGCTTGTTGCAAGAGCTTCCGGGAGGCTACGCCCCCCTGGTCCCACCACCAGGGCTCTACCCAGCTACAGTTTCAGTTTTTATTATTTTTTACAACTTTTACCCATGCTTTTAGTTTTCTTAGAAATTGAAAGTTACATCAGCTTTTTGGTTTCCCAATTTAGCAATTTTATAATATAACTGAAAAATGTTAACACAGTCTTTAACTCAACATAAACAAAAGAAAAAGGGTTGAAGCCATTATGCTCTTCTTTTGATTGATCTTAATTTCAGGTCCAAAACAGCAGAGGAAGTTTAAAAGATTAATGATGAACCGTATAAAATGGTCGGAAGATAATCAGAGAAGAAGTAAAAAAGATGGCAAGTATTTTCTCCAATATATAGCTGTAAAATGGTTGAAACAATTTCAAGCAATTCCTTCTTTTGTCGCAATTATTTATTGAAAGACCTTCTGTATGTATGTGTTATAAAGTGCATATGTATAAAGAAAATTGAGTGAATACTCTCTCCTTTGCAGTTAAATAACTGTAAAATCAGTATGAAATGATTTTAAGCTAATCCTTCTTTTGAGGCACTTGTTTCTTGAATCATCTCATATCAATATCAATGAAAGGAAGGAATAAAGTTCTCATGAAAATCCAGATACTGTCACCGAGATTTGAATTCATTGGGAGGGATGTCAAGTGATTTCAAGACCTCCCGCCCAATGGGTTCAATTCTCGGTGACAGTATCTGGATTTTCATGAGAGGGAGTTTCTTAGCTAACTAAAGGAATGACATGATTCTACCTGGCTCAACCAGCCTTTATGGGTCAATAAGAGTCAGGCATCATAACATAACTAAAATAATGTTGACATGTTGTAAAACTCATATAGAACAAATAAATTAATTCAGGGTTCCCCACTGATGCCTGTGGTTTAGTAGGTGTGTCCTTTGGTAAGACACTTCAGTGCCCTAGTCTAGTACTCGTAAATCCCAGTGAAACTGTTTTTGACTGAAAATATTGACATGGTGTTAAATGGTGTTGGATTGTCATGAGTAGTTGTCTATTGACACACTAACGGAATGCCGATAGTTCTACCCTGCTGTCTATTGACACACTAACGGAATGCCGATAGTTCTACCCTGCTGTCTATTGACACACTAACGGAATGCCGATAGTTCTACCCTGCTGTCTATTGACACACTAACGGAATGCCGATAGTTCTACCCTGCTGTCTATTGACACACTAACGGAATGCCGATAGTTCTACCCTGCTGTCTATTGACACACTAACGGAATGCCGATAGTTCTACCCTGCTGTCTATTGACACACTAACGGAATGCCGATAGTTCTACCCTGCTGTCTATTGACACACTAACGGAATGCCGATAGTTCTACCCTGCTGTCTATTGACACACTAACGGAATGCCGATGGTTCTACCCTGCTCACCCACCCCTTATAGGCAGATTTCTCCTCCATTATGAGTCAGTTGTCTATTGACACACTAACGGAATGCCGATAGTTCTACCCTGCTCACCCACCCCTTATAGGCAGATTGACACACTAACGGAATGCCGATAGTTCTACCCTGCTCACCCACCCCTTATAGGCAGATTCCTCCACCATTATGAGTCCGACATACCAACATAACGGTTTTATAGTCTCTACCCTGCCTACCCACCCCTATAGGCAGATTGACACACTAACGGAATGCCTATAGCTCCCACCCCTGCTCACCCACCCCTTCTTTATAGGCAGATTCCTCCACCATTATGAGTCAGACATACCAACATAACGGAATGCCGATAGTTCTACCCTGCTCACCCACCCCTTATAGGCAGATTGACACACTAACGGAATGCCGATGGTTCTACCCTGCTCACCCACCCCTTATAGGCAGATTCCTCCACCATTATGAGTCAGACATACCAACATAACGGAATGCCGATAGTTCTACCCTGCTCACCCACCCCTTATAGGCAGATTGACACACTAACGGAATGCCGATAGTTCTACCCTGCTCACCCACCCCTTATAGGCAGATTCCTCCACCATTATGAGTCAGACATACCAACATAACGGAATGCCGATAGTTCTACCCTGCTCACCCACCCCTTATAGGCAGATTGACACACTAACGGAATGCCGATGGTTCTACCCTGCTCACCCACCCCCCTTATATAGGCAGATTCCTCCACCATTATGAGTCAGACATATTAACATAACGAACAACAACAAATGCCATGGTTCTACCCTGCTCACCTGCACCCTCCAGGCAGATTCCTCCACTATTATGAGTCAGATATACCAACATAACGGAATGCCGATAGTTCTACCCTGCTCACTCCACCCCTTATAGGCAGATTGACACACCAACGGAATGCCGATGGTTCTACCCTGCTCACCCACCCCTTATAGGCAGATTCCTCCACCATTATGAGTCAGACATACCAACATAACGGAATGCCGATAGTTCTACCCTGCCCACCCACCCCTTATAGGCAGATTGACACACTAACGGAATGCCGATAGTTCTACCCTGCTCACCCACCCCTTATAGGCAGATTCCTCCACCATTATGAGTCAGACATACCAACATAACGGAATGCCGATGGTTCTACCCTGCTCACCCACCCCTTATAGGCAGATTCCTCCACCATTATGAGTCAGACATACCAACATAACGGAATGCCGATAGTTCTACCCTGCCCACCCACCCCTTATAGGCAGATTGACACACTAACGGAATGCCGATAGTTCTACCCTGCTCACCCACCCCTTATGTGGGCAGATTCCTCCACATTATGAGTCAGACATACCAACATAACGGAATGCCGATAGTTCTACCCTGCTCACCCACCCCTTATAGGCAGATTGACACACTAACGGAATGCCGATGGTTCTACCCTGCTCACCCACCCCTTATAGGCAGATTCCTCCACCATTATGAGTCAGACATACCAACATAACGGAATGCCGATAGTTCTACCCTGCTCACCCACCCCTTATAGGCAGATTGACACACTAACGGAATGCCGATAGTTCTACCCTGCTCACCCACCCCTTATAGGCAGATTCCTCCACCATTATGAGTCAGACATACCAACATAACTGAAGGTTGATGTAAAAACTCATAAATTAGAATGAAAAATATGGATTAATTTGATTCTGATTATCTTTTTTCAATGTGAGGTTAATTGATTCTTCTGTTTTGTAGATGATGATGAGGAAGAGCGAAGTGCTAACAAATGTGTCCTTGTTTGGGAGGTGAGTGTAAATGGACCAGATTAGCCCTTACAGTGCTGGAACTGACTTGATGCTTATGCAAACTGGTTAGAACACAGGCCAGCCGCCAAGTAAATTGGCAGCTGTCTTGTTATCTAACCTGTTTGCTACTCTGAGCATCTTTCCTTATCAAAATTCAGCAGATATTTATGGTTTTGGAAAGAATACGACACACAAATCTATTTTTAGAAAATTATCCAGCATTGTAAGGGTTGGACTGGAGTTGTGCTATGTTTTCAACAATTTTTCAGTTAAATGACTGTCATTAGTGCATCTTTCTTTGCACCTGAAACTACCAGATGTTATGGACATCAATGTACATACCCATAGACCTTAAAATGCAAGATTAAATTGGATGTGTTTTATCTCCCAACAGTATTAAATGCAACCAGTTCACGTACACAAAGTCAAGAAAAGGCAAGATTAGATTGAATAATACTTTTGCTTCATTTCCCAACAGGATTGGTCAAAGGCTCTTAAAAGTCAATGATTTCTGTAGTTCTTTTCTGAGCGTGAGTTAATCCAAGTTCATGAATGCATATTTATACTTTATAAATATGACCACACTTTGCTGAATATGCTGTAGAATACTTAAGAAAACACTGTTTTTTTTATTTATAATGTGTCATATAAAAATGAAACTGTTGTTTGTAACCTTTCAATGTTCATATTAAATAAAAAAAAAAAAGAGAGAGAGAAAGCTATATGAAAGTGCAAGAGAGGTCTGTAATTGTTTTAGTCTCTTACCAATGCAGATCTGTATAAAACTATTGTATTCATGTTTCATTATTTGCATATGGGCCGGTGGCATTATTATACAAAAAAATTGAACTTGAAACGGTCCAATGGCATGATCTTATCATTTCAATATGATACATTACAGGGTATGACAAAGAACCGGGCTTTCGGAGAGATGAAGTTTAAAGTTTGTCCAACAGAGGCTTTTGCCAGGGAACAGTTTAAAAAACACAATGTGGAATCATACTGGGACTTGTCATTTAGTGGTGCTGTCTTGGAAACGGCAGGTGACGAATTATGATGGTGTTGATCTTCATGGGAACAGCTTTGAAACATTGACCAGGGAATAGTACATAAAAAACCAAAATATGGTATAGTACTGGGAAATTTCAGTTAACAGAGCAATCTTGGAAACCATGGGCAACGAGTTATGATGTTGTTGATTGTCATGAAAATGGCTTTGAAGGGTTTACCAAGGACAGGACCGTTGAAATAGCCACGATGTCGAATTATACTGGGATTTAAGTGTTAAGTTGAGCTGTTATGGAAACCATTAACACTATATTGAGGTTTCAATGCAATACTATAGTAAGTGCTTCATGTTTGTGAACCGCTTACTATAGTCTTGCATTGAACCCTCAATATTATTTGTCCTTTAATGGAGCTAGTGTCTTGGTAACCATGAGGTCAAATCATGATGTCAGAATTATGTCAGTTGTCATGGAAATGTCTGAAAGTTTGAAGGCTTGAAAGTCTGCCATGGAACAGGTTAAAAAAAATATAACAATGTGAAATCCAACTGGGACTTTTCATTGTGTGTAGTGATTACAGAAGTCATAAGATCTAACCGGTTCAAATGTGTACAAGTCGCTGACAAACCAATACACATACCCATTGCTTTTGGGTTGTCTTGGATATTGTTAGGGAGAAGTAGCGTCATGGAAACCTATGGTTACGGTTTAGGATAATGGAATCACCATATAAACCATGGCTGATTCAGTAAGATAGATGCATTACCATCATCACAAGAGTACCTTTGTTATGATTTTTGTTGTTGCCATGGAAATGGGTCAATAAGGGATGATACCGCCATTGTCATGGAAACGAAATATCATCTCGAGGTGATAGAAATGAGACTGCTGAAGCGGTTATATATTAGGGGTTGTCATGTAAACCATGTGATCTGTAATTAAGTTTGATGTCAACAAAATCAATTGTGACAGATATGGTGGCAAAATTATTTGTGACGGATATGGTGGCCATCTTTAGGATTTCAGTTTTGAGAAGGTTCACATTCGTTTTAGTACTCACCATATAGGACTTTATAATATAAGCCCATTATCAAACAATAATGACATTTGACCAGTCTGTTGCAGACAACTTTGGTAAACATTGTGGGAAAAGTAGAAATTGCTCTTAAAGAGCAAGCTTTCAATTTGGGACTGTTGAGAATTTGGTCTTTGGTGAAGTGTTAAAACGTGGCGGAAAAGCCACTTAATTTTTTTTTCCATTACATCCTTATATGAATGACAGTTTTTGTTAGGCAATAAAGATGACTTTTATTTATAGACTGGCTTTTTTCTTTTAGTTTCTATTTTACCCCACCCATCCATGATTCCATTAACCCTCTCCTTTATTCTCTTCCATTAGTCTATTCAGTATCTGATTATTCATTCTCCTTCATCGTTTTCTAACTTTGTACAGCAGAGTCCACTTGGCGACCTTTCATTAACCCTTAGAATGCTGGGTAATTTTTTAAAAAATCTTGTGCTGTCTGCTTTCCAAAACCTTCAATATCTGCTCAATTTTGATGAGGAAAGATACTCAGAGTAGCAAACAGGTTGGATCACAGGCCAGCCACCAATGCTGGCTAGCCTAGATCTAATCTGTTTGGATAAGCATGAAATTGGTTCCAGCACTCTAAGGGTTAATCCAGTGTGCTGATACCTGTGTCCAAGTTGGTTCCAGCACTCTAAGGGTTAATCCAGTGTGCTGATACCTGTGTCCAAGTTGGTTCCAGCACTCTAAGGGTTAATCCAGTGTGATGATACCTGTGTCCAAGTTGGTTCCAGCACTCTAAGGGTTAATCCAGTGCGCTGATACCTGTGTCAAAGTTGGTTCCAGCACTCTAAGGGTTAATCCAGTGTGCTGATACCTGTGTCCAAGTTGGTTCCAGCACTCTAAGGGTTAATCCAGTGTGCTGATACCTGTGTCCAAGTTGGTTCCAGCACTCTAAGGGTTAATCCAGTGCGCTGATACCTGTGTCCAAGTTGGTTCCAGCACTCTAAGGGTTAATCCAGTGTGCTGATACCTGTGTCCAAGTTGGTTCCAGCACTCTAAGGGTTAATCCAGTGTGATGATACCTGTGTCCAAGTTGGTTCCAGCACTCTAAGGGTTAATCCAGTGCGCTGATACCTGTGTCAAAGTTGGTTCCAGCACTCTAAGGGTTAATCCAGTGTGCTGATACCTGTGTCCAGGAAGCAGAATCAAGAGTGTTTAATACAAGTTGTAAGAACTTGTTTCACAATCGATATGAAATAAAAAAAAGTTTTAACTTTTAAAACTTCCTGAAACTTGCTTTCCAATCATCGCATTCTCAAACATAAACGGTCCAAATAAGTGGTGCAGTGGTAAAGCGTCGGCCTCCTGTACTGAAGGTCCCGGGTTCGAATCCCCATTAGGCGAGGTGAAATTTGCCGGGGCTAACCCATGAATTGGCGCGAGTACTGGTGCAGTGGTAGAGCGTCGGCCTCCTGTACTGAAGGTCCCGGGTTCGAATCCCCATTAGGCGAGGTGAAAATTGCCGGGGCTAACCCATGAATTGGCGCGAGTACTGGTGCAGTGGTAGAGCGTCGGCCTCCTGTACTGAAGGTCCCGGGTTCGAATCCCCATTAGGCGAGGTGAAAATTGCCGGGGCTAACCCATGAATTGGCGCGAATACTGGTGCAGTATCCAGATAGCACATGAATTGGCGCGAATACTGGTGCAGTATCCAGATAGCACATGAATTGGCGCGAGTACTGGTGCAGTATCCAGATAGCAGCCATTGAGAGTGAATTTAATAAGCTTCAAGCTTCCGTCACAATCGATATAAAATAAATAAGTTTTAACTTTAAAAACTTCACGAAACTTTCTTTCCACTCATCGCAATCTCAAACATTATGGGTAGAAAGCAACATGAGAAAGGGATAATTGCTCTTTAGAACCAGTATATCCTTCAGTGACAGTATTTATGAAAGTTTAAGTAACAGCAGATGCGTTAAAGTGAAGTATTATGGAGTAAGGGGTTGCAGACTTTTGTTATCTGGTCAAACCATCACCATGATCAGCCTAGAAAGCCAATAGAGGCTAATCTAGAAACATGTAACATGTACACCAGAGATATATACATTGGCGTTTCTGCCCCACAGACTCATAGAAGATGTTCTTCAGCATCAGATCTTGTTAACTGTAAATCAGGAGGCATATCCATTTGACATCAAATAGGATACGCTTTGAAAAAAAGAGGCACTCCTCGTGAAAGAGCATTGTCTTCTTGTATCGCAATGCTTCACTTGGGTTTGTGCTACGCATGATGAGTTTAGCAATATCCCCAATATCGAAACTTGTGACGTGTCCAGATTAAGAACAACAACATGCAACAAATTATAGCAAAACACTACGTTCTAAATAATCTTGTGTAGGGACAAATGTAAGAGAAAGTAGAAACTACCTTTTTGGATCAGATTATCCTTCAGACAGGTTTGTTTCTAAAGGAGTCTGAAGCAGATACGTCGAAGAGATTTATTAGGGAGTGAGGGGTTTAGGACTCTTACTTGATATCCACAAAAAGCATCGCCATGATCCGTCTGGAAAGTCACTTAAAGACATTTCGGAACATGCACACTGCATCTTAGGAGGTATTTCTTAATTGTTTATGCACGCAGACTCCTGCTCACAAGAACATACACCCAACAAGTAGAAAAGATTGTGACAAAAGGAAATATTGCCACACTCTACTGAGCGGTTTATTCTTTTACCACAATGTTTTTATTGTGCGATTTGTAGGCGACGCACCTGATCGTAGACGCAAAACAAAGGATAGTTTAAGCCATTCCCTATCCATGTGTGTATTGGCGAACGGTCCAAATTAGGAGCAACAGCCGGCGACAAGTTATAGCAAGAGAAATACAATCCATCCTCAAACATAATGGGTAGAAATCATCGTGAAAAGGTATAAATGCTCTTTAGAACCAGCATATCCTTCAGTGATGAGCATTTACACATTGTTTAATTGAACACGGCAGTTTAAGTGTATCTTTAATTGTTGGATTAGTCATGACGTCAGTCAAACTCTTGATTCTTCACCCTAATTGAAATGGTACCAACACACCGCTTCTCTTTCTGGTATATCTCAAGAAACACAAACGAAAGATATTGCAAGGCAATTTTCATATCAAAATCGTTGTTTAATTAAACGAATTAGAGTTCCTTCAACAAATTGGCTAATTATCCAAATGGAATTGGCCTGACAAAATAATTTATCAGAATACTTTAAGATTACTTCTCATTTTTAAATACAAGCCAATGTAGTCTAGTGGGGAGCGCTGTCGCCTATGACGCCAGATTTCCAAGTTCGAATCCCGTTAGTGAAGATTCATTTTCAAAAGTATACATGTGTTGTTTGTATCTTTCTTTCTTTTCGATTTAAACTGCTAAGCCAAGCAATAATTTAATAATTAATTGGGCGAAATACTTTTGACAATCACTGCCAAATTGAACACGGTAGTTTAAGTGTATCTTTATTGTTGGAAAAGTCATGACGTCAGTCAAACTCTTGATTCTTCACCCTAATTAAAATGGTACCAACACACCGCTTCTCTTGAAGGTATATCGTTATCAGAAACACAAACCGAAGATATTACCCGGCAATTCTAATATTTTTTTTTATATGGGTTTTACATCACATCAACATTATTTCAGTTATGTAGCGATGCCCGACTCTTAATGATGGAGGAAGACCCCATACTCAACTGCCCACAAGGGCTGGTCGAGGCGGGTAGAACCATCGGCATTCCGAAAGTCAGTCGGGAGACTGCCTCTCATGAAAGTCCCTATCCCTCTCAGGATTTGAACCCACGCGGAGAGGGGCCATGTGATTTCAAGTTCTATACTCTAACCACTAGGCCACGGAGGCCCCTAATTCTAATATTGCCTTCAGTTATATTCAGCATTCGGAATATCAAGGAAAGTCTTCAAATATATACAAAATCGTTCCTGCATGTGTCACTTTAAGAGGTCAAATTTAAGAGTAGCAGCAGACGACACGTTATAGCAAGGGGTCTACAGTGCTTTTTCCAAACATTATGGGTAGAAACCAATGTGGGAAAAGGAAAAATTACTTATAACAATAAATTCATCCTTCAACCACAATGGTTTCTAAATTGCTCTGCAGCAGAGACGAGAAAGTAAGGTGTTATAAAGTAAAGGGTTGCATACTCTCATTTGTTATCTGCCCAAAGCATCGCTATGATCAGCCTAGAAAGCCAGTAGATGCTAATCTAGAACTTGCAAATTGTATACCAGGGAGATGTTACTTTACGTTTCTGCCACACAGACTTGTAGAAGATGTTCTCCGGCATCAGATTGTGTACACTGTGAATAGTTGGGGAGCCATTTTTACAATCGGAACTACTCGGGTATTTCCGTAAGCTGTGAAATACACCTCGGATATAAGTGTAGGGTTACAATTTTTCGGGTAAATCGGCATCCGCCAATTAACACATTTTCTAAGCGTGCACGTTAAGTAGTTCAATGTCTATGGAAGTGTTGGATATCCTGTTAAATCATTTTTTATCAGTAACTCATACCAAATGGCGAACTTGTTGTTGTGACATGTATATTTGTTTCCTCAATCAAATTTAACGACTTTTTTTATTTTACATTCAAGATCCATTTTTAGAAACGAAGGAAAGTGACGTCATTCTCGCGGGAAGCAATATGGCGTCATCCCTATTATTTCAGAGGTGTTTTCTATTGGATAAACCCGATGTGTTCAGATTGCCATTTTTAAAGTAGGTCAGCAACGAAGGGCCAATCGTATCAACTCGGCAATCCCCGTCACTAGTCGGGGATTGCCGAAAAGAGCCGATTGACAAAATATGAAACAAAGATGTGTTGATATGATCATCTTCAATGAAAAGGGTAAAAAAACGTTCAATTGTGATATATAACCAATTTATGTGTATTCAAATACATATTTAGTGCCTGTGTGCATTTTGCGTTAGCCACCGGAAATAAGGCGAATTACCCCAGGATTTCTGGTGTATTCATGTACTGCCTACGAGGTATATCTACCGACTTGTTACGGGGATTGCCGAGTAGATACGATTGTGTCACACGCACACCTAGACTGGTGTGTAGTTCGGTCCTTTGTTCCCAAGAATGCCAGACACTTTAAATACTTAAATGTTACTTCTTAGTTTTAGAAGTATATATAGGCCTCGATAACGTATTGTTTGGCGCCCTCGCCAACGACGCCAGGATTCAAAGTTCGAAGCATGCCGATTCTTTTTCAAAACTACTTTTTACAAACTCTGTCAAATTGAACACGCCAGTTTAAGTGTATCTTTATTGTTGTAAGAGTCATGAAGTCAGTTAAACTCTTGTTTTTTCTCCCTAATTGAAATGGTGCCAACACATCACTTCTCTTGCTGGTATATCTCTTGAAACACAAACGGAGGATATTGCCAGGCAATTCTCATAATCGCTTCGGTTATTTAGCATTCGGAATATCATATGAATACAGATAGGGGACCTTCGCATGCATTTATACATTGTTTATAGAAATATTCACGAAAACACTAAATGCTGTCACGTATTCCATTGTTATTTTGTATCTCTATTAGTGCGTATAAGAATAGACATGTTGCGAAAATGGGCATTATCAAAGAAATTCTACAAATATATTTAATAATCGTTGTTAAATCAAACGAATTAAAGATCCTTCAATGAAATGACTGAGTATCAAAATGGCGTTGACCTGACAAAAAAAATAATCAGAATACTTTAAGATTACTTCTCAGTCTTCATTTGATATACTAGCCTCGATAGCCTGGTGGATAATGCGGTTGCTTATGACGCCAGGTTTGCAATTCCGAATTCCGTTGATGACGATTCTTTTTCAAAACTATACATGTGTTGTTTATTTAGTTAGTTTTGATGAAAACTGCTAAGCCAAGCCATGATCTAATAAATAATTAGACGAATAACCTTTTACAGTCAATTACCAAATTGAACTCGGTACTTTAAGAACGTTCGCGGTAGTTTTTTATGCGCATCTTTCTGAGCAGTATGATTTCACTCGGCTCATTTTACCGTAGCGCCGTTTATGTCAAAGTT
>OX401421.1:11245562-11275536 GCA_947846245.1 Cerastoderma edule | reverse complement strand
GTATACAAATATATAAAACAACCCTATGAAAAACGGAGTGAAAATAATGAGAGAAAAGTAGAATTCGCCTACAGCGAGCTAATACTCCCTTTGTCACAATGCCCTCAATGGTTGATATATTTGTTAAGTCAGCAGCAGACAAATTGAATACATCTAGACAAACTGACAGAATACAGAATAAAGCTATGTTCATGCTTTATGAAAGTTGGAAATATTGTGGAAAAGGAAGGATCCACTCATGGAGAGCGAATTCCCCACTTGCCTCAATTCTCCCAAAGATTGTCTGTCAAAATGTCCGCAGCAGACAACATTGAACACACTAGGTAAAAGATCAAACTACTAACTAAAACATTGCTTTATCCCTTTTTACAATAGAAGTATCTTATCAAAGGTTGTCTGTAACGAAGGATGCAGCAGGTGTTTCTGAACACAGCTAGGTAGATGAACAATATTCATATAAAGCTGAGTGAATTCTTAATACAAGAAAGATAACATTGTGACGAAAGTATTCGCACACAATGACCGATTTCTACTTCTATCACAATGCCATCATTGCTTATATTTTGCGGAGTCTGCAGGAGATAATTTTAAACACATCTAGGTAGCAATGTAAAATGTATAGTAAAATATTTTACAGCTTTATAAAAAGTGAAAACTCTGCGACCAAGGGATACGCTCATGATCAGCAAGTTCTCCCCTTATCGCAATATTCTCAAAGGCTGTCCTTTTAAATTCAGTTTTAGGTCATTTTAACCCCTTACTATACGGCAACTTTTGGACTGTCTCAATTTGAAAAAGCATGCAGACGACAATTCAAAATGTGATATAATTATAAAACAAAGTTCCGATAGGGTAGAAAACATTAAGGGAAAAGGATAAATCGCGCATGAAGAGCAATTTCATCCTTTCTCGCAATGTTTTCTTAAGTCATCTGCTTCAGACAAGTAATCACTAGAGTTCGTTCGGCATAGGGTTAAACACATCTAGGCAGGTGTACACATCATTGAATGAAACACTGTGTTATTGTGTAATATATAAAAATAGGAGTTGAAAGCATTGTGACAAAAGAAGAATCCGCTCACGATGAGTGAATTAACGTTTTGCCACAGTGCTCTCAACGGATGCCTGTTTATGGAGACGTTACGGCTTGTCTCTGACAGATAAATGGTTATTATTATAGAGAGACAATGTTGTCGTTTCGTACTTGCATTATTTTATGAATAAATTTGCAGATGTTCAATAGTCGTAATTCATTTGAGCAAGACATGTATGCGTTAAAGGCTTCTTGGGTTTTATTTAATTGTTTCCCAATATATATTTCCCTATATTTTTCGTACCGTTTACAGTAGAAAAATACATGGATTTCGTCTTCGACTGTTTCGATGTCGAATTCCCCAAGACAGAAAGTACATAAACGGTCTTCTCTTAGGACATTATGGTGTCTTCCAACTTCTACATTGAGCCTATGGTTTGAGCACCGAAATTTCGCAAATGCCTTTCTCAAATAAAAAGGAAGATCAAACAGTAGATAAAGTTCAACGTTTAATAGAGACTTAAATTGTGTGTAAAAACACCCTTTAGACGTATTAGATAGAGCGTTATGCCAATATAACCATTAAAACCATACTTGTGCTCATTTACACTTAAATTGTGAAAGTTATAGAATAATTGTTAGTTAACTTAAAAGTACTTTAATGTACCTTTTAAAAATATAAGACTGTAACATAGTCTCATGATGCTTTTAAAAGAGTGAATACTATAATATATCGCCACTAGTTAATCTGAGCAATCCTTGCTATTTTAGATGTAACTTGAATGTACACAATAAAGTTAAATTGGTTGGCAACAAATTTGTGAAAGTATCACTTTGAAAGATAGATAATAAGAAGTGCAGGCATATTGTCATAATCCTGTGGTTTTTACTGCGTTTCAACATATTCTATCATACGTGTAGTTTATAACTTATATTACTCAGATTTGCAGTTTTTTTAGCGCTACTATGCTTTTAAGTAGTGTGACAACTAATTTAGCGTTAGCACATTTGTAGACGAAACTTAAAGCTTGACAAAGGGTCGCTCAACAATTCAGACAGTGCCGTTCAATAGATGACAATTATGACGTTAACTCTTTAATGGTTCATCATTTGTCAACGAATGCTGTCGTTATCGTGAAACTCAGCATATTTAGCAGAATGTGCTAAGTGTCAATTATAGGAATTCCCCTCCACAAAAAACTGTTTTCAATGGTCCTTTGTCCTCGCTGAAATGTGACGCTCACATATCTGGGACGTGAATGAATGCGCCAGAATTGATGTGGGATACATTGGTAGGTTTTACGTACGAAAGACAGAATAATTCATTCTTCGGGATGAAAACATACGTCCTTTTATATGACAGTCGCTTTAAAATCTAAAACTCGCCTAAACGTGATAAAACATGTCATGAAATAGCCAAATGTAAGAGTGTAAAATCGCAAGACATCGAAAGGCTATTTACTATTCATAGATCATGATAATTTTATAAACAGCAGCAGTTTGTTATGGCGGTACTTTTTGTTAGACGTATACTTAGAGACGTGAACGGTGTGATTTTCAGTGATACCCTATTTCGTTTAGGGAAAATGCCCTAGAGTTTATCCTCAATTTATATCCATTTAAGCTTTTAAGGTAAATTTCCCCGTAGACTGGTCTTGCACAATGCTCACCTCCATAAGTGTATTATTTTGAAATGTCGTCTGCAAACTCTTTCAATTTGGGACAGTCGCGACATCTACTGCATATAAACAGTGCATACTGGATAGAGGATAATCAACTCTTTTCGATTGATATAAAAAATATGTCACGAGAATGGAATGTTATCAGGTTGAAAAAAACGAGTCCGAAGAACGAGTTTTTTCTACATGATAACATCCCCGTTCAAAGGACACATTTTTGACATCAATCGAATGGCGTTGATTATTCTATTTATTTCATTCCACTAAAAAATCTATTTGCAAAAATATCTCAATAGACGCCAAATTGAATATAAAATGGGAGGAGCAGATCAGCTGATAACGCCAATGACGTCATTTACGCGTCCCATGACGTTATTCACGCGTATGGATACATTTAAGAAATCAAGCAATTTAGTGCCGTGAGCAAAAGTGCAGCCAAGACTTTAATGCAAGGAAATATGGTAAAAAAAGTAGTTCCGTCAAAACTGATATCATCACTAGTAATGATATGACTTTTTGATATCATCACTAGTGACGATATTTACTGTGACAAAATTGAAAATGAATACACTGAGGAATCCCTGTATTTCACTGATAGGAATATAATAAGATAAATCCACTCTTCCCGAATTCATTACGCTTCCAAAAAAGACGAATGATTATATATCAGACAACAATAAAGATATAGCATTGTTTCAACTACACTTTATTTCGATTTTCAAATCTTTCTCTTTTATGAATAAACCCTTTTAATTTGTACCTTTGTATTGTCATGGTTACGTCGTGGATCAAACTACGCGATCTAACATTTCCTTTTCGACAAGGTATCCTCCCATAAATAATTAAACTGTCAAATTCAACCTTGATTTAACGTATTCTCTCGAAAAAACCGCCTTTAATATCCAAAACGGGATAAAAGATTGTTCGAGATCATCTTATGAACCTTTCTCTCACACAATGGCTGACGAAACGCGTTTGCCAAAACAGATTGGTTGAACACTTCACAAGTAGGGGTTTTGATGATTGCAAACACTTTACCTTATACTTGTTTGTGTGCATAAATGTAAATATCGTCAACTAATATATACTTGATGTTATTATAGAATAATTGTATGACTAGATACAGGTGTACTGTAAAGTTTACTTCTATGAAATGATCTTTCTATAAAAGATAGAAAAAAAGAATAAAACCTAACTTATAGGGGATATAACTATCGACAGGAGTGAATTGTTTGGAAGAAACATTTTGAAAACCAATTCTCTACAAAAACAAAAAAGAAAAAGTACATGTGAACATGCAGGAAAACATGAACAAAACGTTATGCATCTTGATGAATATCCGCTCTAACACAAACTATGGTGTATCGAAGATTTTAACCCTTATAGCGCTGGAGCCGACTCTATGCTTTTGCAAACAGGTTAGATCCAGGCCAGCCGCCAAGTAAGTTGGCGGTTGGCCTGTGATCTAACCTTTGTGTTGCTCTGGGTATCTTTCATCAACAAAACTAAGCAGGTATTTAAGGTTTTTGAAGGCAGACGACACACAAATCCAGTTTTAGAAAATTACCCAGCATTTTAAGGGTTAAGACGACTAGAAGGAGTGTTTTGCAAATGATATCCGGGTTAGTGATTTTTTTTCCTTATTTGAGTTTCGGTTTTAACCTTTCCCCAAACACAAACGACATTTGACTACTGTGTTGCAGACAACTTTAGAAAACCTTGTGGGAAAAGGAGAAATTGCTCGTTTTCCCACAAGGTTTTCTGCTCTATCTGAAGAATATTTTTCAATTTCATCGCATTTTAAAATGTCGTCTGCAAAACCTTTTTCAATTTGGGAAAGTCCAAAATTTGTTGTTTGGGAAAGGGTAAAGGAAAATTATTTTGTTATGTGCCACGCACACCTGAAACAGATCATATTTCAAAGTTACACGTAAACATCCTTCTACATTAGCAAGCTCTTTTGTTAAAAGGGCTATCTCATGGATTGAGATTTAAATCATTTTGAAATAAAATGTCTTCTACGAATAAAGCACCATCACGGATGTATTAAGTTACAGTATGCTAGATTATTGAGACAATTTATATCACCTTTCAAAGCCGTTTAGTTGAGATATGGCAAAATCTATGTTGCATATTTAGTAAACCGTTTCAACGGTATACTAATAGTTATTTATGTCCTGCGAAATAATTGAAGAAAGATTGTCTTCGACCTTGTTTATCGAATGGATCGACACTCCTATCACGTGATGCTAGAAATGTGCGTCAGAGACCTACCCATTACTACATGGACTTATAAGCCAAGTTGTTCAATCGACGTACTGAAGGTCCAACTGCTTCTTCCAAAATTGTTTGACGAGAGCATATGTTTTCAGCACATTTAAAGGCACATGAAGGGAGATGAGTAAAATTAAATTAGTGAATTTAAAAATATGGAATTATTTTATTATGTTGAAGGTCAGAGGTGAAAAATCACACAATCTGAATTATTTAACTTGCTAATCTGGGTTATTTTGGTTGACTTTTACGTTTAAGTTGTGCTTTTTCATGGATATCTTCTTCCTAGTCAAGTTGTGCTGGATTAGTCGCAGGATGCCTCATTTTCATAAGAGTGTGCGGGCACACCCAGGCTTCTAGCATTAAGTTCTACTGCATTGCGAAACGACATATTCGGACTCTAGACACAAATACATATATTCATAAAGCATTTTCTACTACTATTCTTTCCTAAGATATAGGATAGATTATGATTAATATCTCTGTATCATACTACTGTAGGACTTTGACTATTATATCCGTGTCTAAAAGATGTCGTCACCGAGGATGAAAATTGGGGGTTATCACTGGGATCCCCCTCGATCAAAATTAAGATGATCTTGTTACTGTCCTGGAGGCAAAACACAACAACCAGAAAATTCACATCTTGAAAGCCTCCATGATTAATCAAAGTGCTGAAGGCACTAAAGTTGGATGACATGATTCAAATGGATGATAACCCTGTAAGGGTTAAAAGCTATGTCAACAGTATTTCATTTGCTTTACTGCTTGCTTTCATCAGCAATAGACTAAAAACTTTCAAATGTCTCAAGGACATCCCAAGAAAAAAACGCTAGTGAGGTTCAGACTTTGGACATCAAGGTTATGAATTTTACATTGGGCCACATAGGACCCTACAAAATATACTACAATTGCCAAATGCATCCATATTGGTTGCTGGAATATTTATTAAAAGAAAATCGTATGAGTATGAATTGGAAAACAAAGATAGTTTTATTAGTATTTAACTGTTTATATTTTCAATAGCTTTCTCTTTTTATTTGTCAGAGACAAACATGTGTGAAGGTTTTTTGTTAAGTGACTGGAAAATAACAAATGTATGTTTTTATTATGCATACATTTATGTGTGTTAGTGACTGCAGAAATCGGTCTTATGGTACAAAATTTAGTTTTTTAACTTTTCACATATTATATTTGGTAACATGTCAAAATTGATATCTGAAAATTTCAAGTCAAAATTCATAAAATTAAAAAAAGAATCAGTTATGTTGGGAAACTCAAGGCATTCTCTCTATTTAATTGTGACATCTGGTTGTTTCATTGACTCTGGTTGACGTTACATTGTTTTGACTTCATCCTTTTTGGTATCGACAAGTTTTTTTGTCTGAACTACCTTGTATGAAAATTAAATAACTTCTTTTACCTTGATTTTTTCTTATCCAAATTTTCCAGTCATATTTTCAAAAGATAGTCTTTTTCTCAACATTAGGAGACACCAATATACTATGTATTCATTGTGAATTGTTTGTTTACCTTCTGTAGTATTTGCAGAGTTATATCTGACATATAACTAACATTTACAAGATTTAAAAAACACCCTTTGCTTTCTCCTAGCGTTACATATTTTAAAAGGATAAGAAGACAATAGACTGATTCTGAAAAAAAATCCTACTTCACAAAATAAGTTATTATGTTAAGTATATTTATATATGATAACAAATCAGATTCAAAACCTAAATTGACAACCCAAAACAACACGTTTCAAACAACCCTAGCTTAAATGTTTTTACTTCTTGTACTTTCTTTTAAATAAATATTCTTTGTGAGCTATACATTCAGTTTCTATGAACAACAAACAAAGAGATTGTTGCCAACTCATAATACATGTACCCCATGATACCAAAACGCAATTATCTTGTTCCATGCTGTCCTTAACATGACACAAAACTATCAAATGGAAAACCGATAAAGAAAACAGATGGCTTTGATATAAAACTATTTATGTTTACAAGACCATCACTTTAAGATGGCAGTCCTTAAGGTTCTCCAATCCTACTCCTGTGTATTTTCTTCATCATCCCTGAATTTCACTCAACTGCAAAGGTCTTCCTACTGTTGATGGTTTTTTTGACACCTATAAAGAGTATAAATGAAAATAATATTTAGATATGAATACCTTTAAGTTTTTTCTTAAGTGTTAAATACCATGTCAACAATTTTCATTTATATTATGGATATCCGAAGCCAGTACTAGGTATGGGGTCTGAAGTGTCTTGCCAAAGAACACTTCTAAGAAACCAGAGGGGGTTTAGCTAAAATCCCTTGGTACAAAGTCAACCACCATTACCATTAGACAACAAAGGTTACTACAATGCTTTATCACAACTTTATACCATGAATACATAGAGAATACAGAGTTTTATTTACATGTACTGTGGAAGTGTTTTTCAAATTTAGATGGTGAAGTGCAACAGACATGACATCAAATACCATCACAGTGATAATTTTTGGTACTAACAATCTCATAAAAAAAATTCCCATAAAGGCATTACTTTCATTCATTTTAATCTTTTTTCTATATAAAAACCCATTGTTTTTAAGTTTTGGTAAAAAAAAGCCCATTGATTTAATTTAGAAAACAAGAGGGCCATAATGGCCCTAGAATTGCTCACCTGAGATTACCACCTATTTGAAGAATAGTTAGAAACATTGCTTTTATATTTTACACAGAGTTTCTGTGCTTCTATGCATTGACCTTTTCCCCCCTCCCCCCCCTCATTTTACAAGTTGGACACTGTATGCTTGATGTTGGACATTAAAATGGTACATAATTCTTACAATGCGGAAACTGAATATTTTACTTTTACAGATTGTATGTATGAAGATCAGCCTGCACTTTTGTCCAGTGCGATCTATTGTTGCCTTTTTATGGTTGTCATTTTGGCATATTTGGACATCCAAATTGATACTGATGTACTTTGTTAGAAATTCTATCGTACATGTATATGCATATAGTGGAACTTTTTAAGATATCTAATTTTTCTAATAATCTTTAAAGAAGGGCCCCCAAAGAACATTCCTGTGAAATTATTTTGAAATCTGACTAATGGTTTTTGACAAGAAGATTTTTTCACGGTTTTTACCAAATATAGGCATGACAAACATTCTGGTCACATGACTGATTTCTTTTTGACAAATCTTTATTCTCTCCAACTAGGGATGCTTCATGTGATATCTCGCTGAAATTGGCCCAGAGGTTTGGGAAAAAGAGATGGTTATTAAGATATGAATTTTAACATACATGTATATAGTGAAAACAAAAACATGTTCAAAGTTCAACGCACCCTGGCAGCCATGTTTTTCGAGATATCTAATAAATTCTTACAATCTTTATAAAAGGGCCCCCAAAGAACATTGATGTGCAATTATTTTGAAATATGACCAGTGGTTTGTGACGAGAAGATTTTTTTTAAGGTTTTTACCCAATATGGACATGGCAGCCATTTTGGCCACATGACAATTCTTTTTTTTGACAAATCTTTCTCCCCTCCAACTAAGGATGCTTCACATGATATGTCATTGAAATTGGCCCAGAGGTTTGGAAAAAAAAGATGTTTGTAAAGTTATAAATTTTAGCATACATGTATGTAGTGAACACAAAAACACGTTCAAAGTTCAACACAGTCTGACAGCCATGTTTTTCAAGATATCAAAATTCTTTGAACAACTTTTGATAAGAGGCCCCGAAAAGAATATTCCTGTGAAATTATTTTGAATTCTGACCAGTGGTTTCAGACAAGAAGATTTTTTAAAAATTGCAGAAATTCCCCCTTTTTCATGCAATGGCAACCAAAGTTCTGCATGGAATCAATTTCTTTGAACAACTTTTGAAGAGCATCACCCAACGGACATTCCTATTAAGTTTGGTTAATATTGGCTCAATGGTTTAGGAGGAGAAGATGTTTAAAGAAATTGTTGACGGCGCACGACGCCAACGGACATTGTGCGATCACAAAAGTTCACCTTGAGCACTTTGTGCTCAAGTGAGCTAAAAACCACTGCCATTAACAATTATCAATTCTAACTAAATGCATATACATGTATAAAAAAACATAAATTTTCGAAAGAAATAATCAAATGTTTTTTTAGTTTCACTCACATTCTCACTAAGGGGCGAAAAAAGATGAGAAAAATCTGGGGTTATTTTTTCAAGTTTTAGTTTTGAGCTTGTTTTTTTTTCATGTAACATTTCTTCAAGAGCTGTACAAATGATGACTTGTAAATAATGAATACTTGGAATTCTTTTTCTTGCTATGGATAGTCTTGGATGATATTTTTTCAACAAGTTATTTTTCTAAATTAGGTAATACCTAACGACCTCAGCAAAATATGTCCAGCATGGTATTTATGGTCACTTGTATCAGTTGAAAACTAGATGACTCATAAGTGATTTATTCAAAATTAAGCTTATGGTTATCTTTATAATAGAGATTATGATCGACAGTGCTTGTCACACTAGAAACGATGATCATTTCTTTGAATTAGGTAATAACAGCTTGAATCAAAACATCCAACATTTACTCAATCATGATAATAAACAACATACCTAGGTGGCTGTTTAGTGTAAGATTTGTAAATCATTGGCAGTTTGAAAACATGAATTAGTCATGATGGTTAATTTAAAATTTTACATTGTTTAAAAGAAGTTCAGATTCCCATATTCAGGGGATACCTGTCTGCACATAACGCATTATTTTGATGCCAGAAAATGGTTTATTTTTGTGCATACATGCCTAAATCAGCACACATTTTACTAGGACAGGCATTTTTCCATGCAACTTAAGTTTCAAATGTCACCATAGCAATTTTTTACATATATGTGAATGTGTCTCTCCCTTATATTCCATGAATGCATTATGACAGCATTTGTCACCCCTTTTTGAGCACGATATTGCCTCTTTGAGTTTTGCTTTTCTCATGATTTGAAGCTGAAGTAACTTACATTATTTGTATAACTGACAGGACAAATATTTGCAGGTCATGCAATCAAAGTATTAAATGGATTTCAATATACCTCTGCATCTGCCCCTCCAACCCAACTGTTAATAGTAGTGGATAAGTAATGCATCATACTGCATTCACTGTTTGCTCACTGTAAGTCATGATTTCTGTTAGTTTCACTATACACTCTGAATGACCCCTTCATCTTCCAGAAGACAATGCTTCTTATCTGTAATGTAAAAAGAATTTTCTGCTATAAGGACTAAAAATTTGTCATGTCGGAAAAATGCACTAGGTTTCAAACATAGCATCCTATAAAATAGACAAACTTTTATCAGTGTAATCAGGTATAAGCAATTTAAAAGACAAAAAAGGCATAGCTCCTCTTATTTTGCGATAGTCTTTTAAATGTTTTAACCTCCCCAAACCCAGCTGCAATAGTGGGGATTGAACTCGAGTAACAGAGTTTCCACTGCAACTACTTACTGAGCTGTTAAAGATACTCTCTCAGAGATGTGTCTATTAGGAGTTACAAACGTCAAAAATTTGACACTAAACCAAAGACTATTTACCATTTATTTAATTATGAGATGCCAAAACCCTGTGCTTTTGTTAAATAATGTTAAGTGAGCCGTCACATTTGTCTGATCATTTATGGGATTAACAATTAACAGATTTCAGCAAGTAAAGAAATTTAAAATGATCTTCGATTTGGTGACAATAATTGTTAATATCAAATAATTACCGTATATTACTATCACAGCATTTTGAGTTAGTCCCTAAAAAATAACGGCACCCACCAATGAATCATTCAAATTAAGATCATTGTTTACAAAATAAACCATTTGAAGGAAAGATACTTGGTCACTGTCAAGTAACTTTGGCAAGGTGAGCAAGAAGGAATTCCTGCCTTTATTTATAAACCGGCATTCCCATGGAAGTATTGATTGGACAATAGCTCACTTCACATTATTTAATAAAATCCCAGGGTTTCAAACTCTTAAAAGTAAAGAAATTGAAAATACATGTAGTCTTTAGTTTATAGAAAATAATTGTTAATATCAATCTTTTTGACATTTATTATTCCCAGACCACATATTTCTGAGTAAGTCCCATTAAGAGAAAGTTTAACATATGAGTTCATGACAACTGAAAACAAAGTGATTTAAAAATATCTTGAAAAACACGATTATGCAGGTATAAATCTATAAAACAATTCAAATAAAATATTATTTCAAATATTGAAATTGTGTGTGTCATATCACCCATGATCATCATTCACAGTGACCAATATAAGAATTTAATATCACAACTAGGGGTATAAAAAGCAAATGAAGACCATCAAATCTGATTTTCATCTGTATTCACTATACAAATGACCATCAAAGACAAAAGTAAGTCTTTTTTATGCATGCTATAGGAAATTTTAAAATATTCTCATTATCCTTTTGAAATTCAAATATGCATTTATGTAGCAGAATGTATTATGCCATTTAAGAAAATAGTTCTAAAAAGACAACTTACCCTAAAGATAGTTGATGACATTCAGACCTTCCTCCTCTTTGTAAGGCTTTTAATTTGGGTATGAATTGATCAGCTTGTAATGGGACTCAGCTGTTTGCAATGTCTGGTTGGTGCAAAGCTGTAAGAACATATGAAATGACTAAATGATAGGGCTCTAGCCAATAACATTCTATTGTGTATACTGGTGTACCATAATTCCGTGGTACTTAAAGGTTACATGAATAACAGAAAGGAGGAGGAGAACTTAACTGTCAACATTTATCTTTCCTAACATATTTCATTCTTCATTTACGATCTGCTCGTAATTATTTTTAAATGGAGCACAGAAATGCTCTACGTAACGTAAATTAATAGGTCACTGGCAGCCATTTGCATTTTTGAGGTCCTACCCTAATTCCGTCGTATTCAGGTAAAACACAATTTGTTAGTAAAAGTCCAAAATAATTAGGGTGAAACATATGTAACGAACCAAGCAAATGAACCTCTCAAAGACACAAACACATCCGATCAGTGAAAAACACTGTCATACACTGATCAGTTGTGATGTTTATATATGGACCCGCATATTCTCTCAACGATGCATTAGATTCATAATTTGCATAGACATTCAACAAACATTACATAACTCCCACTTCCGAGAAGACTTGTCCCGAGTCTTGGCCCTTGGAAGACACGTGGGGAAGGCAACTCAGATAGAAGGAGAAGTCTTAATCCCACCTCTGCCACCAATGTAACGAACCGAGCAAATGAACCTCTTAAAGACACAAACACATCCGATCAGTGAAAAACACTGTCATACACCTAGCGGTTGTACTGTCTATATATACACCAGCATGTTCTCTACAACAATGCATTAGGTTCCCTTATGTGCATAAACGCGTTCAACGAACGTTACACATACTAGGCAACGAACGTTACACATACTAGGGACGAATCCTAAAACAATTTGGTCGTATCTGACCAAAGAATGATTGAGAATTGCTGACAAACTGAAAGGAAGTGTTTTGGGTCTTAGATTTGAGAAATAAGTGTGAAAATTTCGGGGATTTTTGGAGCTCTATGTAATAAGAGGCGCATTTGATTGGATTTTATTGGTTTTATACCAGAAAAACATTTATTCTTGCTTCTTTGGAGTTCTTACACTGGTTTGCAAAAGTAGGTCAGGTTGGTGCGTTTGTTTATGGAAGCAGTATGACATTATGCAAATACCACAGCACTGAATTAGGGATACCACGAGATTAGGGGAATTGACTATACATAAATTAAACTGTCAAAGGGTACCCACTGTCAAATCTTTTGTCAGATGATCAAGACAATGTTGTAGTTATGTTTTCTTTTTCGAGATAAAGCTTAAATCTGCATCGAAGATTAGTTGAAAAAGGCTAAATATATCTTTGTTTTCATTGTTAAACATTGTCATTGCTAGTTCTGAATTTGATTATTGTTATGTTTTGAAAACGTTACCCCACCCACTCCGTTAACATTGAGCTGTGTGTTTAAGAATCGTTTCACATGTTCATTTTGTGTTTCAATCAATATTGCACAAAACAATCAATAAATAATCATAATCTGCTTACTTTTGTTCACTTATAGCGGTCTGAATTCAATTTGGCGACATTAAATCGTTGGTGAGGTCCCCAACACAGCTCGTTCAGTTTCAGTTTCAACCGATGACATTTCTCGGGAATTTCCTTCATTTTCGGAAAAGGCAAACTTTGAATGTCATTAAATGACATCCAGTTGGTCGCGTGACAATGTCCCCTATCTACACCTTTTCACATTTCCCTGTTAGCTATAGTCTAGATCGCTTCTCATGCAATTCATTTAGCACACACGCAAATTTAACGGCAGTCATTTTCTTCCAAGTTGTCTGATGTAAACAAGCGTCTTGTCAAGCGTAGTCGACGCCTACACAAAATAAAGCGTTTTCATTGGTCAAAAGGTCCTGTCGATCAAAATCGGCGCAAGAGTTAATTCTTTCAAAACTGATAGAAGGACCGATGTCAAACGCACTTCACTTTAGTAAGATAGTGTTTGAAACGTCAGGGACCGGGAAGTGAAATTTAAATTAAAATGATACATGATTTATTGTGGAATTAGGTCGCCAACTGGTTGCAATTCATGCATGAAACGTTTTCGTTTCTAAATAGTAACATTACGGGGTTTCCCCCATTCGGAACACCTCGGCCATTTCTTAAAATAACCTCGGAGGTAATGGGGAGCCATTTTTGAAAGTAGGTCAGCAACGAAGGGCCAATCGCATCAAGTCGGCATTCCCCGTCACTAGTCTGGGATTGTCGAAAAGAGCCGATTGACAAAATATGAAACAAAGATGTGTTTATATGATCATCTTTAATGAAAAGGGTAAAAAAACATTCAATTGTGATAAATAACCAATTTGTATGTATTTAAATACATATTTAGTGCCTGTGTGCATTTTGCGTTAGCCGCCGGAAATAAGGCGAATTACCCCAGGATTTCTGGTGTATTCATGTACTACGAGGTATATCTACCGACTTGTTACGGGGATTGCCGAGTAGATACGATTGGGGTTTCCCCCTGTGTCTCGCGGTACGATGGAAACGAGGCCACGTGATTAGACGACTCATGTCACATGACCTCCTTATTTGGCTTGTTAATGGGCCTAAAAATAGCAATATTCGGTCAAGGGAAATTATGAAAAAAAAAGTGCATACCATTTCCTATTAAATACGATTGTGGTGTCTCTAAAACTTTATTATTGACCACCCATCATCTTTCAATTATAAAGTTTGAATAAAAAATACTGAGCATACACCATATTATGATCAGCTTTTTAAAATATTGACGAGTATAGGACAAGTTCAGATGTCAGGTCATCCCACGGCGGTTCATTTTGTAATAAGGTCACCAAACGATTTCGGAATTGTAGCCTTGTTAGATGACTGACGTCATCCAACAATCAAAGTGCTGAAGGCACTGAAGTTGGATGACGTGATTCAAATGGATGATAATCCTGTAAGGGTTAAAAGCTATGTCAACAGTATTTCATTTGCTTTACTGCTTGCTTTCATCAGCAATAGACTAAAAACTTTCAAATGTCTCAAGGACATCCCAAGAAAAAAACGCTAGTGAGGTTCAGACTTTGGACATCAAGGTTATGAATTTTACATTGGGCCACATAGGACCCTACAAAATATACTACAATTGCCAAATGCATCCATATTGGTTGCTGGAATATTTATTAAAAGAAAATCGTATGAGTATGAATTGGAAAACAAATAGGAAGCAAATACAACAAAGATAGTTTTATAAGTATTTAACTGTTTATATTTTTAATAGCTTTCTCTTTTTATTTGTCAGAGACAAACATGTGTGAAGGTGTTTTGTTAAGTGACTGGAAAATAACAAATGTATGTTTTTATTATGCATACATTTATGTGTGTTAGTGACTGCAGAAATCGGTCTTATGGTACAAAATTTAGTTTTTTAACTTTTCACATATTATATTTGGTAACATGTCAAAATTGATATCTGAAAATTTCAAGTCAAAATTCATAAAATCAAAAAAAGAATCAGTTATATAGGGAAACTCAAGGCATTCTCTCTATTTAATCGTGACATCTGGTTGTTTCATTGACTCTGGTTGACGTTGCATTGTTTTGACTTCATCCTTTTGGGTATCGACAAGTTTTTTTGTCTGAACTTCCTTGTATGAAAATTAAAATACTTCTTTTACCTTGATTTTTTCTTATCCAAATTTTCCAGTCATATTTTCAAAAGATAGTCTTTTTCTCAACATTAGGAGACACCAATATACTATGTATTCATTGTGAATTGTTTGTTTACCTTCTGCAGTATTTGCAGAGTTATATCTGACATATAACTAACATTTACAAGATTTAAAAAACACCCTTTGCTTTCTCCTAGCGTTACATATTTTAAAAGGATAAGAAGACAATAGACTGATTCTGAAAAAAAATCCTACTTCACAAAATAAGTTATTATGTTAAGTATATTTATATATGATAACAAATCAGATTCAAAACCTAAATTGACAACCCAAAACAACACCTCTTAAACAACCCTAGCTTAAATGTTTTTACTTCTTGTACTTTCTTTTAAATAAATATTCTTTGTGAGCTATACATTCAGTTTCTATGAACAACAAACAAAGAGATTGTTGCCAACTCATAATACATGTACCCTATGATACCAAAACGCAATTCTCTTGTTCCATGCTGTCCTTAACATGACACAAAACTATCAAATGGAAAACCGATAAAGAAAACAGATGGCTTTGATATAAAACTATTTATGTTTACAAGACCATCAATTTAAGATGGCAGTCCTTAAGGTTCTCCAATCCTACTCCTGTGTATTTTCTTCATCATCCCTGAATTTCACTCAACTGCAAAGGTCTTCCTACTGTTGATGGTTTTTGGGATACCTATAAAGAGTATAAATGAAAATAATATTTAGATATGAATACCTTTAAGTTTTTTTCTTAAGTGTTAAATACCATGTCAACAATTTTCATTTATATTATGGATATCCGAAGCCAGTACTAGGTATGGGGTCTGAAGTGTTTTGCCAAAGAACACTCCTAAGAAACCAGAGGGGCTTTAGCTAAAATCCCTTGGTACAAAGTCAACCACCATTACCATTAGACAACAAAGGTTACTACAATGCTTTATCACAACTTTATACCATGAATACATAGAGAGTACAGAGTTTTATTTATATGTACTGTGGAAGTGTTTTTCAAATTTAGATGGTGAAGTGCAAGAGACATGACATCAAATACCATCACAGTGATAATTTTTGGTACTAACAATCTCATAAAAAAAAATTTCCCATAAACGCATTACTTTCATTCATTTTAATCTTTTTTCTATATAAAAACCCATTGTTTTTAAGTTTTGGTAAAAAAAGCCCATTGATTTAATTTAGAAAACAAGAAGGCCATAATGGCCCTAGAATTGCTCACCTGAGATTACCACCTATTTGAAGAATAGTTAGAAACATTGCTTTTATATTTTACACAGAGTTTCTGTGCTTCTATGCATTTACCTTTTTCCCCCTCATTTTACAAGTTGGACACTGTATGCTTGATGTTGGACATTAAAATGGTACATAATTCTTACAATGCAGAAACTGAATATTTTACTTTTACAGATTGTATGTATGAAGATCAGCCTGCACTTTTGTCCAGTGCGATCTATTGTTGCCTTTTTATGGTTGTCATTTTGGCATATTTGGACATCCAAATTGATACTGATGTACTTTGTTAGAAATTCTATCGTACATGTATATGCATATAGTGGAACTTTTTAAGATATCTAATTCTTTCTAATAATCTTTAAAGAAGGGCCCCCAAAGAACATTCCTGTGAAATTATTTTGAAATCTGATTAATTGTTTTTGACAAGAAGGTTTTTCATGGTTTTTACCAAATATAGGCATGACAAACATTCTGGTCACATGACTGATTTCTTTTTGACAAATCTTTATTCTCTCCAACTAAAGATGCTTCATGTGATATCTCGTTGAAATTGGCCCAGAGGTTTGGGAAAAAGAGATGGTTATTAAGATATGAATTTTACCATACATGTATATAGTGAAAACAAAAACATGTTCAAAGTTCAACGCACCCTGGCAGCCATGTTTTTCGAGATATCTAATAAATTCTTACAATCTTTATAAAAGGGCCCCCAAAGAACATTGATGTGGAATTATTTTGAAATATGACCAGTGGTTTGTGACAAGAAGATTTTTTTTAAGGTTTTTACCAAATATGGACATGGCAGCCATTTTGGCCACATGACAATTCTTTTTTTTGACAAATCTTTCTCCCCTCCAACTAAGGATGCTTCACATGATATGTCATTGAAATTGGCCCAGAGGTTTGGAAAAAAAAGATGTTTGTAAAGTTATAAATTTTAGCATACATGTATGTAGTGAACACAAAAACATGTTCAAAGTTCAACACAGTCTGACAGTCATGCTTTTCAAGATATCAAAATTCTTTGAACAAATTATGATAAGAGGCCCCGAAAAGAATATTCCTGTGAAATTATTTTGAATTCTGACCAGTGGTTTCAGACAAGAATATTTTTTAAAAATTGCAGAAATTCCCCCTTTTTCATGCAATGGCAACCAAAGTTCTGCATGGAATCAATTTCTTTGAACAACTTTTGAAGAGCATCACCCAACGGACATTCCTATTAAGTTTGGTTAATTTTGGCTCAATGGTTTAGGAGGAGAAGATGTTTAAAGAAATTGTTGACGGCGCACGACGCCAACGGACATTGTGCGATCACAAAAGTTCACCTTGAGCACTTTGTGCTCAAGTGAGCTAAAAACCACTGCCATTAACAATTATCAATTCTAACTAAATGCATATACATGTATAAAAAAACATAAATTTTCGAAAGAAATAATTAAATGTTTTTTTAGTTTCACTCACATTCTCACTAAGGGGCGAAAAAAGATGAGAAAAATCTGGGGTTATTTTTTCAAGTTTTAGTTTTGAGCTTGTTTTTTTTTCATGTAACATTTCTTCAAGAGCTGTAATATATTAATTCTATAAGCAGAAGTTAGGCTTTTTGACCTTTTGAAATGGGATGGATTTGGTATGAGACACTATTAGATATATATGTATGTGATCGTAGGGCTTTAGAATGCACATCATGTTGAGTAAAGGGAAGTAACTAATACAAATTAATTATTTTCGTTCGAAAGAGTTGTTTCTCTTAGTCTATATTTTTCGAGAAATATGTAATTGCTTGCTAACATTATATGTCATATACTTTTATGAATTGATAACAGATTTGTCAGCACAATTCAAGACGACTTAATCAGTTCGTTCAAGTAAGAGAATCGATACAAAAGCCTAGTTCTTATTAGATCCAGATCTACTGTATGACAATGAAAAAATGCAAATCCATTATTTTCAACCTATTGACACTGCACATATCAAGATGATTTAAGGACACGGGGTTGTCATTGATATGTTTAAAGGAACTCTTATGTCCGGAATGTTGATTGGCTTAAGAAGAAAGAATTTGTAACTTTACGATAGGGTGCAAATGTGGCAGATTGGCATTAACTTACATCACAACCCTTAATCCTTGTGTTGATCGGGATTGTGAATCTGTCAAGAGTCAATTAAGTTGTATACCGAGGTATTGTTTTCAATGGTGTGAATTATCTATTCAATGATTTACTAGCTTAAAACCCACGACATCATTTTATTCATCATACGTTTTAAAATCGGCTTTTGGGCGTGACCAACAAGATAAAAAAAGCAATTTAATCGTGACAAATATTTGAGGTTTGTGATATAAGAATTCAGCAGAACGGACCCTTTATCTTCAAAATTTAAATCATGCATGAATGATCGATTGCGGTGTCAAATATGGAGGCAAATTTTGTAACAGGTAATGAATAATCAATGTTTTGGTCTCAAATTTGAGTCGAATGGCAAATAAACTAATTGGTTGTGTCTTTTAGTTGGTTTGTCAGTGCCTTTATTTCATAGCGAGTAATGATGACATTTATATTCTTAATTTCCCAATAACCGGATACAAGCGCGACCTTTCTACTAAAATGTTAAAACGCAAAATAAAACTGGTATTTCAATAAACGTTTTATTTTGTGTTTTAACATTTTAGTAGAAAGGTCGTGGTTGTATCCGGTTATGAGGAAATTAAGAATATAAATGTTGAGTATTTTATGGCTTCGGAGAAGGTGATTGGGTGCTACTTAGTATCGAAATACAAAGCATCGTTAGTGTTTGAGAGTTAAATGCTGATTACATACAAAGTGTCGATTCACAATCCCGATCAACACAAGGAATACGGGTTGTAATGTAAGTTGACGCCGATCTGCCACATTTGCACCATATCATAAAGTTATATATCCTTTATTGTTAATAG
The DNA here is from genome assembly GCA_947846245.1 of Cerastoderma edule. Lineage (NCBI taxonomy): Eukaryota > Metazoa > Mollusca > Bivalvia > Cardiida > Cardiidae > Cerastoderma > Cerastoderma edule. The sequence goes on along the minus strand of OX401421.1, from coordinate 11,256,107 downwards.
CCAATCAACAGCCTTCGGCCATACGGGGTCCTTTAAACATATCAAAGATAACTCCATGTCCTTCAATCGGCATTCGCTTTAAAGGCACATTAAAGGAGAGTAATGCTTTATCAAACTATATCATTTGGTAAACCTTTGGTCAGATTCAGATAGTTATCACCAAAAACAACCATCAGCACAACTTAAACGTGAAATCCAACGGGAAATAACCGAGATTAACCAGTTTAATCATGTGATTTTTCACCCCTGACCTTGACAGTTGATACACAAATGTTTGAACCGACCAATCAGAATTCGTTATTTTGAATATGTAAACAAACAGGTTGTTGATAAACATGATTGAATTGGAGACTACTATATTTCAAGCACAAAATAACTTATGTTTAAGGACTCTATTTGATAGGGTCTCAATGCATCCGTAAATCAATTCTCATGACTTTTATGAACATAATAAAAGAATTCCATATATTTTTTATTAATTTATTTGTACTTTTCTCCTTTTATGTGCCTTTAAGTTATTTTGATACAGAGTCAACAGGTTGAAAGTAATGGATTTGCATTTTTTCATTGTCTTGTGAATTTTGATACGAATCATCATCAAAGGTAGGCGGATTAAAATTCTTATTTAACAAGCAATTATTCATTCAAAGTGCTTTTAAGCAATATTCATTAAAAAGTTTTGTTTAATTTGATTTTAAGAAAAAACTTCATGCGCTGTAAATGAACAGGAAAAACATATACTTTTAACCCTTCACCTTTACTGACCAATATTTGCGGGTAAAATTCTGATCATCAAATGCAACAAATGAAAATTTTCGATGTGTCCCTTTTTTATATTTCCTGTGCACCAAGCTATTTCATGGCAAGTTTTCGATTTCAAAGGACTAAATTCAGCCAAAAACACGTATTTCATTGCTATGGAATATGTGGAATATTACGGCTTTGACTGCACCGCGAATCGTCTATCAGCACTCATTTAAAGGCCCATTAAAGAAGATAAATGCTATATCAAACTATTTCATTTGGTAAACCTTTGATCAGATTAAGTAAGTTATCACCAAAAAACCCATCAGCAAAACTTGAACGTTAAAGTCTTCCAGAAATAACCTAGATTAGCAAGTTTAATAATTCAGATTGCCTAATTTTTCACCTCTGACCTTGACAGTTGATACACAAATATTTGAACCGACCAATCAGAATTCTTTATTTTGAATATGTAAACAAACAGGTTGTTGATAAACATGGTTGAATTGGAGACAACTATATTTCAAGCACAAAATAACTAATGTTAAAGGAATCTTTCTAATATTGCTCTAAATGCATTTGTAAATTAATTCTCATGACTTTTATGAACATCGTAAAAGAAATCCATATATTTTTTCAGTAATTTATTTGTACTTATCTCCTTTTATGTGCCTTTAATCAAATTTATGAAAATAACTTAACATTTCGAGGATTGGCAACACCCAAAAACAAAGCTTTATACTTAAAAGACCAGATAAAAACGCATTGGACACAAAATAAACGTCTTCTTATATTGACTTTTGTGTAATGGATAAGGGGCTCACTTCTGGGACAAAGCGTTGCTAGGCAGTTGTATACCCCCCTTTTTTTTTTACTTCCGATTGAGATGACGTGGAAAAAACCACAGGAATCTCGATCAGCACAATAGAACCAGAGATGGACTACGAAGTGGGATGCATATACAGGTCTAGAACCAAACCAGAATACTGGAGCCGTCTGGGTTCATCTAAGAACAGAACCTCTGAGCAGGAGAGCCTCGGAAAAGAGACCATTATGGACATCATGATGGAGGCCCCACAAGAATGCACATTTGCATTTACGGATGGATCGTGCTTGACTAACCCAGGCCCGACTGGCGCAGGGGCAGTCCTGTATCCTCCAGGAGGTGACGCAATCGAACTGAAAAGAGTGGTCACAAAACATGGTACAATCCTGCTAGCTGAGCTGGTCGCAGTCCTGATGGTTCTAGAAGAAATACTGCAACATCCCCACCAAACACCCGGCGACACAATTCAGATATTCAGCGATAGCCAGACAGTGGTTGGCATCTTGACAATGGGCTGGAAAAACAACGGCCATAGGAGTGTGATTGAAGAAATCAAGAAGGCACTTAGGACACTATCTGCAACTACAACAGTGCAACTCCTATGGACATCCGGTCATGCAGGTCTACAGGGCAACGAAGCTGCAGACGGCCTAGCTAAAGAAGGCGCCAAAGAAGCTGCAGCAATGCCAGAAGATTCCAAGACAACCACAATTCAAGAAGTGAAAGGAGCAAGTCATAAGTCATGCATAACTGAGTGGCAAAAACGGTGGGAGAACTCATCTACCGGTAGGACTTTCTATGAGTTCTTCCCATCAGTCGAGAAAAAGCGACAACTTGACCACCCAGACAAGGAGACATATGGCGTGATCCTGCAGCTACAGACGGGATACTCTATCCTAAATGCACATCGCCACAGGGTTGGCATCAATGTTTCACCAATGTGCGCGTGTGGAATCCTTGAGACTACAGAGCATTTTCTCCTAGAATGCTGCATACACGAAAACCACCGGGAAGAACTCTTGACATCACTACACAAATCATGTGGAGTTACAGTCCTTGATAACAAGTTACTACTCAGCACAGATGAGCACCCCTACATACCAGGCTGAAGAGAGATTATTACATCTGAACTGTCCAAATATATCAAAGCAACAGGCATATTTATGGTAAAACAGCCAGCCAGCGACCAATCTCGATCCGACATCCACAACTAAGTCAAAAAGTACATGAGAGAGAATTACCTGTGTGAAATTTATACCGAGAGACTGGATTTTTACCAAGAGACCCATGTGACGAAGAGTCCGTGGATCGAGGATCGAGGACGTCACGTAGAAAGCGAGATTACTTGCATTTTCTTTTTACAAAACTCGGATCTTATCCGGACTATTTAATCGAGGTTAGAATCAACCGAAACACCGTGTACGATTTACGCGCATGCGCTAGAGTGACAAGCCACAGAAAATCTGACAGGATGAATTAACCGAAACCTTACACTTTTTGAAGCCGTTTTTCTACTTCAATACGCATTCCCAAGCTATGGATACCACAATGAAACAATGTCTTCATAGTGCAAATGTATTTTAACTGGTCAAGTGGAAGTCTGGTGTGAGATGGCGACGGCAACAGAAACCGATATTGATGGAGGTAACGATTGAAACCAAAATCACTGGCATAATGATTAAGGAAGTATTGTTTCCCTGTGCTTAAATGGAACATCTTTTCGCGGTTTTCGATACAGACTTTCACTACGCAGACATAATCGATAGTGTTAAGGTCGTACGCGACTTGAAGGTTATGAGAAATTCGAGTTCGATTGATACGGTTGTGCAACGCCCATCTTGGGTGGGAAGACACTTCGCTAATCCCTTCATTTATTTCATCGGATGCCTTTGTCAATGTTGTTGTTCCATCCCAGCTTTGAAATTTATACCTTATTTACAGTTCAGCTTTGGGTCTACCTACATTTATTATCACTCTAAATATATAACTGAAATATAATACCTTAGTGTTGACAGTGTCAAATCTTAAATGAAATGATGAAAACTGATCATCCATAGTTACTTCTGAACTCTGAACACAAATATTCCTACCGCCCAATTTATATCAGACTATGATATCAACTCCTGAAACAGCTACCAACAGTAATGTTAAGCAGTGTGTGAGATCAATTGAGTTACTACAAAGTTATGATTCCATCTTATCTATGGGCGACATTGGTGTAGGGGTAGAGCGCTGGGCTCTTGTACCGAGGGTCCCAGGTTCAATTCTCCGTTAGGCAAGGTGAAAATTTCTAGGACTAACCCACAAACCGGCACGGTTAATGGTTTAGCATCCATTGAGAGTGGCTTTAAACAAGTTTTGAGCTACCTTCAAAATCAATGTAAAACAAATACAGTGATTTATATGAATTGTTGAAAACACATGTATTTAAATTTATATTTTTATGGTTATTGAAGCCCTGCCGCTTTTGTCCCATACCAAAGTTGTGTCTGCCAGTGGGAGTCTAGATGAGATTAAAAAGAGGCAACAGATCTTGCAGATCTATCTGTACAACCCTCTCAAATTGGCCAGCAGCTGGTTCTTAATGACAACCCTCCACACCCAAGAAACTTTGATGCTGAGGAGGAACTTTGATTCCACTTGTATGAGGTCTGGTGGAATAAAAGTTCCTACTCAGCGTCTAAGTTTTCCTGAGTGTGCAGGGTTGTAATTAAGAACCAGTTGCTGGCCAATTTGACTGCTTCAAATGACTTTTTGGTCAGCTCAAATAACAAAAAAAAAAATAATATTATGACAGTGTGGTCATATAAAGTAGTAGTTACAGCACCTAATTTCTGGTATGTGTTTGCTTCATTGGCCTCTTCATAATCAAAAGTTAGACTCTTACTCCAAAGATAAATGACAACCCTGGTAGTGGTTTATAATATCCTTTCAGTGAGTGTCCACAGGTGTGACTATCTGTTCTTATGTTGTTATTTTTGTTGCTTAATTTGTTTTACATCAATTGTGAAGGAGGCTTGATAAAAGCCCATCGTGTCACTCTCGATGACTGCTTACTGGACAATACACAAGTAAAAAAGAACTAATAGATGTATTTTGTTTACTCTGTTTTCAGGGATACTGAGTCTGTATATTTTTGTTTACTCTGTTTTCAGGGATACTGAGTCTGTATATTTTTGTTTACTGTTTTCAGGGATACTGAGTCTGTATATTTTTGTTTACTGTTTTCAGGGATACTGAGTCTGTATATTTTTGTTTACTGTTTTCAGGGATACTGAGTCTGTATATTTTTGTTTACTCTGTTTTCAGGGATACTGAGTCTGTATATTTTTGTTTACTGTTTTCAGGGATACTGAGTCTGTATATTTTTGTTTACTGTTTTCAGGGATACTGAGTCTGTATATTTTTGTTTACTGTTTTCAGGGATACTGAGTCTGTATATTTTTGTTAACTGTTTTCAGGGATACTGAGTCTGTATATTTTTGTTTACTCTGTTTTCAGGGATACTGAGTCTGTATATTTTTGTTAACTGTTTTCAGGGATACTGAGTCTGTATATTTTTGTTTACTCTGTTTTCAGGGATACTGAGTTTGTATATTTTTGTTTACTTTGTTTTCAGGGATACTGAGTCTGAAGACACCAGGATCATTAGATGTAAGTATTCATTATACTGCTTTGATGAATATTTTTTCATACTCAAAAGGCTTCAACTGATCCTACTGTTCTTGGAACAAGACACAAAGAAACTTATTTATGTGGCCATTTTATTCTTGTTAATACTGAAAGGTGGCTGTAAATCTGCTGTTTGAAACAGTAATGAAAGTCTTGACTACTGCTGTACTAAAGCTAAAAAGATGATGATTTACATAATCTTTGATAAATGTAGACAAGAACCATTGTGAAGATTGAAACATAATGAGATATTCTTCTCAAAAGAAAATTTATAGAAATGAAATCCCTCCAATAATTAACTTTTAATATAAATAGGACCTCTTGAGTTTTATGTGATTTTGACAGATCAGGCAATGTACTTTCAACACAGGCTTGTTTATTCAATCTGTTTATCCTAGCATATATATATTACTGGGTTTAGAATGAACCAATTGTTTTGAAATGATTAGTTGTCCGGTAATGTCTGAAAATAGAAAGACTGATATCGGGATGTCCCATTATGGACAAGAAAATTGTCCAAAAATAGGTTTGGTAGCATGAGGGTGTAAATATCCTTTTTAATGAACAAATGTCACTGTGCCAAACTCCTCACAGTAATCTCCCCTTGCTACGCTGCAGCGATCACTGCCACCACAAGATTTTTCATCCAGATTTGGATGAAATTCAAATGATGCTGTTTTGTTAAGAGATTACCAGATCTCTTAGTTAATTTATTAACAGTATCTTCTTATATTGATTTCTGACCAGTTAAGTTGAAAAAAAATTGGGTTTTGTTTATGAATAAAGCACAAATGGATTACATTCTTTTAGTTTTGCCGCCATCTTTTAACGCCATTTTCGTTTCAAAGTAGGTGGTCATGTGACATTTGTGATGGCATTGATCAACCCCATAAAGGGAGATCAATGTGAGGAGTTTGTCACTTTGCATGTGATATTAAAATACAATGAAATGGCTAAACAGTGCTTTCTTAAAAAAATTGTCTTTGTTCCATTTGCAAGATAATCAATTTGCACATATGTGACGTACATACAAAACATAACACCTCATAGATAGTTTAATGTTTTGAATTTGTGTAAGGTTTAATGTAAAGCTAGTTAAACTTCAGTTTGATTTGTCATAAATCTTCCACATTAGGCTTTCCACACTTTTTGGCATGGATCAGCCATTATCAGATTAAAAGGTTTTCACACGATTTCAAATTTGTGGGTAAATTCAAGTGACTGTTTATAAGTGATATTTAATGATATCTTTGTTCCCAGGTTACCTATGGTGATGTATCCAATTATGGAAGTAAAACTCCCGGTGGTGCCTCTGCCAAGGAACGGGAGAGAAAAATCGGGCACAGGAGAGTGGACGAGAAAACAGGAACCGTCACATATAAAAAGGTGAGTCAGATTTTTTTCACTTTTTCACTACCAGGTGTTCTCTCTTTGTTTTATGTGGTGATCATAAAACTTTTCTCTCTTTTGTTTTATGTGAGGATTTTTCTGTGATTGTTAAGTTAAACTCTCTTTTGATAATGTTATGATTATAACAGTTTTTCATGTGATGGTTAATTCATTTTCTCTTTTGTTACATGTGATAATAATAAAAACTTTTCTCTCTTTGTTTTATTTGAGGATTTTTCTGTGATTGTTATGTTGACCTCTCTTTTGATAATGTTATGATTATAACAGTTTTTCAATATTTTACTTGACAATCTCTCTCTCGTTTTCATGTGATGGTTAGTTTATATTCTCTTTTGTTACATGTGATAATAATAAAAGCTTTTCTGTCTCTTGTTTTAAAAGACGACTACACTTTTCTCTCTGTTGTTTCAAGTGATGGATAATTTGTGCTCTTTGTTAGTTTAATTTATTTTTTTTATTTTACATTGATAGTGAAACAAGTTCTTACAACTAAAATTAATCACTCTTGATTCTGCATCCTGGATACAAAACCAGTACTTGCGCCAAATGTGGATTAATGAAAGTTTGAAAGGCAGATCCCGCTTTTCACAGGATTCAAACTCATGACCCTCATGTCCAAAAGCCGATGCTCTACCAATGAACCACTGTCCTCCACCGCTTTTTGTTGTTTATCCTATGCGATGATAATACTGTTGTGTCTATTGTTACCAGAAATCCACGAGTGAGCTACAGGCTGCAATTCAGCTGGGTATAGGGCAAAGTGTGGGAGGTCTGTCGTCTAAACCAGAGAGAGATCTACTTATGCAAGACTTTGGGGTGGTTCAAAGTGTCTTCTTCCCTCAGTAAGTCTTGTTTCTTTTAAAACCAATTACCAACGAGCAGTTTATCCTTTTTCTCCACAGTGTTTTCTACCCCATCAGAAGATTGTTTTCCAATTGCATCACATTTTTGGAATGTCATCTGCAAACTCTTTGAACTTAGGACATTAAAAGAATTTGGTGTTTGTTAAAGGGTTAGGCCCCTTCAATGAACTACTTATGGTCGTGTGTGGCCCCCATGGTTAAGGTGCAGGATTGGGATTTTTATGTGTCCTTGGGCAAGACACTGCAGAGCCCTTCCTAGTACTGGTGAAATCCAGAAGAGCTGTAAAATAAACTAAATACTGTTGATACAGTGTTAAACCCCTTATTAAAAAGGGGCCTACTAACACAAGACTTTTGGATGGTTCAAAGTGTCTTCTTCCTTCAATAAGTCTGGGGTACTTCAGCCCCTTAAACCCTTAAAATGCTGGGTAATTTTTTAGAAATAGAATTTTGTGTTGTCTGCTTTCCAAAACTTTAATTATCTGCTTAATTTTGTTGAGGAAAGAAACTCAGAGTAGCAAACAGGTTGAATCACAGACCAGCTGCCAATTTACTTGGGGGCTGGCCTGGATCTAACTTGTTTGCATTTATAAACATGATGTTGGTTCCAGCACTATAAGGGTTAAAATTTGTAATCTCTGGCAAATCACGTAAGAAAAGCAGCCATTCAAAGTTTTCACCACATAATTCAATGAAGGTCTCACTTTGTAAGTGACCAGACCATGACAAAAGGCAACAGAAATATAGTGGGAAGAGTCATGGTACATCAATTATTGGGTTTTGTCTTCCCATGCAAACAGCATTGGAAAAGCAGTCATTCAAACTTTTTAATACATAATTCAATGAAAGCCAAATTTGTTGATATGGGCGAGGACTGAAGGAGATTCAGCATTGATATAGTGAATAATGTCCTGGGTACCGTTTTACTATACAAGTTAAGGAAAATATATGCGTAAGTCATAAATGATAAACATGGATAGTATCTTCAATGAAAGTACAATATTGCAATGTGACACGTTATTGGAAGCGTCTCAGAGTAAAACGGTACCCTGGGTCATCATTTTCAAGATAAGAAAATTTGAAAATAAAAATTAAATGCTTTTGAAAAAAAATGCAATGCACAATAAAAGTTAGCTGTTGACAGCATGATTAATTTGATTGAAAATGAGAAAAATAAGTTGTAAAAACTTCTTTACCAATGATCTAAAAGGGGTTCTGCGTAGCTCAGGTGATAAGATAGCGTACATAGAACTCAGGGTCCCGGGTTTGAGCTTCCCTGACACCTCTGGCTTTGTGGGAATGGCCTGTGGTAAGTCACTTAAGAGCCCTAGCCTAAAACTGGGGATCCAGGAAAACTGTTATATAACTAAAAAATTGTTAATACAGCGTAAAACACCATACAAACACTGATCTAAAACAAATTCAGTATAACTAAGAGTCAGAAATTGACCGATTCTTTACTGATTTACAAAATGGTTTGGTCTCATATTATGATTTGATAAATTACTTTTTTTAAATATTTTATATAAATATCTTTCTTTTTTCAGCGAGGGAAGTAACATTACCCCTGCCCATCATTACAGTGACTTCAAGTTCAAGACCTATGCGCCAATTGCATTCCGATATTTCCGTGAATTATTTAATATTCGTCCCGATGATTTTATGGTAAGACTTTTTTATTTTTCATGGAGAGCTGTGCAACAAAATGAATTGATTCACACACCAGTCCTCTTGTAGGTGATAGGTGAAATATAACCTTTTACCAAACAATAACGACATTTAACCACTTCTTACAAAGGGCTCTGGAAAACATTGTGGGAATAGGAGAAATTGCTCGTAGTGAGCAATTTTTTCCATTTCGTACAATGTTTTCTGTTCCATCAGAAGATTGTTTTGTAAATCCACCACATTTTGAGATGTCATCTGCAAACTCTTTCAATTTGGGACATTAGAAAATTCAGCGTTCAGTAAATGGTTAATGGCATTTTACTTAAAACCAATTTCTTATACATGATTAAGAAACAATTAGACATCATCTCAACATGGGATGATGATTTCATATAAAACCTAAAAGGGAAGAAACCAATGCAACTAAAGGAGTAAATGATTGTATTGAGATGTAGTTTTCTGGTTGACGTGACTTGTGGAATCCCTATGGTTCTTACTGGCTTGACCAGCTCTTGTGGGCAATCAAGTTTGAGTTCGTTTTATAGAATTATAAACAGGGCATCACAAAATGACTGAAATATTGTGGTTGCGTTGAAAACCTATAAAAAAATGTGTAATCTTGCAGGGTTGTCATTTATATTTGGAGTAAGAGGCAAACTTTCGAGAAGGCCATAGAAGCAAACACCCATCAAAAATTAGGTGTCACTTATGACCACCTATCATAGTTTTTTTATTTGAGCCAAGCAAAAATTTATTTGAAGCAGTCAAATTTGCCGACAGCCGACTGTTAATGACAACCCTGATCTTCTGATGAAGACTTCTATTCACCATTATTGTTTGTGTCCTTCTGGTTCTTTTGCTTACAAGACAAAGTGGTTAGAGTACAGTCCTTGAGAGGGGGCCTCCGTGACCTTGTGGTTAGAGTACAGTCCTTGAGAGGGGGCGTGGCCTTGTGGTTAGAGTACAGGCCTTGAGAGGGGGCGTGGCCTTGTGGTTAGAGTACAGGCCTTGAGAGGGGGCGTGGACTTGTGGTTAGAGTACAGTCCTTGAGAGGGGGCCTCCGTGGCCTTGTGGTTAGAGTACAGGCCTTGAGAGGGGGCCTCCGTGGCCTTGTGGTTAGAGTACAGTCCTTGAGAGGGGGCCTCCGTGGCCTTGTGGTTAGAGTACAGGCCTTGAGAGGGGGCCTCCGTGGCCTTGTGGTTAGAGTACAGTCCTTGAGAGGGGGCCTCCGTGGCCTTGTGGTTAGAGTACAGGCCTTGAGAGGGGACCTCCGTGGCCTTGTGGTTAGAGTACAGGCCTTGAGAGGGGACCTCCGTGGCCTTGTGGTTAGAGTACAGGCCTTGAGAGGGGGCCTCCATGGCC